>JACVVK020000314.1:0-42500 GCA_018292915.2 Batillaria attramentaria | reverse complement strand
CACACACACACACACACACACACACACACTGTTACTTACACACACACACACACACACACACACACACACTGTTACTTACACACACTGTCACACACACACACACACACACACACACACACACACACACACACACACACACACACTGTTACTTACACACACTGTCACACACACACACACACACACACACACACACACACACACACACACACACACACACACACACACTGTTACTTACACACACTGTCACACACACACACACACACACACACACACACACTGTTACTTACACACACTGTCACACACACACACACACACACACACACACACACACTGTTACTTACACACACTGTCACACACATACACACACACACACACACACACACACTGTTACTTACACACACTGTCACACACACACATACACACACACACACTGTTACTTACACACACTGTCACACACACACACACACACACACACACACATACGTTCAAAACCGCACAAGTGGGTAACCTGCCATAATATGCACAAATGGGTTCCACCAGTTCTGTACCTCCTAGGGCTCCAACGCTTGACACACTCTTTCATTGTGACTTGCTAATAACAACCATTACCAGAGATTTACAAAAATGTTTTTTGCCACCTCACGACAGACGTAGGAAAAAGTGGGTTCATTTTATACAAGTGGGTTCATGCTATTTTTAGAGTGCCGAGTGTATAAAATTGGGTTCACCAAACCGGAAAACTGGGTTCATTGATGTGGGTGGTCGAGCAGGCGGGTGTTTTCATTGTTTTATGCCTTTATTCACCACGACGACTATTCTAAATATGGGGGAAACAAGGAAAAAAGAAGGACAAAATTTTCTCCCGAGTTTTGAACCCGCAACCTCCATGTCCAATGCTCTAACCCATGAGGTAACCTGACTCCCCTCATTCATGAGGTTGTGAATGCTTAATCATAATGTGGGTATGTGTGTTAGTTCCCAGTTTGGTGCTACCCAAAATCAAGATACTTCAGCTGATAAGAATAAACAAAAACATTCATTGTTTTTGTTTTTAAACTTCATGTATCCTCTTGCTCCACACACTCACACACAGAGAGACAGACAGACAGAACTAAATCTCAAAATGAACTGACACAGATTACTCTTTACTTTGTTTTTATTCAAATCAAAGTAACATTAACAGGAACAGAAGGTTCAATGACGCAAAATGCGATCATTTACAGGGTCCAAATCAACACTAAATGTTGTCAAACTTGTATACAAGTTGTGTTTCTGATTTCAAAGAATTTGTCATACTCAAAAATGGTTTACATACCATTTACATGTGACACATACAATTTAGGATTGAGACTAATTTTTGTCAAAAATCCATTTGAAGTATGTTAATTATTAATTGCTTAATGGAGCTACAGTATATTGAATTTTCCTACTTGGAAAAAATAGTGTGTCATCCCATGACTTATGGCATTAACAAAAACTAGGAGAAAATTCGGGGGAAAAAGTTTTGTTTTTTTTTTCCTCAGGAGTGTTACTGACACTGTTAATAAATTTAGCACAACTCTATGATGTCTTAGCCAACTGATCCACTTTCACTGAAGCATGCATGTACAGACTCTTGTATACTATCAGCCAAAATGGACTGGCCATAACTGATTGGTCGAAAGCATGGGGATGAGCAGTTACATAAATGGGGGAGGAAGGGAGGGGCGGTTTCCTATCAACTTGACAACAACAATAACGACAAAACCGCTCCGTCAACTGCAATGGAATCTTCATCGATCGACGTCAAAACAATTGTACTGGATTCCCAAAAAATTATTACAATTTCAAGAGTAAACTCAAAATAGCTGCTTTAATGCCCAGCAAACTACACTGGTTCTTTTAGGGTGGTGCTGCTTTGACTTTTTAATGTGCCACACATGAACCAGAAGTTACAGCACAGGCTTCATGTTTCACCCCAGTTAAAGTATACTGACACTGGGTCACCTCGGAACTCAGGTCTTCCGCATACCAAGGTGGGAACCCTAACCACCGGGCCACCGCTGGGGTTCTCAATTTGTAGTGAGAAACAAAAATCATGCAAAGAATTAAACAAACAAAGAGACCCCCTTTCTATTTTCTTATACCACATTGTGAATTTGCACTGCAAAAGAGGGCTGGTCTGCAGAATACCTCCAAAAAGGCAAATAAAAAAAAACAGACAGGAAGCCAAAGAACCCACAGAAATATTATTAGATGGATTTCATAGAAACATGAAACTGGGAAAATAGAAGCAAGAAGTGCAAGTAAATGAAGAAAAATAATGTTGGACACTAAAATGAATGCATGCAGTGCCAGTTATAACACATGAAAGAACAAGTTATGGGCATTAATTTTCAAGATACCACATGATCAAAACATTCAACATTTCCTGAAAGTAGAAGGACAAAGCCCATGTGACTCACGTGTTCCAATGACACTAATCTTGTGATCTTGTCCCTAGGTCAAGGTCATCCTCACTTACATGGTTAGAAAGGTCTTGTCACAAACTACATTCTGGACAAGTTTCATTAGTGTAGTGCTAATAGTTTCCAAGAAATTGAAAATGTTGCAGTTTTTCACGATTTCCATCAATTCCTGTGACCCTGACCTTGACCCAAGGTCATCCAAACTTATACATTAAGGAAGCCCTTTCCGCACCGGCCCCCGTAGTGTAGTGGTGAGTACTTCGGATCATGGACCTGGAGACCCGGGTTCGAATCCCAGCCGAGGCAAGAGGGATTTTTCCTACCTAGGTCGGCTCCTACCCAGAGCGGGGAGCCGGGGTGGTCGAATGGTAGAGTGTTGGACTTCTAATGCTCGGGTCGTGAGTTCGATCCCCGCTGGGGCCAAATATTTGTGCTGGCTTTTTCATCGTTGCCCCGTCTTTGATATCACCCTATGTGGTGGAAAAGGACGTTAAACCCCCAAACACCCACCCACCCTACCCGGAGCGGGTGTGCTGTGGTCCCAGTGGGGAGGCTGTTGCCACACAGCCGAGATTCACCCACTTCACCGGTGTGACTTTGGGGGTGCTTCCCTTGGTATGACACGTTTTATGATGTGGATGATTACACGGCCGGCATCGCAGGTGCCGTAGTTCCCTGGCCTTGGTGAACGCCGGGATATTTAAGGCAGGAAGCGAGGAATGCGGCCCTGTCCCGCAGTCCCAAACCACACGGACCTCCATAGCATCATCTTACCATCATCCTCATCTCTATCATCATGCATAATAAAACTTACCCCAGCTTTCCAGCCCTCCGTGGATTCCACCCATGACATGGGAGGAAGACCACTGGAGCTGGCAAAAAGAGTTGGGGCAGCCCCCCCCCCCCCCAAAAAAAAAAAAAGCCCTTTCCCTAAACTACCCGTACACCAAGTTTCATTGTTATAGTAGCCATAGTCAAGGGGAAAATGCTTAAAGTTCTTTTTTTTTTCAAAATTTTCCACTGATCTTGTGACCTTGACCTTGGGTCAAGGCCATCTTCACTTGTATTTCTTGAAAGGTCTTGTCACGTACTACCTACTGGCCACGTTTCATAACTGTAGGGTAAATAGTTTCCGAGAATATTGTCCATGTTAAAGTTTGTGATGGACGGGCGGAAGGACGGACAATCGGGCGCCGGAGGGTCATTACATACTATAAGACTCACTTTTCATGTACATACTTGAGTCAATCATCACCTCCCTTATACAAAGTTGTACAATAAGCACCTTCATTAATTCAATGAATCAATAACAAAAAATAAATAAATAAATAATTTTTTTTAAAAATCATGGACATTAAATCAACCGCCGCCGAAAGTCAGTGTGCTAGCAGTGAAAACAGCTAAACAAGCACAGAACTGTACACTCAGAAAGCATTTGAAAGTTGCATATGAACATTGATTTAAAAGACTGTGAAAAATCTACATGACATGAACTACACAACAGATAGGAAACAACAACAAAAAAATGGTGTTCAAATGCAAAGAAACCATAAAATTTCACAGAAGGCCATATCCCACAGCATAATCTTCACGTGCGATCACGATCATCAGCAAATCAGCCAAATGTTAGCTAGAATTCCCCATACTGCTCCTCTCCCCACTTCGTAAAGCGTCACGCAAAATAAGAACAATGTCACTCCCACTGTCGGATTTGGCCGACTCAGTGATAACCGAAGAAAGCGAAGCAGAATTTGAGAGGTCAGGAGAACCAGGCGCATAGTCCGGTACCTCCTCTTCAGCTGCACTGCTCTCCGCCTCAAGGACTTCCTGATCAACGTCAGGCTGACTTGCTGCACTGCGAGATTTGGACAAACAAAAGTCAACAACAGCCAGAATGTCAAAGCCCATATGGCTTATGTGTATTAACAAAGCATAAGGCTTTTTCATATGGGATGAATGACGTATATGTGTGTGTGTTTTCTTTCTCGGTCTGTCTCAGCGGAATGTATATATCACTGAAAACAAAAACTTAACTCAGCTTTTATCTCTAGTTTTCGGGCCGACCATTTTTTCCGGGCTACCAGATGCAAAGTATTATTGAAAGCAAACATTCTGGGCCCTGGTTTGGCTCAGAAAAAACAACAACAAAATTTCCACTAAATTAGTAAATAGTAAGTGTAAGTGTAAAGTTTGCACTTACCCCTTTTCATTTATTATCCCTGAAGACTTCAAATACTCGAAGACAGCTGACGCATTCAAAGATCCTGTCTGAAAAAAAAAATGGAAATTATACGAGACGTATACAACTTGTACTGTACATATACACACAATCCACCAAGGGCTTAAGAGATCAATAGCGATCGACACAATTGATCTCTCAGATGATTGATCTCTTAAATTTGTCGGTCGCACAACATCATTCTGTTGATCACACAGCACAATTTATCACCCGATGATGAGCTTATAGTGTAGATCAAATGACTGCTCTGCGCAATGTGACAATCACTTTCTTGTGGTGGTGCAGCGCACATCTAGATGGCTGGGCTGAACTCAGCAGCAGAAAATCACATATACCAGGAAGACACCCCCCCCCCCCCCTCCTCCTCTCAATAAAACGGCATCTTTTTCAAAACAGTGGCTGAAGTAAAAGGCAATGAGTCTTGGATTTGATCCCAAATGGGGTAAGAATTTGATCTAGGATTTTGCCTTCTTCAAAATCAAACTCATTTGCACACACGAGTGTGGTGCTTACTCCGAGTACATACAAGTACAACATTTATCATCAAGTGTACTCGTTAAAGATCCAGTCTCCATCATTCGTAAGAGAAGGCCATTGTCTGCCGGTGGAATAAACACACCTAACTTGCATGCACCAACAGTCACAGAATCTTCAGCAAATAGTAAAGTTGGCCACTAAAATGGAAACACATTTTGCGCGAGCGAACATTGTAGACAACACAATATTGTCGACATTCGTACATTGTAGGCAACACAATCTTATCATTAGACTCACTGCACTGAGCGATCGACAGATTGTTGTGCGATTGACAGATGACAACGGAGGCAAGTGTGTGTGTCACGCGACCGATCGAATAATGCAAATCGTTGGTGCACGCTGACACCCGTTTCTCCCCGCGCAGTTTCTCATGAAAGTCAGCCGTTCTACACCCTTTCCCATGCCTAAAGATAGTACATTAATAGATGAATTGTTTGTCGGGAAAACAAAATCAAGCGCCTTCAGCCAACTGGAATGCTGGTGTGTTTCACAGAAAGTGAAACTGATTTTGATCTGAGAAGTAGGTCGTTGTAGTCAGGAAATGTCAAATACAGACAAAACTCAAGCATAGATCAAATGCACAACAGTACTCACCTTTTTATTTTCCATGTCTGGGACGCAAGAATGCTGAAGGTTGCAGAAAACTATCCACGAAAGCACCACAAATTCCACAAGCAGCGGCACGCGCGTATTAACCGCGAACCGGAAGTGACATAAATCAATAGCTCCTCAGAGTGACTTCCCCTTGAAACCTGCCAAAGGCAGAAACCGACACACACCACGGAGTGTGAAATCGCAAACACTCAAAGTTGGAAAAAGTTGAGTGGTGGGGGTTCAGTGAGATATTTATAGGGGGGCATTTTTAGAGCATTTGCTACTCTTTCCAAGTATTGAAAAAAGTGGGTTTACCGATCGTGAACCCACTTTTTTTTGTAAACCCACTTGTATTGAGTGTTTCCAGGTTCGTGAACCCACTTGTGCAGTTTTTCACGCGCACACACACACACTGTTACTTACACACACACACACACACACACACTGTTACTTACACACACTGTCACACACACACACACACACTGTTACTCACACACACTGTCACACACACACACACACACACACACACACACACACACACACACACACTGTTACTTACACACACTGTCACACACACACACACACTGTTACTTACACACACTGTCACACACACACACACACACACACACACACACACACACACACACACTGTTACTTACACACACTGTCACACACACACACACACACACACACACACACTGTTACTTACACACACTGTCACACACGCACACACACACACACACACACACACACACACTGTTACTTACACACACTGTCACACACTGTCACACACTGTCACACACACACACACACACACACACACACACACACACACCGCACACACTGACACACACACACACACACACACACACACACACACACACACACACACACACCGTCTGACTCACACCCTGTCACACAGTTACACACACACACACACACACACACATGAAACCAGCATCAGTGTACGCGGTACCATTTCTCAGAAGTTGGTGTGCAGCCGGTTGTCGGTTTCTCGTGCATCTTTACGTTGTCTGGATTCCCCCAGGTTTTCCAGTAGTGCCATGCGACCAGTTCCGGGATGAATAGACTGCTATTACAATGCGGAATGACTAGACTGTTCCTGTAATGAACCCGACTGCGCAATACACACCGCCAACCACACACAGCCTGCCACAAGCGGCGTCGACAGCAGCTAACACTGACGAACACATTCACGACAAACTTTCCGGCTCGCCTTGGGGACGCTCTGCTTTCACCTACACTGCTACAGGTATGTGAAAAAAACAGAGCGTGACACAGCTAGCAATATCCTTTACTACGTCTCTCTCTAGACCAACCTGTCTGCCGTGTTGTTCAGTCTTATTCTGAGCCTTCATTCAACAGATTTTTTTTTTCAGAGAAATAATTACTTCGAGTTCCGCTGTTTCAGATTCCCCGGCTGCTACACGGGTCTGTGACTGTTAATATATCGTAGGTAACAGTTATTAGAAACAGGCAGAAAAGGCTGATTTTCGGTAGCCGAAAACCAACGAAATCATGTGCCCCAACTTGAAAACCACTTACCGATGCGTCAATGCCGCCGGTTCGAGTCAAGGCCGGCTTAACGCCGGCACTGAGCGGAGAGCAGCGATGTCGCCGCATGTCAGTATTGTTCGGCAGAAAAGGCTGAATTTCGGTGTGTCACGGTGTGTGTGTGTGTGTGTGTGTGTGTGTGTGTGTGTGTTGTTGTTGTTGTTGTTGTTGTTGTTGTTTCTGAGGTGAGGTGAATAATTCTGCTGTGTAGATATTTTGGCACTGAGCCAGCTGCCGCGGCTCTAGTCACTTTGCATCCAGCCTGAGCGCCGTCCGACTGTCGGTGCCGGGCCGCAGACGGTCTGCACTGACACTGTGACTCGGACTGACCGACTGAACGGAATCAGTCTCAGTCGTCGTCCAAGTCAGTCTTGGGTGTGCGGTAACTTCACATCTCTCGATTTCAGTACTGTTCAAGCTCTGCCACAAGGAAAATGTCTGTGAGGTAACGTGTCAGCTGCTGACTGACGCGTATCGACCACACACTCCATATGCGCGCGCGCGCGCACAGCTCGCTTCGACTATGACGTCACCACCATTTATGAGATGACAGCCGGGCGAACTTGGAATCAGCGCGTGCAATTTGGCACGCTCGCGCACAGAGAGAGAGAGAGAGAGAGAGAGAGAGAGGCGGGCGCGTGTACCCATCATACATTAGCGCTTCCACACGTGTACATTTGTACACAAAATTTGCCACTGAGACATGTTGTTTGTGTGTGTTTTTGTTGTTGTTGTTTAGTAGTGGGGTTTGTTGTTGTTCAGTGGTGGGACAGCCGTGATCAGTACTGAGTGGCGGCGGGCGGTCACGGTCACCGTCTGATGTCAGTTTTGCTTTGTTTTGTTGTTTGGGTTTTTCTTTGGGTTTTTTGTTTGTTTGTTTGTTACAAGTGTTTGTTTGTTTGTTTTTTTATTTTGTGTTGGGTTTGTCTGTCGTTGTTTTGTTTGTCGTTGCCGGTTTTGTTTGTCGTTGCCGGTTTTGTTTGTTGCCGGTTGTTGTTGTTTGTTTGTTTGTTTGTTTGTTTGTTGTTGTTGGGTTTTTGTTTTGTTTTTGTTTTGGTTTTTTTTTTTTTGGTTTTTTTTTTTTGGGGGGGGGGGCAGATCAAATACAATAGGCTTTTACTGATTTCATATTTTAAGTTTCATTTTTGGTAAACTAGGTAAACTACCATGAAAATTTTCACTCACTGAACAGGTGCAAGTCAGGAGAAGCTGCTATACTGTTGCCGCTGGACTGTGACTCGGGCCTAACGCTGTAACTGACACCTAACGACTTCACTGGAGCGACAGCCGACTTGCCATACCTGACATAATGGGTGCTCACCAAAGGTGACAGACAGTGCTATCTATCAGTCATTTAATATATCCCCAAAATAGAAATTGGTGTAACTGACACCTAACGACTTCACTGGAGCGACAGCCGACTTGCCATACCTGACATAATGGGTGCTCGCCAAAGGTGACAGACAGTGCTATCTATCAGTCATTTAATATATCCCCAAAATAGAAATTGGTGTACTTGAATTAAAGGACACGGCGAACTTAACGACAGACTGATAAATTTAGAAACATTGGCACATAATAGCCCGCACTATAGCTGAAATATGCACAAGAAATAATTACTTTAAAAAATGTACACACATTCAGTGATTCACGACAAATTCTCCCCAGGTGACCATCACACCTTTACTGACACAGCCAAAAATACAAAACAAGCATTTGCCGCGCATCATCAGGAATGTGTTACGATGTTCACTCACAGTCTCCATTCACACAGTGCTAAAAACGGGAAGGGACAAATGGACATGCAAACCCTCATAGCCCTGGTAGAAAACGTCAAAAACTTAGGACCGAGGAGTTGAACCTTTCTTTTCTTTCCTTTGAAAAATTCTCCAAACATACCGGGTTTTTGTTGGGTTTTTTTTTTTTTTTCATTAGGTTCATTACGCTGAAATTTGTCAACGACCTGGAGGGGCGGAGGCCACATTTCGACTTCAGCATCAGAGTCCATACCACAAGGGCAAAGACTATCTTGGAGCTCATGGAACAGGCAGCCTGGGAGGACACCACTTTCAAGTACGGATCATCATCATCGTCGTCGTCGTCGTCATCAACATCATCATCGGCGTTAAGCCCTAAATAACTAACTAACCTACTAACTAAATAACACATCCTCCTCCTCATCATCATCATCATCAACATCATCACCAGGGAGCCGGGGGAGCCGGGATAGCCGAATGGTAGAGCGTTGGATTTTCAATGAGCTGGTCATGAGTTCGAATCCCGGCCGGGGCCAAATATTTTTACTGACGTTTTTCTCGTTGCCCTGTGTTTGATATCACCCTTGCGTGGTGGAAAAGGACGTTAAACTGCCAAACACCCACCCACCCCTTCTTATTTTTAGTGTATTTTTAAAGCGTTTACAACTGCTAGTTACTAATATCAATTATTATAAGCACTATCATTATTAGTATTCAGACTCAAGTCATGCAAACCCATACGTGTTGGATGTCTCGGGCCTGTGGCCTCCGCCGAGAGTAAACTGCGCACCGTGCTGTACGGTTTAGATCCAAGGCTGGATTAGGTTTAGCGAACAAGTCATGTGACCTGTCGTTCTGTTCGTACACTTACGACAGTAACAACACCCACCCCCCCACCCCCAAAAAAAAAAAAAAAATAATAATAATAAAATCAATAAATAAAGTAAACATTTTTTTTTAAATCGACAGTGTTTTTTTCTGCAACTTTCGCCCTTTTTTTTTTTTTTTTTTTTTGGGGGGGGGGGGGCTCACTTGTGTAACAAAGTGAGTCTATGTAATAACCCCTCCGTCGTGTGTGTGTGTGTGTGTGTGTGTGTGTGTGTGTGTGTGTGTCTGTCTGTCTGTCTGTCTGTCTGTCTGTCTGTCTGTCTGTGGGTCTGTGTGTCCGCAGTAAACCTTAACATTGGCCTTTTCTCAGAATCTACAAATAGCAGAGACACCAAACATGGCATGCTGATAGACAGCCATAAGACCTTTCAAAACATACCATATTGGTTGACCTTGACCCAAGGTCAAGGCCACTAAAGCTGTCTGTTTGGAAATATTGCATTGGCAATTTCTCCGAATCTAGTAAAGCCAGAGACATCAAACTTTGCATGGTGTTAGACATTGACAACATCTTTACTCACATACCTGTATTCATTGACTTTGAGTCAAGGTCAAGGCCGTACAAGCTGTTTTGCGGAAAACCTCCCAAAACCTTAACATTGGCATTTTCTCAGAAACAATGAACAGCAGAGGCACCAAACTCGGTCTGCTGACAGACAGCCATAAGACCTTTCAAAACATATCATATTGATTGACCCTTGACCGTGACTCAAGGTCGAGGTCACTAACGCTGTCTGTTTGGAAATTTTGCATTGGCATTTTCTCAGAATCTAGGAAAGCAAGAGACATCAAACTTTGCACGATTATAGACATTGACAACACTTTTGCAGACATACCTGTATTCAGTGACTTTGGGTCAAGGTCAAGGCCATACAAGCTGTTTGTAGAAAAGCTTCTGAAACCTTAACATTGGCATTTTCTCAGAAACAATAAACAGCAGAAGCACGAAACCTGGCTTGCTGATAGACAGCAGTAAGACCTCCCAATACATACCATTTTGAATGACCTTGACTGAAGGTCAAGGTCATTAAAGCTGTCTCATTGGAAATTTAAAATTGTCATTTTCTCAGAATCTAGGGGTACCAGAGGCATCAAATTTTGCATGGTGATAGACACTGACAAAACCTGTACTTGCATACTTGTATTCAATTTTCTTCACTCAAGGTCAAGGCCACTCAAGCTGTTTTGCGGAAACTTTAACGTTAGCATTTTCTTGGAAACAACAAACAGCAGAGGCACCAAACAAGGCACAAAGATAGACAGAAATGAGACCTATGCAGATATAACCTTTTGAATGACCTTGACTCAAGGTCAAGGTCAGTACAGCTGTCTCTTGTGAAATTTTACATTACCATTTGTACAGAAACTACAAAACAAGAGCTATCAAAATTGGCATAATTATAGTCATTGATAAGCTCTTACAGATCTCATTCGAAATGACTTTGACCCAAGGTCAGGGTCATACAAGCTGCCCTGGGAAAACTGATATATTGCCATTTTCCATTTTCTTAGGAACTATGAACACAAGAGACACCTTACTTCAGGATAGATAGTGATAAGACAACAAACATACTTTTTTGAAGGACCTTGACCCATCTCACAAGTGAGCCAAGGAGGCTTTGCTCCTCTGGTTTTCTTTTCTTTTCAAACGAACAATAGAACCACAGCAGTTTCGGGGCAAGATTTGAAATCCTCGTATCGCACACTGACGGGTGGAATCTTAACGATCAGATTTACTCGCCAGATTTTCGACGGAGTTCCATTCTAGCGTGCCCGGCCACCTGGTGAATGGTATCCGTAAGGATCTGGTGGGAGAGGGAGGAGATCGTGTGCGCCAACCCTTCGTGTTTGGCGACGTCGACTGGAACGGGGACCATTCCTATTGGAGCACCAGGATTGATGGAAACTCAATCCCTGTTGGTGAGGAATGGTTTGGTGGTGTAAAGTCTCCATACGCCGTTTGTCAGGCATACAACAACGCTGTGGATAACTTTTCATCGAATGCTCATGCATCAGAATCAGTCAGTTGCGACACAATATATCATCTAAAACCATTGTTGTGACGCTGGTTGGCGTATATGTTGTTCTACGTTCGTAGAAGAGCACCGCGTACGTGACGTTATTTCATTGCGGACCAAAGACCAACTAGACAGCGCTGATTGGTGGATAATTGTAGCGACTAAATCGTATCGACGTGTAGTACAGGTATGGCAGCGTTAGGCCGAAGAAAGTCATATTTCTCTACTATTAGTATTAGAAGCCGCAAAGTCACGTAAAATCGTCGCATTGGCCCAGAACAACGTCTATTCATTTGGCAAACAGTCTCCGAGCGTGGTAAGCGACTGGGGGATTGGTGTTACTTCAAAAATGCTGGAACATCGGGGGGGGGGGGGGGGAGGAGGGATTGGACTTACTCATTTTTCCAGCCGAACGTCTTAGCAGAGTCAGTGCTTAGCAAGCTAAAGAATATGTCGTCTTACCTTAGCATCCTAGTCAGTTAAATGATGTCTCAATGAATGTCAAAATATTTGTAAAAGTTCAGGATTTTCTTTCTTTTTTCTTTGCTAAAACAAAAACAGGAGAAATATGCCAGTAGAATCTCTTTCTTTGTATTTCCCTTTTTTTCTGAGTGAGTGATGTATGAGTATGACTGATGTATGAGTTGCACACAACAAGGTTAGAGATGATGATCCAGAAATGACATAAATTACAATTCCTCGTTCTTTCAGGCGTCAGCAGTTTCCAGCCCAAGAGTGGTGACACGGTGGTGTTTCAACTGCAGGCGGCCCCAGCCGACAACCCTTGCCAGCATGACGACCAAAATTAATGCTTCGGGTCTTCGACACTTACTTTGAATTACCGTCGCATCTTTCGGGGTGGGGTGGGGGGGATGGAGTCCGATGTACGTGTTGTACGTGCAAGTTGAGTGTTAACTGTTTGCTGCTTCTATCATAGCATCCCGAGCTTACAGTGTGGGAAATACAATACGCCTCTCTGTACTATTTAAAACTGAACGCACTCAACTTTGATTTGCTGGTATGGCTTTCTGAGTGGGCTGCGTTTTGCTAATGCTGCGTGCCGACAGTCCTACGCCGATAGTCCCTCGTGCCTATAGTCCGAATTGTTGACAGTCCTGTCCTAGTCGAATGTCGTAAGTGCCGATTGACCTACATTTACTCGAAGTCTCGTCAGTCCTACGTATCGGTAGTCCTACGTGTCCTATAGTCGTACGCTCCTTTAGATTTGTTCTCCCCGTAGGACTGTGGACACGTAGGACTAAAACTTGAGACTGACGAGACTTTGAGTAAGTGTAGGACTGTCGATATGTAAGACTATCGAGCGTAGGACTAACAAAAAATGCGACTAGCGATAAAAAAAAATGCGTAAAATCGTCGGACTATCGACACGTAGGGCTATCGACCGTAGGACTATCGTCACGTAGGACTATCGACCGTGGGACTATCGATACGTGGGACTATCGACACGTAGGACTATCGTCACGTAGGACTATCGACCGTAGGACTATCGACCGTAGTACTATCGACAGTCACGTAGGACTATCGACCGTAGGACTATCGACAGTCACGTGGGACTATCGACCGTAGGACTATCGACACGTAGGACGATCTACCGTAGGACTATCGACCGTAGGACTATCGAAACGTGGGACTATATAGAGAGACGTCCCCTTTTAAGTGTGCACCGCTTTATGCGCGCGCCGTTCTTTTTATCCTTGTCGCTGTTTTAGTTCACTGATTAGTGTCTGATAATGCAGCCCGCTGGCTGATCATGAAGACAGTTATTTCATCTTAACTGTCAGACAGCGCGACAAATACAATCAACAGACAATCGAGTACAGACGGGTTGAACGTGTGTGCTAAGGATGACGGGGTCAAGCAGGCGCCTGCCGGTCGAGCTCGACGGTGGCTGTCTGGGCGAGGCGTTCCAGTTTAAGCCATAGTAAATCATATAAATGCTAAGCAAACGCTCTGTACTATGTGACATTGTCAAATACGTTTCCGTGGTTTCCCCATAACCAGAATAAAGGACACTTCATACACATACTTATGTATGATACCAAACTCGGTGTCTCAACGGGGACTCGAACACACTGCCCCTTCAGTTCTGTCACAGCTGTGCCAACTGTATCTTTCCACTGATCGCTACTACACTGTAACGTCATTTTAGTAAAAGGCCCTGAACTCCGAGGAATGTGATATGCTCTTATTTGCTTTTACCAATTTGCAGTAGACGACTTTTGTGCTGTAACCTTTATTTATTTTCAGTTTTTATGTGTTTACAAATACACAGACTTTCAAAAACGCTGTATTGTCCTTGCCTGGTGAATTGTGATTAAGTTTGTTCAGTCGATGCTGAACTGTGTTTGATGCGAAGACGTTGCTCTCGTTGTGCGGTGAAGAAATCGGGAATAAACGATAAATCTCTCTCTCTCTCTCTCTCTCTCTCTCTCTCTCTCTCTCTAAGACACACACACACACACACACACACACACACACACACACACACACACACACACACACACACACAAAGTCGCTCTCTCTCTGTCTGTCTGTCTGTCTGTCTGTCTCTCTCTCTCTCTCTCTCTCTCTCTCTCTCTCTCTCTCTCTCTCTCTCTCTAATCATGACGAGATCTTCCTCTACCTGAGATAAAGAATGGAATACAATGCTACATTATAAAGGCATATGTCTACACTTCTCCACACTACTTTTTTTTTTACGAAATAACATGTCATAAAAGTTCTTCTTCGGTGTAAGGGTTTATTTCACTTCAAAGTTATATCCCCATCAGGTTCAAAGTATGCTTTCCTAGGAATGGTGTTAATGGGTTCGTGTTGCACAACATTTTGCTGGGAAACCTTCAAAATACAGTTCCGCTTTTCGCCATGATCTTCCGCCGTAGAGGCGACATCGTTCCCACAACAAACCCTAACATTACCGTCCACGGTGTTTAGGACATTGATATCTTTCGAGGGTGGTGGTCGACATGGTCGAGGGTGGTGGTCGATATGGTCGAGGGTGGTGGTCGATGTGGTCGAAGGTGGTGGTCGAGGGTGGTGGTCGATATGGTCGAGGGTGGTGGTCGATATGGTCGAGGGTGGTGGTCGACATGGTCGAGGGTGGTGGTCGACATGGTCAAAGGTGGTGGTCGATGTGGTCGAGGGTGGTGGTCGATATGGTCGAGGGTGGTAGACGACATGGTCGAGGGTGGTCAAAACATGCACACACACACACACACACACACACACACACAGAGACGGAGGCCGGAACAATTAAAAAACAAAGCTAGCAACTGACAAACCACCACCACACACACACACACACATTTTATTTGCCATTACATAAAACTAGTATGTACGCGGTACCATTTCTCAGAAGTTGGTGTGCAGCCGGCTGTCGGTTTCTCGTGCATCTTTACGTTGTATACATATACTTACTGCGTCTGGATTTTCCCAGGTTTTCCAGAAGTGCCAACCAGCCTATGATGTAAATCAGACAAAAATGCACTATGACTGGCCCGGCCACTTATGGGATGAACAGACAGCTGTTACAACGATTGACTAGACTGTCCCCATAATATACCAGACTGCGCAATATACACCTCCAACCACACACAGCCTGCCACAAGAGTCGACAGCAGTAACACGAACACATCCACGACAACTGAAGCTTCCTCGACTTGGGGACGCTCTGCTTTTACCTACAGGTATGTGAAAAATAGAGCGTGACACACTTGGAAATATCCTTTACTACATGTCTCTCTAGACCTAACTGTCTGTCGAGCTGGTCAGCCTTATTATCAGCCTGCAGTTAACAGATTTTCTTTTCTTTTCGGTAAGTGAAATACTGAATTACTTCGAGTTCCGCTGTTTGAGATTCCCTGCTACACAGGTCTATGACTGTTTGCTAATAATATATCATAGGTAATACGTAATTATTAGAAACAGGCAGAAAAGGCTGATTTTCGGTAACCGAAAACCAAAGAAATCATGTACCCCAACTTGAAAACCACTTACCGATATACAGATACTACAGCGTCAACGCCCTTGGTTCAAGGTTAACGGCAGTTCGTACCCCAGCTGGGGCCAAATATTTGTGCTGGTTTTTTCATCGTTGCCCCGTCTTTGATATCACCCGTATGTGGTGGAAAAGGACGTTAAACCCCCAAACCCCCACCCAGCCACCCTAAAGGTTTAACAGCAGAGAGCAACGAACCCGCAGAAAAGGCTGAGTTTCGGTAACAGTAGTGTACCCGAAACTGAACCAAAACGGATCAGTCATGCACCCCAAAACCACTAATGGCCATGTCACACGAGAGGGCAAAAACACTTGAAAACATTGTTTTCAGATGTTTCGCTGCGAAACAACGTGTTTTGTCGTGTGACATACTTCACAACAATGTT
This sequence comes from Batillaria attramentaria, assembly GCA_018292915.2. NCBI lineage: Eukaryota > Metazoa > Mollusca > Gastropoda > Batillariidae > Batillaria > Batillaria attramentaria. The sequence continues at coordinate 26,041 of JACVVK020000314.1, read as the reverse complement.
TTCAAAACACTGATGTTTTGATCGTGTTTTCAGTTTTAGCGCCTGCCCTAAAATCCGAAAACATGTTTTGTGTTTCAACCAATGAAAGCCGCCGTGCGGAGTGTCAAGTGACACCTTCCCGTATCCGCTCAGTCAACATGTCCGTAGCGGGACCCTCTCTCTCTCTCTCTCGCCTTAGACGCGCGCTTGCTTGTTTTCACGTGTGTCATGTATTGTTTCGGAAAGCATGTTTCGGGCGTTTTGCCTTTCAAAACATGTTTACATAGTTCGGTGTCTTGTGTCTGTGCGGTGCGTTGATGCTACACGAGCTGATCGGCTGCAGTCAGAAAAATCAATACAGCCTGAGCCGGCGACTGACATCGATCAGACTGCACACTGACCCGGCGTGACTAGGGGTGTTTGCTACATGCCGTTCCTTGTCTGTTCCGCCATCTTTCTGCCTCAGTGTGTGTGTGTGTGTGTGTGTGTGTGTGCCGATTTTGTTGTTCAAGTCAGTTCTGGCTGAGGTGAATATGCTGTGTAGATAAGTGATTTGGCAGCTCAATTGCTCTAGTTTGCATGCAGCCAAGTCAAGTCAAGTTAAGTTTATTGAATGGCCAATGGCCTACATCAATGGGCTGAGCTTTACCTGCAAAATAAAGTGTCAAAATGATCATAACATAATACGGACTTAATCACAAGTACATTGGCAAGGTTAACTAACTAAATGGAATTTCCCTCATACGGAGGGCATGAAGTACAAACAGAAGCCAGATTTCTCAACGTCGTAGAATTCCTGCTAGACATTAATAGTGTTACTTTAAATGCTGTAGAGGTGTTCCAATACTTACTTGGAATGTAACGTGACCGTATTTCATTATAAAAAGGACAAACCAGTAGAAAGTGTATCTCATCCTCAAAATAAGCATGACAAAGAGGGCATGACAAGTCATCAGCTCCTGTTTGACAATATCTATATCTATGAACAGCGATGGGTGAAGTTCCGTATCTTATCCAGAGCAACGGAGCTATTACAGCGTTACTAACGTCTAGTGTTACAAACTGTTCTACACATTGGGTCGTTTTGAACGACTTATAGAAACTAAATCTTTCACTATTACTTACATGTTCAGACCAACCCTGCCATTGACAATCTACTAATCTTTGCCGCAGGCAACGTATAAAAGAACTAATACATTCGGTACCCTGATTAAACCAAACATAACCAAATCCAAATTTTTGTAGAAAAATCCGGATGCCTGTGACCCAGGTTTTCTTTCCTCTATCATCAAGCGTTTTAAGAGATTCATATGCTTTTACAGGAAGTCGCTGGTGATCCATTCTAGTTAACCTGAGCCAAAATTTTACACAACGGATAGAGCTGTTAACAGCTAATGGGTATCTATCTATTGCTCTAGTTTGCATGCAGCCGCGTCTGTGGCCATCTGCACATTGTGAGTGTACTACTCGGACTGACTGAACGGAATCACAGCTCAATCAAACGGTAATTCCAGTTTTTCATCACAAAGAGAACGGAATCACTCTTGTCAGTCGTCTTGAATGCCGTGCGGTGACTTCACATCTCTCGATTTCAGTACTGTTCAAGCTCTATCAAAAGGAAAATGTCTGTGATGTAATGTCTCAGCTGCTGACTGACGCGTATCGACCACACACTCCATATGCGCGCGCGCGCACAGCTTGCTTCGACTATGACGTCACCACCATTTATGAGATGAGAGCACAGACGTAAAGAGATAGACGCACCGCGGTGCCGGAAAAGTGACGCCGCCGCGCGCCATGTTGCTAGTACCTGGAAGTGCCAGCTGTTTACATAGCGCGCATAACATTGGCCAGACGCTATCAGCTGTTTACATAGCGCGCATAGCATTGGTCCGCTTTATCTTACGTCACATTTCTGATGACGTCTTTCTAAAGAACTTTGTATTTCGAACGAGGCGTCCTATACACAGAGCCTCTGAGTTCTGGTATTAGTAAGATGGCCGCGATAGCGACACTCGCAAGCAGCGGTGGCAGCGTGCGGCGGTGCGTCTAGACGCACCGCGGTGCCGGAAAAGTGACGCCGCCGCGCGCCATGTTGCTAGTACCTGGAAGTGCCAGCTGTTTACATAGCGCGCATAGCATTGGCCAGACGCTATCATCTGTTTACAGGGGGCGCCGGAACCGGGGGGGGGGGCAGGGGGGGGCAGCTGCCGCCCTGTACCCAAGCAGGGGGGGGGGGGGCAAGAGTGTCTTTTTGCCCCCCCCCCTGGGAAAATCAGGTGACTATGGCAAGAGGGGGGGGGCAAAGCCATGGTCTTGCCCCCCCCCCCTCCCTACCTCTCCCCCTACCCCTCTTAGTGCTCTCTCCCTCATCCCACCCTTCTGTTTTTGCGGACGAAGGCTGTCCGCTCCTCTGATTGACCCCCCCCCCTCCTCCCCCCCCCCCCACCCCCCGTCCCCCCCCTCCCCCCCCCCCCTCCCCCCCCCCCCCCCCCCGCTTTTCACTTTTTTCGGGCAATGTCCTTCCTTTCAGTGGCTCCCTGGTTCGTAAAGGTTTTTTGTCTACGCAGCATTTGATCGCCCCCCCCCCCCCCGCTTTTCACTTTCTTCGGGCAACGTTCCCCCCTCCGAGATTCTGCCCCCCCCTCCCCCCAACATCTTCCGGCGCCCCTGGTTTACATAGCGCGCATAGCATTGGTCCGCTTTATCTTACGTCACATTTCTGATGACGTCTTTCTAAAGAACTTTGTATTTCGAACGAGGCGTCCTATACACAGAGCCTCTGAGTTCTGGTATTAGTAAGATGGCCGCGATAGCGACACTCGCAAGCAGCGGTGGCAGCGTGCGGCGGTGCGTCTATCTCTTTACGTCTGTGGATGAGAGGCGAAATCGGAGCGTGCAGTTTGGCGCGTGCGCACAGAGAGAGAGAGAGAGAGACGGGCGCATGTACCCATCATACATTAGCACTGACTTCCACACGTGTACATTTGTACACTAAATTTGCCACCGAGACATGTTGTTTGTGTGTGTTTTTGTTGTTGTTGTTTGGGGTTTGTTGTTGTTCAGTGGTGGGATTTTGGTGGTGGCCGGCGGTGGTCAAGTTTTGTTTTGTTGTTTCGGTCCGGATTGCCGTTTGGGTTGTTTTTGTTTTGTTTTGTATTGTTTTGTATTGTTTTGTTTTGTTTTGTTGGGTTTTTTTGGGGGGGAGGGGGGGGGAGGAGTGGGGGAGGGAAGGCGGGCGCAGGGGGGGGGGGGGGCAGTTACAATAGGCTTTCATTTCACATTTCACATCTCTCGCTGAACAGGTGCAGGAGTCAGGAGAAGCTGATATACTGTTGCCGCTGGACTCGGGCCTAACGCTGTAACTGACAACTAACGCCTTCACTGGAGCGACAGCCGACTTACCATACCTGACATAATGGCCGGTGCTCACCAAAGGTGACGGACAATGATATATATATATATATATGCCCAAAAGAGAAACTGGTGTAAATGAACTAAAGGACGCGGCGAACTTAACGACAATCAAACTGATAAATATAGAAACATTGGCACATAATAGCCCGCACTACAACTGAAATATGCACAAGAAATAATCACTAATAAAACGTACACACATCCATTGATTCACACAAGTTCTCCCCAGGTGACTTTCACACCTTTACTGACACACAGCCAACTATACACACACAAAAAAAAAAAATCATCAGCAATGTGTTACGATGTTCACTCTCCCATTCAAGTTCACACAGTGATAAAAACGGGAAGGGACAAATGGACATGCAAACCCTCCTAGCCCTGGTAGAAAACTTAAAAACATTGGACCGAGCAGTTGAACCTTTCTTTTCTTTCCTTTGAAAATTCTCCAAACACACCATTTTTGGGTTGTTGGTTTTTTTTTTCAGGTTCATCACGCTGCAATTTGTCAACGACCTGCAGGGGCGGCAGCCAAATTTCGACTTCAGCATCAGAGTCCATACCACAAGGGCAAAGACTATCTTGGAGCTCATGGAACAGGCAGCCTGGGAGGACACCACTTTCAGGTACGGATTATCATCATCATCATCATCATCATCATCGCCATCGTCGTCGGCGGCGTTAAGCCCTAAATAACTAACTTGAGTAATATTATTCCATGTAAGCATAATATGTTTCTTTTAGTAAACATGATGTTTGAACTTTGATTGCCAGCGTAAACTTTGAGCCGATCTACAATTTTCACAACGTTTCATAATATATATGTTTTGCTTCTTCTCATGCCAGATACAATTTCAGCTTCAAGTTATGCAAAACTCTTTGGCTGGTGGCACAGTTTTAACTTACTTTGTCACACCGGCTTACTAACAAGTACACGTTGGTGTGATGATAGAAAGTAAAGCACCCCTGATTTCATGTGCGCGCAGTAATATTCATGACTTTGACACAGATTTTGCCAGGTTTAGATGTAAGGTAGTCATGGTGCCCTTCTCCTGAAATCCAGAATGTGACTTCCGACTAGATCTAAGGCAGCCAGCGACGGAAACGGCGCAAGAAATGTTTAGATAGGATTACAGTACAGGAACGAAGCCAAGAAATTCACCTCAGCCGAGAGTAAACTGCGCACCGTGCTTTACAGTAAAGCACGGTGCGCACTTTACTGAACCTAATCCAGACTTGGACCGAAACCAAAAGGCTGGATTAGGTTTAGCGAACAAGTCACGTGACCTGTCGTTCTGTTCGTACACTTACGCCGGACAGTAACAACTAAAACAAATAATAATAAACAAGATGGCCACCAGCCCAATATGTTGTTTCCATTTAATCACCTGCTGTCGTCACGGTCGTTCTTTTGTAATGCCATGTATTCGGGAGGACACACACACACACACACACACACACACACACACACACACACACACACACACACACACACACACACACACTCTCTCTCTCTCTCTCTCTCTCTGAATGGAAACAACTGACCGGGCTTGTCAGACCAATCTTGGTTTTGGAAGAGAGACGTCAAGTTGTTTTCTTTGAAATCTATGACGCTTATCCTCATTGGGTTGACGCATAATACATTTGACGTAATAACTTTGACTCGGATACAATTCTTGCAATGAAAGCAGCCCCATGAAAATTGAAGTGTTGCTGCTGCGCAGTGTAAAGATCGAATTTATACCGGCTCAATGTGTTTAACAGACAAGTCTGCGCGGCGAACGTTTTTTCACTATGTGTTATGTCTGCTGCGCGCGCGCGCACACAGACACACACAGACATACGCGCGCGCGCGCACGCACGCACGCACGCACACACACAGACTTGCGCGAGCCGTGTTTGTGCATGTGCTCCATTGAGACCTATGTGGTGTTCTCTCACTCTACTATGCTATTGAGTGAGAGTCAGTGGGAAAATCAAAGCTCACTACATCAATGAAACTCCTGCTTTCCCCGTCCACAAATAGAGTACTTCCGAAAAGTGACGACACACCCCCAAGAAATGCCAGCATCACGTCAATCAAACAAGACTTCGGCAAACTGACGCTGATACAGTTTTGCGTCAGTGCGCGTGTGCCTTTTCTGCGATGTTTGTGAGGCGTGTGGCTTGTGTAGAGGAAATGTGCTTTGAGTATAAATTTTCGAGTCAACTGACAATAACGGCTGCAGTGAATTTTTCTAATTTTTTTTTGTATATTTTTTATGGCACCCCAGACACATTATCTATGTATAGTAGGAGCGATTTTGAGATCTAAAATGGGTTCACCAGCACTTTCATCAGGTACGGCTTACGTCAAAAGTATAAAAGCGACAACCTCCAAAATTCACTTAGTTGAGAGTTCGTAGTCATGCTACCTATGTCCAAAAAATGGAGTGATTTAGATAAATATTACGCCTTCAAACGCCAGAAAGCCACTTTTTCTGAAAAGGGCAATATCTCGCAAATCATGTGTGCAATCGTTCCTGGATCGCGCCTTCTATTCAACAATCTTGACTCATTCAAAAACCCCAAATTTGAAATCGATCGGTTCAGTATTTACGGAGATACAGGCATCTGAACTGGGTTCACATGCAATGTCAACTCAGGTTCAGTTTACATGAAAACTATAAGAGCGACCATTTTCTAGTAGTGACTCTGTTCAGAGTCCGTATTCAAGCTATCTACTGCCAAAAAATTGAGTGATTTAAATAAATATTACGCCTGTACACGAAAGACAACCAACTTGTCTCAAAAGGGCGATAACTCCCAAATCACTTAAGCAATCGTCACACGCTTGGTTCCTGTAATGTAACATTTTGATATAATTGGATACCCCAAATTTGAGGCCATTCGGTTGAGTATTTTCGAAGAAACGGGCCTGGACACAATTCACACACACACAACCGCACACACATCCGCACAGACGGCACTCACTGAGGAAGAGAAGTGCGTTCGGAGCACCATACTCGTCAGCATCGGAAACGCACGCTTCTTACGTCATTGTCAGAGTTACACTTGCAAAATCGTCTCTGCGGGAGGTCGGCAGTGACGTGCGTTTGTACCACAGATGCTTGCCTATGAACGTGGAAATTTTACCCCGTCGTATGATGTTGTTTTCCATTACTATGGAAACAACATAAAAATCGACAGTGTTGTTTTCTGCAACTTCCGCCTTTTTCAAACGAACAATAGGACCACAGCAGTTTCGGGACAAGATTTTGAAATCCTCGCACACTACATCGCACACTGACGGGTGGTATGTTAACGATCAGATTTACTCGCCAGATTTTCGGCGGAGTACCATTCTAGCGTGCCCGGCTACATGGTGAATGGTATCCGTAAGGATCTGGTGGAAGATTCTAAGCCCCAACCCTTCGTGTTTGGCGTCGGGGACCATTCCTGGATCTTCAGGATTGTTGGAAAGCTAGACCCAATCACTGTTGGTGAGGAATGGTTTGGTGGATTCATGGTCTCATACCTTTGTCATGCATACAACAACGCTGTGGAAAACTTTTCATCGAATGCTCATGCATCAGAATCAGTCAGTTTTGGCACAATATATAGCGTCTAAAACCATTGTGATGACTCGGGTTGGCGTATATGTTGTTCTACGTACGTAGAGGAGCACCACGTACGTGACGTTATTTGACCAACCAAAGACCAACTAGACAGCGCTGATTGGTGGCTAATTGTAGCGACTAGGTCGTATCGACGTGCAGTACAGGTATGGCAGCGTTAGGCCGAAGAAAGTCATATTTCCCTACTATTAGTATTAGTATTAGAAGCCGCAAAATCACGTAAAATGGTCGCAATGGCCAAAAACAACATCTATTCATTTGGAAAACGGTCTTAGAGCGTGGTAAGCGAGAGGGGGATTGGTGTTACTTCAAAAATGCTAGAACATCGGGGGGTGGGGGGGGAGGACTTACTCAGTTTTCCAGCCGAACGTCTTTGCAGAGTCAGTGCTTAGCAAGCTAAAGAATACGTCGTCTTATCTTAATGAATGTCAAAATATTTGTAAAAGTTTATATCTTTCTTTACAAAAGCAAAAACAGGAGAAATATGCCAGTAGGGGAGGGGGGGGGGGATTGGACTTACTCATTTTTCCAGCCGAACATCTTAGCAGAGTCGGTGCTTTGCAGTCTAAAGAATATGTCGTCTTAACTTAGCATCCTAGTTAAATGATGTCTCAATGAATGTCAAAATATTTGTAAAAGTTCAGGATTTTATATCTTTCTTTGCAAAGGCAAAAACAGGAGAAATATGCCAGTAGAATCTCTTTCTTTGTATTTCCCTTTTTTCTGAGTGAGTGATGTGTGAGTATGACTGATGTATGAGTTGCACACAAGAAGGTTAGAAATGATGATCCAGAAATGACATAAATTACAATTCCTCGTTCTTTCAGGCGTCAGCAGTTACCAGCCCAAGAGTGGTGACACGGTGGTGTTTCAACTGCAGGCGGGCTCAGCCAACAACCCTTGCCAGCAAGACAACTAAATGCTTCGGGTCTTCGACACTTTCAATTACCGCCGCATCTTTTTGGGGGATGGAGGGGGGGGGTTCCGATGTACGTGTTGTACGTTGAGTGTTTGGTGCTTCTATCATAGCATCCCGAGCTTACTGTGTGGGAAATACAATACGCCTCTCTGTACTATTTAAAACTGAACGCACTCAACTTTAATTTGCTGGTATGGCTTTCTGAGTGGGCTGCGTGTTGCTAGTCCTGCGTGCCGACAGTCCTATGCCGATAGTCCCGCCTCATGCCTATAGTCCGAATTGTTGACAGTCCTGAATGTCGTAAGTGTCGATTGACCTACATTTACTCGAAGTCTCGTCAGTCCTACGTATCGGTAGTCCTGCGTGTCCGATAGTCCTACGCTCCTTTAGATTTTTTCCTCCCCGTAGGACTGTGGACACACGTAGGACTAAAACTTGGGACTGACGAGACCCTGAGTAAGTGTAGGACTGTCGATATGTAAGACTATCGAGCGTAGGACTAACAAAAAAAAAAAAAAAGGGACTAGCGATAAAAAATGCCGCGTAAAATCGTCGGACTATCGACACGTAGGACTATCGACCGTAGGACTATCGACAGTCACGTGGGACTATCGACACGTGGGACTATCGACCGTAGGACTATCGACACGTAGGACTATCGACCGTAGGACTATCGACACGTGGGACTATATAGAGAGACGTCCCCTTTTAAGTGTGCACCGCTTTATGCGCGCGCCGTTCTTTTTATCCTTGTCGCTGTTTTAGTTCACTGATTAGTGTCTGATAATGCAGCCCGCTGGCTGATCATGAAGACAGTTATTTCATCCTAACTGTCAGACAGCGCGACAAATACAATCAACAGACAATCGAGTACAGACGGGTTGAACGTGTGTGCTAAGGATGACGGAGTCAAGCAGGCGCATGCTGGTCGAGGTCGACGGTGGCTGTCTGGACGAGGCGTTCCAGTTTAAGCCATAGTAAATCATATAAATGCTAAGCAAACGCTCTGTATGTGACATTGTCAAATACGTTTCCGGGTTTCCCCATAACCAGAATAAAGGACACTTCATACACATACTTATGTATGATACCAAACTCGGTGTCTCAACGGGGACTCGAACCCACTGCCCCTTCAGTTCTGTCACAGCTGTGCCAACTGTATCTTACCACTGATCGCTACTACACTGTAACGTCATTTTAGTAAAAGGCCCTGAACCCCGTAGAATGTGATATGCTCTTATTTGCTTTTACCAATTTGCAGACTTTTGTGCTGTAACCTTTATTTATTTTCAGTTTTTATGTGTTTACAAATACACAGACTTTCAAAAACGCCGTATTGTCCTTGCCTGGTGAATTGTGATTAAGTTTGTTCAGACAATGCTGAGCTGTGTTTGACGCGAGGACATTGCTCTCGTTGTGCGGTGAAGAAATCGGGGATAAACGATATTGTGGAAATGTTTGTCATTGCCTCGCTGCTTTACAACAGCTCTCTCTCTCTCTCACACACACACACACACACACACACACACACACACACACACACACACACAACACACACACACAGTCTCTGTGTGTCTGTGTGTCTGTCTGTCTGTCTCTCTCTCTCTCTCTCTCTCTCTCTCTCATCATGACAAAATCTGAAATATTTTTTACTTCCTCTACCTGAGATAAAAAATGGAATACAAAGCTACATTATAAAGGCATATGTCTACACTTCTCCTCACTACTTCTTTTTTTTTTCTTTCTTTTTTTACGAAATAACATGTCATAAAAGTTTTTCTTCGGTGTAAGGGTTTATTTCACTTCAAAGTGATATCCCCATCAGGTTCAAAGTATGCTTTCCTAGGAATGGTGTTAATGGGTTCGTGTTGCACAACATTTTGCTGGGAAACCTTCAAAATACAGTTCCGCTTTTCGCCATGATCTTCCGCCGTGAAGGCGACATCGTTCCCACAACAAACCCTAACATTACCGTCCACGGTGTTCAGGACATTGATATCTTTCGATCCAGCTGCTTCTGTTGATGAACAGGACGAGCCCCGGTAGTCGAATCCCTCATCGTCAGAACCAGACTCGGCGGTAAGCGCGTTGTTGGACGTGCTGACTTTCTGGCGCTGGTCTGAATGGCTTCCTTTCGCATCCGCCGCGTACCCAGCCACGCACTGCGCGCTGTACCCGGAGAAGACCGAGTCACTAGATGCGAATGAATTCCACGATGAGGAACTGGAGCTGCTTTTGCTGCAGGCGTAGTCCTCCTGCCCTCCTTGCCGCGTGTACAGAGGGGTCGATTCGTTGGAGGCGGTTCTGTTCGGATTGTAGTTTTGCTGCACGACTCGTTCGGAACAAACCGAGACTGACCCTAGAGAGTCGTTGGCACGGTAGGGAAGGGTATCTTGCGTCGACTGCGAAGCGGATCGGGTTTCTGCTTCGCTCAGCATTGTCTCGTTGGAGGATCCTGTTTGAGCGGGCACGTACTGCATGTTACCGAGGCCCTGTTCGGGCATGGATATGCTGAAGAAGTCAGATGGAAAGTTGCGGAACGTGACCAGCTTTCCTTTAGCACTTGCCTCGCTGACGGCGTTCTGTGGTGTCTGATGGACGTGACGGCCGTGGGAGTCGACAGGAACCTGCGGAAGCGAGTTGGAAACACCGACGTGCATCATCTCAAGCTGTTGCTGAAGGTCCGTGACAGACTTCTCATAGATCCCGTCCGATTCGTGACCACTCATCTGAAGACGACCGTCGCTGTGCCTGTGCCGAACGCCCATCGTGATCCATCGAGGATCCATATGGTCACTGTCCAGGCCGAGCTGCGTAACATGGCTTGTGGCAGAACGACTCGCTCCGGATCGAACTGCCCTGGGTTTCGTGTCCCTGTGGCCCTCGGGTTGGCCAGACATCATTACCTGTCCATCTCCGGTCTGCTCGAAACTCTTGTCCTCCGTCGGAAACCCATCTCCGACACAATGTGAGAATCTTAACTGTTCGTGTACGGCGCCCCCTTCATGCTGGTGATGGTGGGCAAAATTCCAGCGCGGGTCGGGCGTTGGGTCACGGACTGTCTCGTACTGTGGCATCATCACGCGGCGATGCCTTGACATGGCCTGCCGACCCATGCCGTTATCATTACCTGATAGGACTCTGTGGGCGTAAGCTGAGCGTCTCCTGTCCGCCAGAAACGTTTGACTGGAGGTCTGGTGAGGCACCCACGCTGTGTGATGGCCCTGCACGTCCACGGGATACTGGCGGCGAGGATATGAAACAGTCTGCGTTGTCATGATTTCGTGATGATCCGTCTGCGGCTTGGCTTGCGATATCGGGATGTAAAAAGACTCTGGACGCGAGGGCAGTAAGCACGGGGCTTCTTGGTCATGATAGCCATTGTGCATCGCTGTGCTTTGGGCTTCATCAGGATACCCATCAAACGAGTACGGAAAGTTTTGGTATACCACGTCCTCTGGATACCCTGTGTTAACAGTCCGCTGTTCGGGCCAGCTTTCACACGAGTCGTATGGGCCTTGACTAAAATAACCTACGTGTAGGACGCCGCCAGGGTGCTGCTGACGCTCACGAGAGATATGTGGGAACCAGCCGTCTGTAGTTAATCTCCTGCGTCTGTTGAGGACTAAGTTGCTTCTATGATGGTGGTCCGGGTATCCTGAATCGAAGACGTGCTGCTGGAACTGCTGCGGAGCTGGAGCTGGATGTCCGTACATCCTTCCGTTGTGGATGACAGGCTGCTGGCTGTGAACCATATGAGACTGGGTTTCGTTCACCATCCGCCCATCAGTCTCCTGGTCGGAGTAGTGTGTTGGACTTGCTGAAAATGCGCAGTCAGGACAAGCACACTCAGAGTTATTCGGATACGTGGGCAGCTGCATGGCATTAAAACCTGAAATGGTGTTTCTCCTTGTTGACTGCAGAAGACTTCTTTTGACTCGTCCCGGGTGTATGGGCGGCCTGCCAGACTGCTTGGACTCACGCATTCTCATCTTCATTTGTTCTTTTATGAACCGCCTTGGCGACACAACACAGCCAGCGGGAGAGCTTTGTGAAGCAAATGCGCTGTCGTCAGAGCTTAATGTGGCGTCATTTCTTGACATATGAGGCGGAAGTATGTAGCAGATTCCGTCCCTGTGAACAGGCATGAGCACGTTCGAGGGAGTCATGTCATGCAAATCGCCATGCTGCGACTGATCGCTCGAAACTGAATCTGAGTCAGTTCTCGGGCCTTGTAGCACGTGATGAGAGGAATACTTCACCGGATTTTCACTGCTCACACTCAAGCTGACAGGGTTTCCGTTGTACAATGTTCGCACAGCTGTGAAAGAATCCGTACAATCATCTGACTCTGGGTGTGAATCAGGTGAAAGACGGGAATCTTTCCTAGCTGCTTCAAAGTCAGCAGTATAGCCGCAGGTTTGGCTTCCGCTTTTGTCGGGGTCGCCAGGATCCGGTGATAAAGATATTTCAGAGGTCACCACAGCCTCATATTTATCATCAGTCTGCTCCTTTTCTGTCGGCAGCTTATCGTGTTCGGACCTGGAAGAGGTAGCTTTGTGAGGTTCCTGCGCAAGCACACTGTCACTGAAGGCGTTTATATGTCTGCTTCCGTCCAGTTTAGCCCAGAGTGTTGGTCGTTCAAGCAGCGATATACTTCTGGTCGCAGGTAGCATTTTTTGTTTAGACTCAGTGCTTGTTCCGGTCCTTCTCTCCGTATTCGGGGTTTGACTGGTGTCTGGCACATACCCGACTTCACATACGACTGGCGAACACTCTGGTCTGTTGCATAGTCTGCCGGTGAATCGTGTATGTCCTCAGACATTACTGGCGTCTGGTGTACATCGTCCCCGTGTTCCTGAAGCTGGCGAGGAGAGGTGCTGGTGCTGCTAGTTTTATGGTCGTTAGTTTGGTCAGTTTTCTCCTCAGTGTTTCCAGTGACGTCAGGACACTGCACCGAACCAGACTTCTCAAATGCCGGTATAGAGTACTGAGAGTTCGAGCGACGCTCCCCAACACTGTCCGTGCGGTTCCGGTGCCTTTCTGTCCGCGAGTTACGTTGGGAGCTCTTGGGGCCCTTAGAGGACTGTTGAAGGGAATGCGCGCTGGACCATTCTTTCTTCATCTGGCCGGCGAGTGAGCCCGTCCTGGGGCTTTCATCAAAACCGCCGCCTTCTCCCGAGTCCTGACGCATCTCCTCAGTCTCACAGACATCGCTGGGTGTTGCTGGCGTTTGACTTCCTTTTGCCGCAGCGAAATCTCCCCCCGTGTATCTTGCTGCTGCTGCTGCTGCTTGTGCTTCTTGTGAAGAGGGATGGGTCGTCGTTCGCTCAGAAGCAGGATTTGAAGCCGCTGATTGAATGGAGTCGTCAGAAAATGCCGACTTTTCCCGGTACTTTCTGGGTAGACGAATGAAGGGAACGGCGCGGGACCATGACTCCAAAAGTGCTGCGTGGGCTATCCGCTCACACCCTGGAGCAGAAGGAAAGGGTGTGTGCCCTTAATAAAGAGGGAGGTATACAGTTAATTTGGTTCGGAGAACTCGTAAGAAAACTGTCACGTAAAGGCATTTCGTGCTGTGGTCATCTTGTCAAAGACTCTATTCGCCTCCAGTATCGTCAGCAGGCTGTAATCATGATGCTTTCCAAATACTAAATAGTTCTTGCTTCTTCACAACCTCATTTGAACAAAGGGTACAACCACAGAAACTGGATGCTGTGCAGTTCACTGAAACGTTACATGTATCTCTGTATCTCTCCTTTGTATGTCGGGGGTTGTGTGTGTGTGTGTGTGTGTGTGTGTGTGTGTGTGTGTGTGTGTGTGTAACAGTGTGTGTGTGTGTGTAACAGTGTGTGTGTGTGTGTGTGTGTGTGTGTGTGTGTGTGTGTGTGTGTGTGTGTGTGTGTGTGACAGTGTGCGTGCGTGCGTGCGTGTGTGTGTGTGTGTGTGTGTGTGTGTGTGTGTGTGTGTGTGTGTGTGTGTGACAGTGTGCGTGCGTGCGTGCGTGTGTGTGTGTGTGTGTGTGTGTGTGTGTGTGTGTGTGTGTGTGTGTGTGTGTGTGTGTGCTAAATCCGTCCTCATAGCATTCATGGTTTTCATGACGCATGCATTCGCGAGGGGTTAAACTGAATAGAAAGCCGGCGCAGGACGGGTTTCCATTCAGTGTTTTATGTCACAGTGATCGCAACCTTCAGCACATAGTGACTCAGTGTACGATTTTACACACTGATCATACATTAGTTCGATGTTTGCGATCGGTCTCGGTGCAAGCACTCAAGTTGAGCTGTAAAATCCGTTCGTCGTGTGTGGTGTGAAGTGCTGTGCGTCATATTATGTGTACAGTACCGCCGTACTCCAAGGAAACTTCCTTGCTGACTAATTCACACACACACACACACACACACACACACACACACACACACACACACACACACACACACACACACACACAGACGGAGGCCGGAACAATTAAAAAACAAAGCTAGCAACTGACAAACCACCACCACCACCACCACAACAACAACAACAACAACAACAACAACAACAACAACAACGACAAAGAACTTGAAGCCGTAGTACGAAACATGCTCGGAAATGATTGATTGTAGGGGAGTCTATAATGATTTCAGTCATGCAATAGCCGCTTGGCCGCATGTAGCACAAAGGCCATGACTGTGATCGGTAACGGCCACGGTATAAATTTACACGTTTGTTTCCTTCGGTGCACCGACTGCTTTCGTGATTAGAACGCGTGCATCATTATCTTTATATTCTCACACACACACACACACACACACACACACACACACACACACACACACACACACACACACACACACACACACACACACACACACACACACACACATTTTATTTACCATTACATAAAACTAGTATGTACGCGGTACCATTTCTCAGAACTTGGTGTGCAGCCGGATGTCGGTTTCTCGTGCATCTTTACGTTGTATACATATACTTACTGCATTTGGACTGATTACCCAGGTTTTTCGGCAGTGCCGCCAGTCGACCAGTTTCGGGATGAATAGACTGCTATATTGATGACAATGAATGACTAGACTATTCCTGTATATAAACCAGCTAAACTGCGCAGTACACACCGCCAACCACACACAGCCTGCCACAAGCGCCAGTCGACAGCAGTTAACACTGACGAACACATTCACAACAAACTTGACTTTCCTCGACTTGGGGGACGCTCTGCTTTCACCCACACTGCTACAGGTATGTGAAAAAATAGAGCGTGACACAGCTGGCAATATCCTTTACTACGTCTCTCTCTCTAGACCTACCTGTCTGTCGTGTTGTTCAGTCTCATTCTGAGCCTGCAGTCAACAGACGTTTTTTCGCGGTAAGTAAAATAATTACTTCGAGTTTCTCTGTTTCAGATTCCCTGCTACACAGGTCTATGGCTGTTTGCTAATATATATTGGTAATAATTATTAGAAACAGGGAGATATGCTTTAAATAGATAAGTCTTTGGACTGCTGTTGAATGAACTTTCTGATTTTATTGATCTTAAAGATAATGGCAGCATGTTCCAAGTTCTGGGGCCAAAAATGGAAAAAGAACGTCTGCCATGGTTATGCATTTTATATCGAGGTACAGACAACAGATTTGAATTTTCAGAACGAAGACTCCTGGATGGTGCAAATGGTACAAGTAAATCATGTATGTCACTGGGTAAATCATTGCTATGGAAAGCTCTGTGGCAGACGGTTGATACTTTATATTCAATTCTTGTTCTGATAGGCAGCCAATGGAGGGAGTAGAGTAGAGTAGAGCTTTCCCGTTTTCTTTTTTCAATACTAGTCTTGCAGCACAATTTTGAATTCGCTGGAGTCTACGAATTTTATCATCAGGTAAACCAGCCAAAAGAGAGTTACAATAATCTAATCTAGAAAGAATGAATGAATTTGCAAGTTTGTTTGCTGCATCTATGGTTAAGAAGGGACGTATTTTGCTTAGTTTCCGAATTTGGATGTAGAGAATTTTACACAAATGAGTTATCTGTAAGACACTCATCCAGGAATACCCCTAGATCCTTCACTGTCTTAGACCATTAATATTAAAGAGGTTGAGTGATTGTGTAGATGTTTTCTTTAGGTTCTGTCTGGTGCCGATGGCTATGACCTCTGTCTTGTCTTCGTTCATTATGTTGTTTCCATAGTAATGGAAAAACATCATAGGACGGGCTAAATTTTCCACGTTCATAGGCAAACATCTGTGGTACAAACGCACGTCACTGCCGATCTCCCGCAGAGACGATTTTGCAAGTGTAATTCTGACAATGACGTAAGAAAACGTGCGTCATCGATGCTGTGTACGGTGCGCCGAACGCGCTTCTCCTCCTCAGTGAGTGCCGTCTGTCGTATTGTGTGCGTGCGGTGTGCGGTGTGGTGTGTGTGTGAATTTGTGTCCCCCGTTTCTTCGAAAATACTCCCGAATGGCTTCAAATTTGGGGTATCCCAATATATCAAAATGTTACATTAGAGGAACCAAGCGTGATGATTGCTTAAGTGATTTGGGAGTTATCGCCCTTTTGAGACAAGTTGGTTGTCTTTCGTGTACAGGCGTAATATTTATTTAAATCACTCAATTTTTTGGCAGTAGATAGCTTGAATACGGACTCTGAACAGAGTCACTACTAGAAAATGGTCGCTCTTATAGTTTTCATGTAAACCGAACCTGAGTTGACATTGCATGTGAATCCAGTTCAGATGCCTGTATCTCCGAAAATACTGAACCGATCGATTTCAAATTTGGGGTTTCTAAATGAATCAAGATTGTTGAAAAGAAGGCGCGATCCAGGAACGATTGCACACAAGATTTGCGAGTTATTGCCCTTTTCAGAAAAAGTGGCTTTCTGGCGTTTGAAGGCGTAATATTTACCTACACCACTCCATGTTTTGGACGTAGATAGCATGAATACGGACTCTCAACTGAGTGAAGTTTGGAGGTTGTCGCTTTTATACTTTTGGCGTAAGCCGTACCTGATGAAAGTGCTGGTGAACCCATTTTAGATCTCAAAATCGCTCCTACTCTATATAGATAATGTGTCTGGGGTGCCATAAAAATATATTAAAGAATTAGAAAAATTCTCTTCAGCCGTTATCGTCAGTTGACTCGAAACGTTGTACTCATGTACTCAAAGCACATTTCCTCCACAAGCCACACGCCTCACAAATATCGAAGAAAAAACGCACGCGCACTGACGTAAAGTAAGAGCGTCATGTTTGATTGACGTGATGCTGGTTTTTCTTGGGGATGTGTCGCCACTTTCTTTCCGAATTCCTCTGTTTGGAGACGTGGTGTTGTATTTTACTTATGCTATGTCGCCATCATCGTGCACTCGCAGAGAAGATACGGGATACAACAGACTACAACTCCAATACTTTATGAACAGAATATGCGCGGAGAACAAATTCATGAAAGAAGAAGAATCCAGAACGCTGTGCAGGGCTGCTTACGTACTGAACAGGTCAGATCTAGAACATTCCTCAACTTACTGGAAGGTTCGAAATCTTTCCAAGGTGACGTAATCTACTGACGTTACTGCACCAGCATGTTCTGGGATGGTCTAGAAATTATTTTGCATCGAAATGCAGTATCTTTTCGCGAGAGTCTCTACAACTTGACATGTGGAAAGCGGGAATTTCAGTGGGTTTCGTTTTTGCCACTGACTCACACTCAGAAGCATAATGTATGTGTGTGTGCGTGCGTGCGTGCGTGCGTGCGTGCGTGCGTGCGTGCGTGCGTGCGTGCGCGCGCGCGCGCAAGCGCGCGTCTAAGGCGAGAGAGAGAGAGAGGGTCTCCGATACCAGTAAGCAATCGTCTGTCAGTCAAGTCTGCGGGAAGTAACTCTGTCAAAGGGGAACGACTTTATTACAAGAATTCATTCACCCATGTAGAACCTCGCATACGCCAAAAAGTTTGTGACATCAACCAGCTAGGCGAGCTCACACGACCTCATGTGTTTGGGGTTTTGCAAGTGCATTGAGGCACGGATAGGGTTTCCAGTACTTTCTTTATGTCAGCATGCTTGATGTCAGAGAGCTTGCGTTCGTGTGCGCGCGGGCTGCATACATGACACAACGACTACGACTGTGACTACAGCAGGTCATTGAATGGAAACAACATATTGGGCTGGTGGCCATCTTGTTTTTAAGTTGTTTCTCTATAGATGGGGCAGATTTTGCTACGCGCAGCAGCAAGTTTCAGTAGTACAGAACAAGGCTGTGACCTTTCTCCAGACAATACATACTTTCGCGCACACTGTGACGTAACGAAATCTGCGTCATAGACACTTGACGTGCACACTATGCTGCTGCGTTCTGTTTGGCGGAGTTGTGAGACGTGTGTGTGTGTGTGTGTGTGTGTGTGTGTGTGTGTGTGTGTGTGTGTGTGTGTGTGTACGGACGGATGTAATGATGGCTATCTCCTAAACCACCTCGTTGGAGGCCTTTTTACTTTGAGATAAAATGGGAATTCACTTTCTCCAGAACAACCTTTCACGATTTTTATCCTGCTGCATTTTCAGAAGAGTTATCGCCGATTTTAAAAAAATCGGTCATGTTACGAATTTTGTTCAAATTCCTTCATTTTCTAGACTTTGGAAGTTCACCCAATCACACTGCCTGTATTCGTACTACAGCTCTGTAGCTCTGACTGGTTTTGTGTATAAAATTTTTTTTATTTCCGAGGTAGGGGTAATTTGCACATGAGATCAAATATCTATGAAAAGACCAGTGCAAATTACAATTGAAGAGGACACTTCAGTGAGAAGGTTAGGTAAAGTAGTAGGAGTAAAGGATTTATGCAGCTGCGAGTCATCAGCAAAAAAAAGTGGTATGAAACATTTGTGAGTGTAAAAACAGAACTGAGGGGTTTCATGTATAATGTGAAGAGAATAGGACCGAGGACCGAGCCTTGGGGAACTCCATAGCGCACACAGGCAGAGATGTAGATGTAGAGATTGTAGACATTTAGTGAGACGGATTGTGTACGATTTCCCAAATACGAATACAAAATATGATTTTGTAGTTGAGATAGGACAGTGCGTTCTAGAACCTTCGATAAAAAAGAAGATTAGAAAGTGGTCAATAACTCTTTAGATTCTCATGTTCTGGTGTAGATTTTTTTAAGTGTGGGTCTTATAAGAGCATGTTTGAAGCACTGAGGGACAACACCAGAGGACATGGAAGTATTTGTTATATATGTTACTAGAGGAAGTAGTTCATCGAGGCAGTCAAGGAGAAGTGTTGTAGGAATTGGATCAAGTTCGCAGGATTTTTTCGGCATTTTAAGAGTGGTTTGTTTAACTTGCTCAGCAGAAACAAGTTTAAAAGCAGCCAGCTGAGCTTCCTGAAAAACAGGATCAGAAATTTGCCGTGAGTTAGAATTCAAATTACTTGTTATGGTCTCGATCTTCCAAGTAAATTAAGTATTAAATTTGTCAGGCAATTCACCCATAGGAATTTTGGATGGAAGAATAACATCATTTGTCTTTCCCAATAGTTGGCCAGTTAGTCGAAACAGCGCTTTGGTAGACGCAGCATTTGCTGTCCAATTGTAGATGAAGTTTCTTTTGGTTTTACAGATCAGAGTGGTTACTAGGTTACGATGATGAGCGTATATTTGCCGCTGTATAGATGTAAACCAGATTTGCGCCACCGTCGCTCTGCACATCGCCGCTTTTGTTTGGCCTTTTTAATGTCATCTGTCATCCACGGAGCTGATGGACGTTCGTTAATTACTCTTGTATTTTCAGGTGCATGTTGGTCTAATAATTTTCGGAGTTTGTTATCGTACATGTCAGCTAGAGTTTGAGGGTTAGTACTGACAGTAGTGGATACAATTTTCAATATATCTGATTTGAACTTGTCTATGTGCAGGGCTCTTAAGTTGCGAGAGTTATTGTTTTAGTTCGTTTATAAGGTTTGGGAAAACAGACATTTAGAGAAATAACAAAGTGATCTGAGATTTATTTGTCAGAATAAATAATATATCTAGAGTAAGTACATCACTTGTCCTGTTGGTAATTATCCAGTCAAGAGTGTGGCCTAAACGATGGGTTGATGCATTAACGAGTTGGTGTAGACTGTGACTCTGGAGTAGATTTTTAAGGTATTTACTTGTGAATCGGCAGTGGAATCATAATGAAAGTTAAAGCCACCGACAATGTATAGACAATCACAGTAAATATAGAATTCGAGTAGGTCTGAGAATTCTTCAGTAAACATGCTGTTCGTGACATTGTTCTCCTTACCAGGTGGGGGGCGATATAAACAGATAAATACCATGCATCTTTTTTGATGAACTAGGCGCATTTCACAGACTTCCATTGTTAGAAAGGTTTTAGTGATGGATGTTGTCAAAACGTGATTAGCGATAGACTCTTCTAGTACAATGGCAATCCCACCACCAGGACCAGTGGGGCGGGAAAAGGATATTGTGGTGTATCCCGTAGGAGTCAGTGAAGTTATGTCACTCTCATCACCTAATGGGCCACCGATTTGCCACCGAGACATGTTGTTGTGTGTTTTTGTTGTTGTTGTTGTTGTTGTTTGGGGTTTGTTGTTGTTCAGTGGTGGGCGGTGATCAGTGGTGGCGGCGGTCATGTTTTGTTTTGTTGCACGGTTTTGTTGGGGTGTTTTTTTTTAGTTTGGTTGGATTTTTGTTGTTTGTTTTTGTTTGTTTGTTTTTTTGTTTGTTTTTTTTGGTTTTTTTTTGGTTTTTTTTTTTTTTTTTGTTGTGTTGTGTTGTGTGTGTGTGTGTGTGTGTGTGTGTGTGTGTGTGTCATAGTCCGGTCTTTAAATGGACTCTTATTTTTAATTATGCTATTATTATTAATATCATTATTTAGCCTAATTTATTATCGTAATTATCATAGTGTATACTTTTATGTATTTTTTTTTTTTTCTGCCCCAACTCTTTGCCAGCTCCAGTCAAAGATCTTGGAAACATTCCAAGGTCTTTGCTCCAGTGGTGTTCCTACCAGGTCATGGGTGGAACCCACGGAGGACTCGGAAGCTGGGACAAATTTTGTTATGCTTGATGATGGAGATGAGCATAATGGTAAGATGATGTTATGGAGGTCCATGTGGTTTGGGACTGCGGGACAGGGCCGCATTCCATGCTTCCTGTCATAAATATCCCGGCATTTACCAGGCCCGGGAACTGCGGCACCTGCGGTGCCGGCCGTGTAATCATCCACATCATAAGACGTGTCATACCAAGGGAAGCACCCCCAAAGTCGCACCCGTGAAGTGGGTGAAACTCGACTGTGTGGCAACAGCCTCCCCCATCGGGCCCATAGCACACCCGCTCTGGGTAGGAGCCGACCTAAGCAGGAAAAATCCCGCTTGCCTCGGCTGGGACTCGAACCCGGGTCTCCCGGTCCATGATCCGAAGTGCTAACCACTACACTACGGGGGCCGGTTTTATGTGATATTCTTAACCTAACTTATATTGTGCAGAGCGGGCACCAAAAGAAAATTTTCTGGTTTTAAAAGGACTGGACATTAAAGATGATTTGATTTGATTTCATTTCATTTCATGTGTTTGTTTGTTTGTTTGTATTTGTTGTTGTTGTTGTTGTGGGTTGTTGTTGTTTTGTTTTTTTGTTTTTTGTTTTTTTTGGGGGGGGGGGGGGGGGGCACGGAGGGGGGGGGGGGGGGGGGGGGGGGGGGGCGGGGGGGGGGGGACGGGGAGGGGGGGGGGGGGGGGGACGGGGGAGGGGGGGGGGGGGGGCAGTTACAACAGGCTTTTATTTCATATTTAAGGTTCATTTTTGGTAAAATACCATGAAAATCTTCACTCACTGAACAGGTGCAGGACTGGGTCAGGAGAAGCTGCTATACTGTTGCCGCTGGACTCGGGCTTAACGCTGTAACTGACACCTAACGACTTCACTGGAGACTGACTTGCCATACCTGACATAATGGGTGCTCGTAAAAGCCGGTAACGGACAATGATTTCTCATTCATTCAATATATCTTCACTATCCCCGAAAGAGAAATTGGTTGTACTTGAACTAAAGGACGCGGCGAACTTAACGACAAACAAACTGATAAATATAGAAACACTGGCACATTAGTAGCACGCGCTACAGCTGAAATGTGCACAAGAATTAATTACTAAAAAAAAATGTACACACATTCAGTGATTCGCGACAAATTCTTACCAGGTGACCTTCACACCTTTACTGACACACAGCCAACAATACAAAACAAGCATTTGCCGCGCATCATCAGGAATGTGCTACGATGTCCACTCTCCATTCACAGTGCTGAACGGGAAGGGACACGTGGACATGCAAATCCTCCTAACCCTGGTAGAAAACGTCAAAAACCTAGGACCGAGGAGTTGAACCTTTTTTCTTTCCTTTGAAAAATTCTCCAAACATACCGTTTTTTGTTTGTTTGTTTGTTTGTTGTTTTCATTAGGTTCGTTACGCTGGAATTTGTCAACGACCTGGAGGGGCGACAGCCAAATTTCCACTTCAGCATCAGAGTCCGTACCACAAGGGCAAAGACTATCTTGAAACTCATGGAACAGGCAGCCTGGGAGGACAACACTTTCAAGTACGGATCATCATTATCATCATCATCATCATCACCACCACCACCACCACCACCACCACCATCACCACCACCAGGGAGCCGGGATAGCCGAATGGTAGAACATTGGATTCTCAATGCTCGGGTCGTGAGTTCGACTGAATCCCGGCCGGGGCCAAATATT
Source organism: Batillaria attramentaria (assembly GCA_018292915.2). Lineage (NCBI taxonomy): Eukaryota > Metazoa > Mollusca > Gastropoda > Batillariidae > Batillaria > Batillaria attramentaria. The sequence continues at coordinate 3,346 of JACVVK020000314.1, read as the reverse complement.
TGTGCTGGCCCTTTTCTCGTTGCCCTGTCTTTGATAAAACCCATACGGGTGAAAAAAGACGTTAAACTCCTGAACATCCACCAGCTCATCATCATCATACTTTCCCATCGCCGAGTTTGTCTCTTGGTTAGAATCTGTACGAGTATGAGATTCAAAAGTAATTTGAGTAATAATATTCCATCTAAGCATAATGTTTCCTTCAGGAAACATGATGTTTAAATAATAATAATGATGATGAATTGTACTTATATAGCGCAAAATTTTCAAAAAGTGATTCAATGCGCGTACTCCCGCAGTCATACACACACACACACACACACACACACACACACACACACACACAACACACACACACACACACACACACACACACACACACACCACACACACACACACACACACACACACACAGCAGCAGCAGCAGCAGCAGCTGAATCAGGGGGAGGTAAGTGGGCCTAGACGAAAGCCAGCCGGAACAACTTCCGCCCCAGGTGCGCGTCATCTGCCATCCCCGTACCGGGGGCCGAATCGTTAACACTAGGCCCCCGCAACCACGGCCAAGTCGGGCTAACCGAGACCGAGCCGAGATAAGTAATAGCTAAGAAGGAAAAACATTAAAATACTCGGTGACAAGGAAAGTGGACAGTTGCGAACAACTTTAAGGCCCCCGTGTTATTTCACAGTGTGCACAGAAGCGAGGAATTCTGTCAAATTCACCGGCACAGTGAATTTTTAGCATGGCTCGGAGATTATTGTGCGTGGGAGTGTGGACGGATGTAATGATGGCTAGGTGTCAGTTACAGCGTTAGGCCCGAGTCACAGTCCAGCGGCAACAGTATAGCAGCTTCTCCTGACTCCTGCACCTGTTCAGTGAGTGAAGATTTTCATGGTAGTTTACCAAAAATGAAACTTAAAATATGAAATCAGTAAAAGCCTGTTGTAATTGTTCTGCCCTCCCCCCGACCCACCCCCTAAAAAAAAAACAAACAAACAAACAAACAAACAACAATCGGCAAAACCGGCAACGACAAACAAAACAGCGACAAACAAACCCAACAGAAAATAAAAACAAACAAACAAACAAACAAACACTTGAAACAACTGAAAAACGACAGGAAAAAACCCAAACAACAAAACAAAGCAAAACATGACCGTGACCGCCCGCCGCCAGGTATGGCGGCCACCACTGATCACCGTCCCACCACTGAACAACAACAACAACAAAAACACACACAAACAACATGTCTCGGTGGCAAATTTAGTGTACAAATGTACACGTGTGGAAGCTCAAATGTATGATGGGTACATGCGCCCGCCTTCTCTCTCTCTCTCTCTCAGTGTGCGCGAGCACGCTAAACTGCACACGCGCTGATTTCAAGTTCGCCCGGCTGTCATCTCATAAATGGTGGTGACGTCACAGTTGAAGCGAGCTGTGTGTGCGCACGCATAGCATATGTGTGATCGATACGCGTCCGTGAGTCAGTCAGCAGCTGAGACGTTACCTCACGTTACCTCACAGACATTTTCCCATTTGCCTGTTTCTAATAATTATTACCTATGATATACTAGCAAACAGCCATAGACCTGTGTAGCAGGGAATCTCAAACAAAGGAACTCGAAGTAATTATTTCACTTCTAGTACCGCGAAAAAAAAAATCTGTTGACTGCAGGCTCAGAATAAGACTGAACAACACGATAGACAGGTAGGTCTAGAGAGAGACGTAGTAAAGGATATTGCCAGCTGTGTCACGCTCTATTTTTTTCACATACCTGTAGCAGTGTAGGTGAAAGCAGAGCGCCCCCAAGTCGAGGAAAGTCAAGTCGTGAATGTGTTCGTCAGTGTTAACTGCTCTCGACGCTTGTGGCAGGCTATGTGTGGTTGGCGGTGTTACTGCGCAGTTTAGCTGGTTTATATACAGGAACAGTCTTAGTCATTCATTGTCATCAATATAGCAGTCTATTCATCCCGAAACTGGTCGATTGGCGGCACTTCCGAAAAACCTGGGTAATCAGTCCAGATGCAGTAAGTATATGTATACAACGTAAAGATGCACGAGAAACCGACATCCGGCTGCACACCAAGTTCTGAGAAATGGTACCGCGTACATACTAGTTTTATGTAATGGTAAATAAAATGTGTGTGTGTGTGTGTGTGTGTGTGTGTGTGTGTGTGGTGTGTGTGTGGTGTGTGTGTGTGTGTGTGTGTGTGTGTGTGTGTGTGTGTGTGAGAATATAAAGATAATGATGCACGCGTTCTAATCACGAAAGCAGTCGGTGCAGCGAAGGTAACAGACATGTAAATTTATGCCGTGGCCGTTACCGATCACAGTCATGGCCTTTGTGCTGCATGCGGCCAAGCGGCTATTGCATACTGAAATCATTATAGACTCCCCTACAATCAATCATTTCCGAGCATGTTTCGTACTACGGCTTCAAGTTCTTTGTCGTTGTTGTTGTTGTTGTTGTTGTTGTGTGTTGTTGTTGTGGTGGTGGTGGTGGTGGTGGTGGTTTGTCAGTTGCTAGCTTTGTTTTTTAATTCCGGCCTCCGTCTGTGTGTGTGTTGTGTGCAGTGTGTGTGTGTGTGCAGTGTGTGTGTGTGTGTGTGGTGGGTGTGTGTGTGTGTGTGTGTGTGTGTGTGTGTGTGTGTGAATTAGTCAGCAAGGAAGTTTCCTTGGAGTACGGCGGTACTGTACACATAATATGACGCACAGCACTTCACACCACACACGACGAACGGATTTTACAGCTCAACTTGAGTGCTTGCACCGAGACCGATCGCAAACATCGAACTAATGTATGATCAGTGTGTAAAATCGTACACTAAGTCACTATGTGCTGAATATTGCGATCACTGTGACATAAAACACTGAATGGAAACCCGTCCTGCGCCGGCTTTCTATTCAGTTTAACCCCTCGCGAATGCATGCGTCATGAAAACCATGAATGCTATGAGGACGGAGTTAGCACACACACACACACACACACACACACACACACACACACACCACACACACACACACACACACACACACGCACGCACGCACGCACACTGTCACACACACACACACACACACACACACACACACACACACACACACACACACACACACGCACGCACGCACGCACACTGTCACACACACACACACACACACACACACACACACACACACACACACACACACACACACGCACGCACGCACGCACGCACTGTCACACACACACACACACACACACACACACACACACACACACACTGTTACACACACACACACACACTTTCACACACACACACACACACACACACACACACACACACACACACACACACACACACCCCCGACATACA
>JACVVK020000313.1:812500-816261 GCA_018292915.2 Batillaria attramentaria | reverse complement strand
ATGTGGTGGAAAAGGACGTTAAACCCCCAAACACACCCCCCCACCCTCTCGGATGAATACTAGTACTGACGGGAAAGTGATTATGCCTCGAAAATACCCGGGCGGCCTGTACGATGACTTAGCAACTTACAGACGACGACTGATACACGTATGACCGGCCCGGTGAAACAGCAGTTTCCAGACGACAAAATCAGTTTACGACACCGGCCGAAAAACGCTCAATACTGACGAACAAGTTTCACAGAACTGTTTCAGGTCGTGAGCTCTGAAAGAGAGCACCCAAACTGCCAACGCGATGAGTGAGGTCGTGTGCACTCCGACTCAGTGCTCTCCGACTGTCATGAACGGCCGGGCTGGGCGCGTGGACACGGTGACTGCGCGCGCGCGATGTGAGTCTGCCAGCTTTACTGTAAAGGTCTGGGAAGGCTAGAAAAAATCGCACCCCGCTAGTTTATGGTGTATTTTAAACGTTTATCCTACTAAAAGCTCAAAGCCGAAAACTTCACATAGCAGACGGGTTTCAACGGTGCACGTCGGGAGATGATGATGATGATGACTGGCCACTTGTATCTGTAGCGCTACAAGAAAACTTCCATGCAGTAAGCATGCTCACGGTGCGGCCTTCGGAGTTGGGGGGGGGGGGGGGGGGGAGCTGAGAGAAAAGATGCGTCTTGAGGTGCCGCTTGAAGGTCGATGACTGACGCAGAACCTGACTTGAGGTGAGCTGGCAAGCTGTTCCAGAGGCAAGAAGCTGCACTCTTGAAAGCCCGCTATGCTAGCAAGACAATGTCAATTCACTCATAAACTCAAACCCAAACAACAATACAAGTTCTAAACTTTGACTGAATACACAAACAAACATTGCTACACTTTAACAGAAATGTAAATTTGCTAGGTCAATTCGAAACCGATACATACCGATACATACAAAACAACTTATTAGTATTATTTCAAATATACTCATTTCAACAGTAAGCATTTTGGCTTCTTCATCAGACCTTTAACGGAATGTTTGCTTTTTTATAGGTGGGCACGAAGTATTCTGTTACCGCCATCGAACGTCCCAACTCACGTGCATCTTACTCTATTGATTGGCCATGTCCGACTTTCACAGGTATATAAAACATGGCAGAGCGCTGACTGCGTCTCATTTTACAGTCACCCTCCACTGTATCATATTCGCAAGTGCAAGAAAATAACAGTAGAGGAGATTCTGTCACGCATCAGCTTCGACTGACAACAATGTCCGGTGAGTTACAACTGACACCGACTGGGTGTTCTTGGGATACCGTAAATACAAATAATGGAATTGTGTGTTTTATTGATGATGATTATGATGATGACTATAGTCGTCGCGCGGCAGTGGGGACTGAAATGTTGTTGCGGCTATGGTCGTAGTTAGGGCAGAATGAGTTAATAAAGGCGCTATTGCTACCATAACAGTTACTCTTGTGACCGACTACTACACCTGTGTGCTCGCAATAGGCTAAGAGATTAGTAGAGCTCCAAATGCAACACACTGGCGTTTGATGGCCGCGCAGACGAGGAAAACTCAGCCGTCCGTAATTGGCGTCCACCATGTTTCCCTTGTCAGCTGCTCGAACTAAGTGAGCCGGCTACAAAGAAAGAGGTTGTAGAATGACCTCCCTTTAGTCTAACCTCGACTTTTTAGTACACGATCTGTGTTTTCAGTCCCAGCCAAAGTATTGGTGACCGGAGCATCCGGGTACATCGCCAGTCACGTGGTCAAGCAGCTACAGGAAGCTGGTCACCAGGTGCGCGGGACGGTGCGCAGCGTGAAGAACACGGACAAGGTGAAACATCTGTACAACCTCTGTCCCTATGCCGCACACAAACTGGAGCTGGTGGAGGCCGATCTCATGGACGCAGAGTCATGGCAACCGTGAGTTGATACTTACCATTCTTGGCCATGTCTCGTTTAAAAACAAAACAAAACAAAAGAAAAGCCCGTGCAAAATCAACAATACAAACAACTGACCACAAATCAATGTCACCGGCACACACACACACACACACACACACACACACACACACACACACACACACACACACACACACACACACACACACACACACAGTGCCCAAGAGAGACGAGAGAGATTTTTTTTTCAATACTTCATTTGTTTACTTATTAATCTATATCTATTTATTGCTGCCTCAACTTTTCGTCTGCTTCAGTGGTATTTCTCCCAGACCTGAATGGATTCCACTGTGTGTTCTCAGTGAAGCTAGGGTGAATTGTTTTATGCATGATGGTGAGGATGAGGGATTTGCACTGACGATGCTGCTATGGAGGTCCACGTGGTGTTACTTGTACTTACTAGTATTTCTGACTGAATTTGTTCAGGGCGGTGCAGGGCATGACGTACGTGATACACGTCGCCAGCCCGTTTCCCATGACACAACCCAAGAATGAAGACGAGCTCATCATTCCAGCTAGGGACGGCACCCTGAACGTGCTCCGCGCATGCGCCAAAGTGCCCACCATCAAAAGGATCGTGCTGACCAGCTCATGCGCCTCTGTTGGCTGTGAGTTGTTACTATTGTTTTCTCACTTCTTCCCTTAAAAATGGGAACCGGTGTGACCGAATGGTAGAGCGTTGGACTTCCAGTGCTCGGGTCGTGAGTTCGAATCCCGACAGGGACCAAATATTTGTGCTGGCCTTTTCATCGTTGCCCCGTCTTTGATATCACCCTTTGTGGTGGAAAAGGACGTTAAATTCCCAAATACCCACCCACCCAATCTCTTAAAAATACATGCACGTCCTAAATGCAACAGCCGTCATTAATAGGAAAAATAATTGCTGAATGTCAGTGTGAAATTTGTGCTGTCGTCAGTAACTGTTAGGTGTGTCGAGTAAAAACGCCACAGGCTTTTATCTGGGTCAAGCCGCTGGGTCAGAGTGGGCATATAAGCGTGTCCGGCTTTTTGACTGATAGCGTTTTGTTGATAGCGTGAGTGTTCAGGGCAGTGCGGAGAGAAAAGTAGGGTGGGTGGGGGTGGGTGTTTGGAAGTTTAACATCTTTTTCCACCATGTATGGGTGATATCAAAGACTGACGGGGCAACGAGAAAAAGGCCAGCACAAATTTTTTGGCCCTAGCCGGGAATCGAACTTACGACCCTGACCCGAGTATTGAAAGTCCAACGCTCTACCATTCGGCTATCCCGGCTCCCCATAGAAAAGAAGAATAGGGTTCGAAACACTTTATATTTTCGGTATTAGTGCCCGAAAAGAACCGACCTAGTCTTAATTATGTCCCAGTGAAGCATATTATCATAATTCCCATCATTCGTCACTCAGAGCTTTGAAAGTGACCCCCCCCCCCCTTCCAAGCTCTTTCTCTTCTAAACCCAATAAATATATGTCAACCCAGTGCAGATGCAAAATGACACACGCCGGATAAGTGTGTGTGTGTGTGTGTGTGTGTGTGTGTGTGTGTGTGTGTGTGGTGTGTGTGTGTGTGTGTGTGTCACTGACACTCTGTGTGTGTGTGTGTGTGTGTGTGTGTGTGTGTGTGTGTGTGTGTGTGTGTGTGTTGGTTCAAGGGGAACCTAGGGGTGAAAATGAACCCCCACGGACGGAAGCAGACTGGACTGACGTGGATAAAGTTGACGCCTACTCCAAAAGCAAGACACTGGCGGAGCGTGCTGCTTGGGAATTCGTACGTGGACTGTCAGGTGACTAAACTACATACATGCATACATACATACATACATACATACATACATACATACATA
>JACVVK020000313.1:772500-810000 GCA_018292915.2 Batillaria attramentaria | reverse complement strand
AACAATGAACAGGCTTGTCACAGGGCTAGTGAAGTTACTTCAGTAATCAAAGACTGTCATCACAGTAGATCAAATGTTAGGACGTAACCCTCAGTATAGTCAGAGACTATAAACGATTGATACGACTCTGCATAAACGGAGACTGACGCAAGTTTACGAGTATTTGAACGTTGTGCAGAATTATTTTTAAAAAAAATAAAATTCTTGCATTTGTGTCCGAACATTTCAAAACAGCAATGTCTTTGGGCAGATGAGGGAGGTGTTGGGAGTGCAGCCCCGTGAAATGCGAGACTCCATCATCGAGATGGCCTACGCTCTGATAGAGAACGGGTTTGTAAAGAAAACAAAAAAGTACCGGGGACCCGGAGGGCCTGAGGAGCGACAGCGGTACATGGCTCTTCAGCTTTGAAGGAAGAATCTTCTCTCATCAGTACCAAAGGCTCTCCAGCTTTGAAGGAGGGAATCTGTTATTTACTCGTTTTCGCTTCCAGCCTTTGCGCCACAGTAAAAGAGTTCATAGGATTGGGTGGGGTTTTGGGAGTTTAACGTCATTTTTCAGCTCGTACGGGTGACCCCGAAGACGGGGCAATGAGAAAAAGGCCAGTACAAATATTTGACTCCAACCGGGATTTCGAAATCTCACGACCCGAGCGTTGAAAGTCCAACGCTCTACCATTCGGCTATCCTGGCTCATAGCAAAGAGAGAAAGCCGTCTTGTCTTCATCTTCTCTGCTTTCTTGTGAAAGGCCGAAAATTTTGTTACTAACAGATATCATATGTAACACTGTATTTGACCCATCCCTCAGTGTACGCTCGAAATACTCTATCCTGACTGACCAGTACAGCTCTTAATGCGAAACAATGTTGTTTACATTTTTCGCGATCGGTCGAACATTCAAATTCTGCGACCGTTGTTACACTACTAGAGCGCTCGGTGTGGTCGCAGGGTCATCGAGTACGCTTCCGTTGGCTCAGTGCCAGCATTACAGACGCTGTCACTGTCCAGGTGTCTAAGTGGTGTGATGATAGATACCACGAAAACAGCTGAGAACGCTCTATGAGCATAAAAATGGCAGCATTAGGCCCATTAAAAAAACAACAGCAAAAAAAAAAAAAAAAAGGTCCGCGCACTTTTGGCCAAAGCTGACCTACTTACAGGCCTTTAATGCAATGATTTGACGCGTGTGACTGGTTTGGGTGCACGTGCTACATGGGTTCATTGTTCGTTAAATGCTTCGGTGTTGTTGTATGCTAGACGAATAGTTCTAAGATTTATCAGTTACTCCACTCTAAACTCATTTCCACGTGTAATAAACACGAAAAGACCATAAGGAAACTGTTGATGTCAGTGTCCATGTAATTATTTGGTTTTTTCCCTGTTCAGGGTGTCAGAGAATAATTATGAGAGCTGTAGCTCTGTAAGAATGCACGCGATCTCGTGTGGTAAGATTTTTAAACCGACTTATATTACTTGTACGTATTTCTGTTGTTGTCCTAATGTATTATAGAGATTTTTTAATTAATTTATTTATTTTATTAAAGCACTCTTTAACCGTCATGTGTGTTAGAGGTTGTGTTTGTGATATAACATTACCTGTGTGTCAATAGACAACTTTGAATGTCTGGCTTTGTCCCGGTTGTAAGAAGTAAATTAAAGTGTTGTGCAGTACCGTTTGTTTTGTTATGTCTGAAAACACGTATAAAACTTCACACATATTGATCTAGTTCTATACGTGGAGACCCCGGGCCGTGTCAGCTCTCTCTCTCTCTCTCTCTTTCTCTCTCTGTGTCTCTGTCTCTGTCTCTCTCTCTGTCTGTGTCTGTCTGTCTGTCTGTCTCTCAGTCACACACACACACACACACACACACACACCACACACACACACACACTGAGTTACGTACACACGCATGCATGCGCGCGCGCGCGCACACACACACACACACACACTCTCACACTGACACACACACACACACACACACTGAGTTACGTACACACGCATGCATGCGCGCGTGCGCGAACACACAGGCACACGCGCGCGCACGCCGCACGCACACACCCACACACACACACACACACACACACAAAAGCACGCACTGAGTTACACGCACACACTCGCACACACACACACACACACACACACACACACACCACACACACACACACACACCACACACACACACACACCACACACACACACACTGTCTGGACATTGTACACAGCTTTAGAATAATCTGATCATTTTGACGAAGTGTCTGAGGTGTCTTCACTCAAATCAATGCAGCCACATGTCATGTCGGTGCACGCGCGGCACATCTTGCTACTCCAAACAGAAATTCTTTTCAAGCGGCCCTGACTCAGTGTCTCTTCAGTAACCAAAGAAACACCGCATTGTACAGAAACACTACCAACGCTGAGCTCAAAAACACGCTTATAAGGCAATACAGTGGACGCCGGATATAAGCAACTCGGATATAAGAAAACTCGGTTATTGCCAACGAATTTTTTTCCCCCGGCCAAACTCTTCTTTATTATGTATTACAAAAACTCGGATACAAAAAACTCGCTTATAAGAAAACTCGGTTTTAGGAAAGCAAATTTCTTGTCCCGCTTGATACAAAAACTCGGATATAAGAAACCGAAAGTACATTTCCAAAAAAAATTCACTCATTGTAAGAAACCGAAAGTACATTTCCAAGAAAATTTCACTCATTCTAAGAAAACAGGTCAGGTCTGACGTCACTTAGGACAGGCACATGATGGCGCATGATTTTCTTTTCTTGAATTGGTTCTTTACCATTGTGTTCCGTGCAAAATTGAATGTTGGCAAGAAGAAAAAATACGAGATGCATTTTTGTTGTTCTATTGTTATATGTTGTTTTTATTATTAATTTGTTTTTTTGCCGGATTGGGAGCTCACTCTCTCTCTCTCTGTATGTCTGTCTCTGTCTACAGGGCTCGCGTTAAGGAGAATAAAACTATCAGTATTAGACTAACTAACTGTTGATCAATTCCTTTCTTTGACAATATACGTGGTCCATCTTTCCTCCATCCCCCTTCCCCCTCCCAACAGAAAAAAAAGCTAATTTGCAGCTTTTTTTCAGCCAAATTAGACACGGAAAGCATCGCATATCACACTCTAATGGGACGAGTGTTTTATAGATCAAAAGTTGATACATAATGCACTTTTAATATATCCTATAAATACAAGGGAATTCAGTCTCTCTCTCTCTCTCCCCTTAGTTCTTTTTTGTTTGTTTGTTTGTTTGTTTGTTGTTTGTTTGTTTGGTTGGTTTGGTTGTTTTGTTTTTTTTCTTTTTGTTTTGTTTTTTTCTTACCACATGACCGCCAGCGCTACAGTTGGGAAGCAAAAACAGTATTTTCATGTTCAAACAAAAAAATCTGACATTGAAGGACACAAGCGCACTGGTGTATATTAACTCTACACATATATTCTGTGCAGGTCTTTAAGAGAAACCAGATATTTCTTAATTTAATGCAAAACATACACGAACCTGAGAAAAAAGAAATGTTTTACAACCTTTTTTTCACTGAACTCGGTTATAAGAAATATTTTTCAAAATACTTTCTTATATCCGACTTTCAGATATAAGAAAACTCGGATATAAGAAACCAAAAATTCACCCCCCTCGAGTTTCTTATAACCGGCGTATACTGTACTAGTTTTCGGGTCACACACTAATCACAGAACGGCTTACTCTCCACACACTACCTCAGTCCCACAGCACTATATATTCACGTCTTCACGGTAGCACTGAGGTGTCGCTCTGTGCAAGAAAACATTCAGTAAAGTTACATGACACTTTCCTAACAGTCTAGCGGAGCTCAGCGGAGTTTTTTTTTTTTTTTTTTTAAATGTTTGTGAGTACACATAGCACCTCTCTCTCTCTCTCTGTCCGTTCTGTCTGTCTGCACTGACCTTGTACCCGGGTCCTCGCTTCTCTTGGCCCTGCGACGACGTCCTAAATCAGTCGGGCTAACCGAGACCAAAGCCGAGCTAAGTGATACCTAAGGAGGAAAAAAACAAAATACTCGGTGACAAGGAAAGTTGATCATGATAGTTGCGCCGGAACAACTTTGAGGTCCGCAGTGTTATTTCATAGTGTGCACAGAAGCGATGAAACTGACTGTACGTCGCATTCATCAGCACAGTACATTTTCAGCCTGGGTTCAGTATTTTTTAGGATTTTTTTTCCTTCTTAGGTATCACTTAGCTCGTCTCGGTCTCGGTTAGCCCGATCTGGGCATCGTCGCAGGGGCCAAGAGAAACGAGGACCCGGGTGCAGGGTTGGTCTGTCTGTCTCTCTGTCTCTCCTGTAGTAGTAGTTTTGATTTACCATAAATACGGATCGATCAATTTAGCCTTCTTGCCATGGCAATACTGTCACAGTCAGTGTCAGTATTATTTTGTTTCACCCTGAGCATTACCACTAAGCCGCCGCTGTGCCGTCAGCACAAGTTGTGTCTGCTCATTAACTTGTTATGTCTCTACAACCTGGGTTACAAATGATAAACTTGTCAGTTTACTGCGCAGCCTGTTCGCGCCACCTGGCCGGCCTGCAGAGACTGAGAACCTTTTTGGATTTTCCCGCCAAATCAGTGTTCATTGCTCAGTGTCAACAGCTGTTACTGCGGTTTCGCACAACCAGGAATTCGCCGGATACACTGAATACGAGAGCTTATGCTCTGAAATAGTGCGCGCGCTCTAGCATGAATGAGGTCATGTGTACCACCGTAGTATAAACATGCCAGCTGAGGCTTTCCGCGGCCTTCGCCTCTGGTGGGTTTGGTTAAAGGTCTGGCCACGAGAGGAAAACAAGACATATTTTAATGATAATAGCTACAATAATAATTACTTCAATTTAGGTTGAGCTTGGTTGGTTGGTAAGTTTAGGATACAACTTCCTTTTCCACCACCTAAGTGTGCACTCAATAACCCGGCGAATGTCTCCTTTCCGCTCAGGCCTCACTGGAGTAATGCCAGTCTGCTTTCTGTTTAGCCCAGAAAGATACTTCACTCAAATCCACTCGCGTCACATCTGCTTGCCATGTACGCAAAAAGTCCCAGCTTCACTGGCAGTTCGCTTCCTCTTGCAACCGCCTGGCATGCACCTTGCCCTACAAATAAATAAAAAAATCACGAAACTCACGCTTTTTTGTGACAACAAAAATCATTACAAACTAGCACACTCGCCAAACGTGGTCCTTCAAATAAACACCGAAGTTGGACCCCACGCTCAATTTGTGTTGTTACGCCTGACAGTCCAACGCTCTACCAATCTACTATCCCGGCAACCCAGTGGATGATGTGGGTGAAGAACACAAATACACAGGGCCTCAAAATGCCTATATATATATATATATATATATATATATATATATATATATATATATATATATATATATATATATATATATATATATATTTATACCACTCTACCACTATTACAAGTCATGGTATAAAATCCATATTTCAGCACATGTGCTATAAAGATTGTACCCATGACAACCACGCGTGAATTTTATGGCTGTACCTAAAGGCCATGTCACACGAGAGGGCAAAAAACACTTGAAAACATTGTTTTCAGATGTTTCGCTGCGAAACAGTGTGTTTTGTCGTGTGACATACTTCACAACAATGTTTTCAAAACACTGTTTCGATCGTGTTTTCAGTTTTAGAGCCTGCCCTAAAATCCGAAAACATGTTTTGTGTTTCAACCAATGAAAGCCGCCATGCGGAGTGTCAAGTGACACCTTCCCGTATCCGCTCAGTCAACATGTATGTTTAAGGAAACGAGACATCGACTTTACCCAGAAACCCCATCCAGAGGTATTTCATACGCATTGAAGTTCTACATACAAGAAAAGGGTGTCTAGTAAGGTAGGAATGTCTTGACCGTAGCAGGGAAACTTGTTTTCAGTGTGACATCGCCTTAAAGAGTGAACAGGTATTACCCGTAGCAGTGTTCCAGCAGTGTGTTCTGGTGAAAGGATTTGCGTCACAATATGACGCGAAAAGGGACTAAAGAATAATTTACGTCACGACATGACGTAGTTCGACTTCGTACGGAAATGGGGACAAGGAGCTTTGCCAGTCGCTTGACGTGGAATTGTTGATCTTTTGCTGCGTTTTATCAACAAGCGGTCGTGTTTGTGACAAGCGTAAGCCTAGTTCCAGTTCTCTACTAAGACGGAGGCTTCGAGACGGACCAGCTGACTTCTCAAAGCCTTTGGACAAAGCCAGGTAAGCGAGGTAAAGCACCTCAGTCAGTGATGTCGCGTGAAGCATTTGGATTGCCGATGTCAGCTTTCAAATCAAAGACTTGAAATGCAGGTAGGGACGTGGTATAAATAATTTTCCCAATTCGGTGCCCCCGATTACGTAAAATACACCACACTCGTTTGTTGATTTCGACCGTAAAACTGCTCGTTAAAACTCGCAGTTTTACGGTCGAAATCAACAAACTCGTGTGGTGTATTTTCCGTAATCGGGGGCACCTCATTGTGAAAACTCTATATATATATATATATATATATATATATATATATATATATATATATATATATATATATATATATATATATATATATTCCCTATCAGCCTCAGTGCGTTGGACTTCTAATGCTCGGGTCGTGAGTTCGATCCCGGCTGGGGCCAAATATTTGTGCTGGCTTTTTCATCGTTGCCCCGTCTTTGATATCACCCTATGTGGTGGAAAAGGACGTTAAACCCTAAACACCCACCCACCCACCCACCCCTATCAGCCTCAGGCATTATAGTGACCATGAAAATGCTTCAATCTAGATACAGTTACTACCATGAACAGACCATTCAAAGGCACGCACCTGACAGGGGTTTAAAAAAATTGAATGTCTCCTTTTCGCTCAGGCCTAACTGGAGTAAATGACGCAAGTCTACTTTCTCCAGAAAGGCAGTCCACACACTATACGTTTGCCTCACTTGTGTCCCAACACTGTGCAAAAAGTCCCAGCGGCTTCACTGGCAGGTTGCCTCTTTTTGTGGCCGCCTGCCATGCACCTTTACACAACATAACACCTTGACATAACACAAAAATCGCGCTTTTTCATGACAACAAAAATCACTATAGACTAGCCCACTTGCCAAACAGGGTACCTCAAACAAACACTAAACATGACCCCACGGTCATTTGCAAGTTGTGTCCTTAGGCCTGTGTCACATTGCACGGCTGGTGTTATCATCAGGTCTCGGGTTCGAATCACTACAGGGCCAACATTTTAACAGGTCACGCGTTGGACCAAAACCCGCCAATATCGCACTTTTTGTATATGAACATGAACAGATCTTTAACACTGCCTCTGCTTTGTTTTGCACTTATCCACGAATTTGATGTGCGAGCGGACCTTTAACGCCGTGTACCACTTCATTCGCATTTATCCAGGAACTTGATGTGCGAGCAGACATTTAACGCTGTGTCACTACTTGGCCACACGCCCATGAAAATTACCTCACAAGCACAGCGCACGCGTCGGGATTTTGAGTTAGGCTGCGTCACGGGACCAAAACAGCTTCGCGCACAAGTAGCCTTTTCACCTCGCATACTCTCTGCAGAAGGTTTGCCGTCTGTGCGTTTTGCGTTTCAGTGTGCCGTTTCACCTGCAGTTTCAGCTTGCCAAGAGACAAACACGTGCAGCTCGCAACTGAAGCAGCTTTAGTCAGTGATCGTGTCAGTCCGGCTGAAGTTGTTTGCAGCGTCATCCGGAAGTGAGTCGCGGTGGGTAGTCTGTCAGTTTTGGGAACGTGATACAGAGGAAGAGGCTGTTTTACATCAGTAATCATGTCTGGTAAGTCACTTAATTCTGTATATATATATACATGTACAAAAGGTGGTTTACCGTCCTCAGTTTAATAAATTAAAAGGGTCTAAGTGATGTGGATCTGATAATCACAGAGGTCGTTTTACTGAACAACTGACGGTAGAGGTGAACTGAACATAAGCAGCACTGAGCCTTATTATTTTACGACGTCTTATGTTGTTACGTCCCCCCCCCCCCCAAACAAACGACCGCAACAACAACAACAAAAACCCAAACAACAACAACAACTTGAACAATAACAACCCCACACAACAACAACAAAAACACTGACCCCTCCCCAAACAACAACAACAAAAACAAAACCAAAAACCAAACAATAACAAAAATTAGGTCACGTGTGTGCTCTGTGTGTGTGTGTGTGTGTGTGTCCGAAAATTTTCATTTGAATGTAATACCTTGTCAAATCTCTCTGGTGTTTACCTGCTATTGTAATATTGTACCTGGGGCTTCTACTGAGGGACAGGCGTCACATTCAAATGCCGATTTTTTAAAAATTGTATTATTATTAATATTATTATCATTATTATTACTCAGTTTCAAATTTCAAATAACACAACACTCAGTTTTCACTTTACACGTATGTGGTGGAAAAGGACGTTAAACCCTCAACCCCCCCCCCCCCCCCCCCCCCCCCCCCCCCACACACACCCTTACTAAAACCACCCACAAGTCTTTTGACATCAGTCCTATGGTTGGTATCAAAGGCGGCAATTACCTTCCCCAACCGGCAAAAGCACTGAAGTCACTGAGTAACACATCCCAAGTCTGTGTCACTGTATATTATTACATGTAGGTACATGTACATGTATTTAGAGTATAACACATCGTGTTTGTCAAAATCGAGATGACCCCCTTCTCTCACGAAACGCGTCATCGTCCTTTTGGGGACTCTTTCTCACTTTTCAACTTCATCTTGAAAATTTCAGCCAAAGTGTTGGTGTTTCCCTTGTCAGCTGCTCGAACTAAGTGAGCCGGCTACAAAGAAAGAGGTTGTAGAATGACCTCCCTTTAGTCTAACCTCGACTTTTTAGTACACGATCTGTGTTTTCAGTCCCAGCCAAAGTATTGGTGACCGGAGCATCCGGGTACATCGCCAGTCATGTGGTCAAGCAGCTACAGGAAGCTGGCCACCAGGTGCGCGGGACGGTGCGCAGTGTGAAGAACACGGACAAGGTGAAACATCTGTACAACCTCTGTCCCAATGCCGCACACAAACTGGAGCTGGTGGAGGCCGATCTCATGGACGCAGAATCATGGTCACCGTGAGTTGACACACAGGCATCTGTAACACATTCTCCGCCTCCCGCGCACGCATGTCTGCTCTCTGAAATCAGATAGATCAGCCAGATAACGCCTTTTTTCATGGCGGTTGCCGAGTGTCGGATACTGGGATATCAGCTTCAAGAAGAAAGTTCGCAGTGTTATGAATACTATGATAACGTGATACTAGCTCATCCAAAGACAATTTCGTGATGTCAATCAATCAGTCAGTCACTCACTGAATCAATCACTGAATCAATCACTGAATCACTGAATCAATCAATCAGTCAATCAATCAAGTGTTCCTCGACATTGGATTTTTGCATCACAGGTCACTGTGAGATTAAGTAAGTAAAGAAGTCTAATTAAAGAAATAAAACAACTATGTACTGTATTTAAAAGAAAAGACACTTGAATATGGCAATGAAAAATATATCTATATTTGGTAACTAATAACTGTGCATACCAGTTTCACACGAAATAGATTCAAGTTTTTTCATTACCAAATATAGATAATGAAAAAACTTGAATCTATTTCGTGTGAAACTGGTGTGCACAGTTATTATGTTACAACATAACATACTATCACAGTAAAAATCGGACAGTTTTCTTTTCAAGTAACGTTCATGAAACTAAACTGACATTTGTGCTTTTGTGGCTTATTTCTTGCACGTGCAGGGCCGTGGAGGGCATGACGTATGTGATTCATGTGGCCAGTCCCTTCCCGCTCGCACAGCCCAAGAATGAGGACGAACTCATCAAGCCAGCTGTGGAAGGCACACTGAACGTGCTCCGCGCATGCGCCAAGGTGCCCAGCATCAAACGGGTCGTTGTCACGAGCTCTTGCGCTGCTGTGGGATGTGAGTTTCTTTTTTGTTGTTTCTTTTGTTTTTGCTGCCCCAACTCTTTGCCAGCTCCAGTGGTGTTCCTCCCAGGTCATGGGTGGAATCCACGGAGGGCTCGAAAGCTGGGGCAAGTTTAATTATTCATGATGATGGAGATGACGATGATAGTAAGATGGTGCTATCGAGGTCCGTGTGGTTTGGGACTGCGGGACAGGGCCACATTCCACGCTTCCTGTCATAAACATCCCGGCGTTAACCAGGCCCGGGAACTACGGCATCATAAGACGTGTCACACCAGGGGAAGCACCCCCAAAGTCCCACCCGTGAAGTGGGTGAATCTCGGCTGTGTGGCAACAGCCTCCCCACTGGGCCCATAGCACACCCGCTCTGGGTAGGAGCTGACCTAGGTAGGAAAAATACCGCTTGCCTCGGCTGGGACTCGAACCCGGCTCTCCCGGTCCATGGTCCGGGTGGGTGTTGGGTGTTTGGGAGTTTAACGTCCTTTTCCACCACATAAGGGTGATATCAAAGACGGGGCAACGAGAAAAAAGGCCAGCACAAATATTTGGCCCCAGCCGGCGGGATTCGAACTCACGACCCGAGCATTGAGAGTCCAACGCTCTACCATTCGGCCATCCCGGCTCCCCGGTCCATGGTCCGAAGTGCTTACCACTACACTATGGGGGCCGTTGGGATGTAAGTTTCTCGACGCATACCTCTACCGCCAGCAATGGCAGATGCTGATGGCCATATATGGGAAACACCTGATATGTCTGATTAGATGATACTTGGTGCAAGGCAAATTTCGTTTCCTCAGTTGTGAATTCTATGCTGTCTGTAGAAAGATAACAATTGAGCAATGCGTGTAGGCGCTTTACCCAGTCGCTTGAACTGGCTGAAGGCGCCAGGAGCTGACCCCAACACGCACGATCACGTGAACCCTACGCTCCTATCAAGGAACTCTAAACACAGTGCAAGAAGACAAACTGATTCGTGATTCAATTCATCTTTAATTCATCTAACAGTTCGTCAAGCTTTAATAATAATAGTAATGAATTGTACTTGTATAGCGCAAAATTCTCACAAAGTGGCTCAGTGCGCGTACTCCCGCTCTCACACCAACAAATGTGCACAGACACACACACACACACACACACACACACACACACACACACACACACACACACACACACACACACCCCGCACCACACCACACACCACACACACACACACACACACACACACACACACACACACACACACACACACACACCCCACACCACACCACACCACACCACACACACACACACACACACACACCACACCACACCACACCACACACACCACACCACACCACACCACACCACACCACACCACACACACACACACACACACACACACACACACACACACACACACACAGAGCAGCTGAATCAGGAGGACTCCGGCTGGCTTTCGACTAGGCCCACTTACCTCCTGGAGGTAAGTGGGCCTAGTCGAAAGCCAGCCGGAACAGATGCGTTTTCAATTCAGACTTGAAACGATCTATGTCCGACTGGTCTCTCAGGCCGGCAGGTAGTGCGTTCTAGAGTGACGGGGCAGCAACGCTTTCCTTCAACGTTTCATGTATGTTAGAAGCTATATCTCTGTCTGTCTGTCTGTCTGTCTGTCTGGGGCAAATTTTAAAATGTATGATGATAAGGATGAGGATGCCGGCATGATGATGCTATGGAGGTCCAACCCATGGATTGGGATTACGAACCCGGGTCTCGCGGCCCGTGATCCGAAGCGCTAACCACTGCACTACACCTGGCTGGTATACGCGCACACTGGGCTTTGAATTCACCATCGACCATAGCTAATCATATCATCATCAATCAGTTTCATTGTCTGTTACGTCTTAGATGATCTTTGCGACCCACACGCGGCCCCGCTGAGTGAAAAGGACTGGACCGACCCTACGAAGGTTGACGCCTACACCAAAAGCAAGACATTAGCAGAATGCGCAGCATGGGATTTCGTGGAGAAACTTACAGGTGTGGACGCATCAAGACATCTCTCTCTCTCTCTCTCTCTCAGGGGAGCCTGGGTGGTCGAATGGTAGAGTGTTGGACTCTCAATGCTCGGGTCGTGAGTTCGTATCCCGGCTGGGGCCAAATGTTTGTGTTGGCTTTTTCATCGTTGCCCCGTCTTTGATATCACCCGTATGTAGTGGAAAAGGACGTTGAACCCCCAAACACCCACCCACCCACCTACCCACCCTCTCTCTCTCCCTCTCTCTCTGATGTCATGGTCTTTTTGCTCAAATGATGTCAACGAACTTGCTGCATTCTTTCCACGTTTCAGTCATATCAAACCACACGTGCTTTTGTCTTTGTAGTGTCTGGCAAGAAAGTTTGCCAGACCATGTCATGCGGCGTTGATTGGCACGCGATTGGCTGAATTCTGGGGGCTCGACCCTTTTCATCGACATGAGTGGAGTCGTCTATTATGATGAAAATTATCGTCAGTGTAGAGAGGGTGGGTGGGTGGGTGGGTGTTTGGGAGTTTAACATCCTTTTCCACCACGTATGGGTTATATCAAAGACGGGGCAACGAGAACAAGGCCAGCACAAAATATGTTGCCCCAGCCGGGATTCAGTGTAGAGAGGGTTTACAACAGTGTTGTACAGAGTATAAAAAAAAAGCAAAAAAAAGCAAAAAAAAAAAGCGTGTGTCTGCTTGTTTCAGGAGACGAGAAGTT
The DNA here is from genome assembly GCA_018292915.2 of Batillaria attramentaria. Classification (NCBI taxonomy): domain Eukaryota; kingdom Metazoa; phylum Mollusca; class Gastropoda; family Batillariidae; genus Batillaria; species Batillaria attramentaria. Next base: position 797,276 of record JACVVK020000313.1, on the reverse strand, counting down.
TGAACTGGCCGTCATCAACCCTTCTCTGGTGCTGGGACCTCCGTTACATGGCACATCTTGCACAAGTGTTGATGTGAGTGTATTGTTTTTGAACTGGAAAACTGTAAACAAAGTGACGATAGTGGTCGCTGCATGATTTGGAATAGTCACAAACCTTTATGGTGTTTGTGAAATAGAAAGTTAATAATTATTCATACAAGAAACAAGTGAAAGAAACAAAAAAAACCCAACCCCAATAACAATAAAATTAACAAATATATGTAAAATAAAACAAAAGCAAAACGAAAATAAAACACAATTCATGAAAATTAATGATGGAATCTTGACAATGACGGCATGACCAAATCTTCAAAGAGAAGCTTGATGTGTATGTTATAATAATAATAATAATAATGAGTACCGAAAAGCGCTTTACCAATTTCTTGAACTTGCTCAAAGCGCCGTGAACTGAACCCAATATGCACGCTCACGTGAATCACACGCATTCTCTCACACACTGGACGTGAACACATTACAGTCACGTGGTGCGAAGGGTCAGCTCAGCTATTTAAATTTCGGAATTTAGAATTGCATTTATTTTCAAATTTTGTGGGCTGAACATTATTTTCCGGAAAATTCTTTGCCCCGAGTGGGACTCGAACCTGACCTCTTGCATTGGTGACAAACTGAGTCTCTTCACCACTACACCACGGACCGCCCCGTGAAATGATGGTACCAAACGAGGTGTCAGGTGCAACCTGAGATAACATGACACGCATGATTCGTACTTTTGCTTTGGTACAGATCATGAAACAGCTGCTGGAGAGGCAAATGCCAGTAGTCGCCAGACTGTCCTTCGCCATTGTTGACGTCAGAGATGTCGCCCTTGCGCATGTGCGAGCTATGACGTCACCAGAGGCCGCAGGTAAATAATAATAATAATATGGGTATTTAAGGGACGCCCTCCCTCTCGCGGGAGCTCAGGGCGCCTTACAATGAACACACACACACACTCACCCAGAAACACACACACAACATGCCTCCACACATACATCAGTTTAATGTGCAGCATCATACACGGGCTGCCCCTGGATTCTACACACACACACACACACACACACACTGAAGACAAAACCAACCCCCCAAAACAACAACAACAGCAACCAATCAACCAAACAACAACAACAAAAAAACCCAAAGGAAAACAAAAAAAACCCAAAAAAACCGGAAACAACACACAAAAACAAACCAACAATTACCGCCCCCAATAAACAAACCAACAAACATCAAACGAACAAACAACGAAAATGACAACAACCTCAACGACCACTGAAGTAATCCCCTCATATTTCAGGCCACCGACATGTCTGCACCACCTCGTCCATGTGGTTTCAACAAATTGCCGTTCTTCTCAAGTCTGTGTTCGGGCCTCAAGGTAAGCACAAAGCATCAGCGTACTATATATTCAAGATCTGGGCCCGCATGTAAAACTCGAGGTCAGAGATTTTAGCCCCGGGTTAAAGTCTAACCTCGAACTAAACTAGCTCTAGGGTTAAATTCTCTCTGTGTGTGTGTGTGTGTGTGTGTGTGTGTGTGTGTGTGTGTGTGTGTGTTTTAACCAGGAAGCGGGTCCATTCCACCATGGTGCCTAAGCCGTTAGAGAAGGATTTTTTCCTACCTTTCTTCGCTTCCTTTTTTTTTTAAACTCAATTTTCTTTTTCGGTGTTTTTGTTGTTGTTGTTGTTTTGTCCTAGTCTGGGTTAGGCCCGTAGCCATGGCTTAAATTAACCTCGAGTTTTACATGCGGGCCCTGTATTATACTGGTCATTAGCCCTAAAAACTCACTCACTCCTTTGTTTTTGTACCATGTTGAGCTCATACCTCTTTTCTTGTTAATATTGGGAGGGGTGAGGGGGGGGGAGTGGGAAGGTGGTCTAATAGGTAGCGCGTCGGACTAGCCGCTACGCTACTGAACGGCCGTCACGGCGATGGAGCATGGGTTCGAGCCTAGGTCGAGCTTGTGATATATATGTGATACCGGGCTGCTCATCGGGGGTTACTTTCCGGGTTATCCGGCTTTCCTCCCTCAGCTAAATTGAAAAACAGGATAGGTATTGGGTGGCGCTGCACCGCGGCGACGCGCTTCCCCTGGGGGAAGCAGCCCGAATCTCCCGATAGGGACAATAATGTTTAAAAAACAAAACAAAAAAAACAACTCGAATGAACGTGATGTTTTTGACTAGTTTTCAGAATGTTTTATTTATTGTCCGACACATAGACCTCATCAGTCAAGAACAGGCGCCATATAACTGATGATGATGATGATGATGATGATGGTGATGTCCGTTGCAGGCTACAATGTCCCGACATCCAATGCACCATACTTTATGATTTGGATAGCGAGTTTTTTCGACAAAACTGCGGCCACGATGCTTAAACACATCGGCGTAGAGAGACGCTATGACAACAGGAGGGTAAGAAACTATATACATGTTTGTACAACTCTGTGTGTGTGTGTGTGTGTGTGTGTGTGTGTGTGTGTGTGTGTGTGTGTGTGTGTGAGAGTGTGAGAGACAATGACAATGACAATGACAATGATTCTTTATTTATCAACGGTTAAAGCTTTAACACAAAGGTCAATTTTCGAACTTGCCGTTGCTACATCTACTACATAACTATAAAAAACAGCTACACTACACAAAAAGAAGGCGCAATTCAACACACACACACACACACACACACACACACACACACACACACACACACACACACACACACACACACACACACACACACACAGGTTAGAGAGAGAGAGGGGGTGGCGTGGGTGGGTGTTTGGGGGTTTAACGTCCTTTTCCACCACATAGGGTGATATCAAAGACGGGGCGACGATGAAAAAGCCAACACAAATATTTGGCCCCAGCCGGGATCGAACTCGCGACCCGAGCATTAGAAGTCCAACGCTCTGCCATTCGACCACCCCGGCTTCCCAAGAGAGAGAGAGAGAGAGAGAGAGAATGACAATGACAATGACAACTGTTTAATTCAGTGGAGGCTCATGGCCCATGACTGAAGGGGGGAACAGTGCATGCACACTCAACCGCAATTCACATCTATATAAGATGCAAAACAGCACATCTCAAGCACAAGGCACAGTACATACAGAACATTGGTACGATGTATGTATACCACCGTCCAGGTATAACGACAGAAACCGAGAAAACTATTTATAGATATTAGAAGTTGGTAAGTCATCAGACTTGCTTACTCAGTAATAGGGTGATCGTACAGTAAATTGTTCATTAGTGTGTGTGAGAGAGAGAGAGAGAGAGAGAGAGAGAGAGAGAGAGAGAGAGAGAATCCCCGATCTCACGTGAACAGGCGTCCAACCTATTGAAAATGTCTGGAACAGACGACTCCACTCGGCAAACCACGTGGCCAAAGCCCCGCCCCTTTACTCTTCCGTGTATTGGCAAAACACAGTACGTCCATGACGTCATTGTATGGGAAAAGGAGCGATTTCAAGATGAAACAGACTGACGTAATGGTCTTTTCCCTCAAATGACGTCAGTGCACTTACTGCTTTGTTTCCATGTTTCAGTCATACCAAACTACATGTGCTTCGCTCAGTCGTAGTGTCAGACCACGCCATGTGTTGTGCTAAGTAGGCCGCGGGACGCGATTGGCTGAATTCTGGGGGCTCGACACTTTCGATTGACAGGAGTGGAGTCGCTGATTGGTGGCTCAGATAGGACACTGCTTTGCATTCTTTGGGTTTAGACTTTAACTACAAGACTTTCATATTTTCCCTGTATCTCTTTTCCCCCCTTGTCACAGTTTCGAGAGGTGCTGGGGATCCAGCCCCGTGACGTCCGTGACTCCATCATCGAGATGGCCTACGCTCTGATAGAGAGCGGGTTTGTGAAGAAAACCGACAAGTACCGGGGACCAGGAGGACCTGAGGAGCGACAGCGCTACATGGACCTCAAACTCTAAACTGTTCAACTTGTTTGCTTTTGGCGCAACATGACCTACAGAAATTTAGATGATGATGATAACGATGCTGATGCTGATGGCGATGATGTTTTCCTGTCTCACAGGATGTACACGCATTCATCTCTGTACCGGGTCCGCGCTCCTCATGGCCCCTGCGACGACGCCCAAATCTGGTTATTCGAGACCGAGCACAGCTAAGTGATACCCAAGAAGGAAAAAACAAAACAAAAAAAAAACAACAAAAAACTCGGCGACAAGGAAAGTGGCACAGTTGCGAACAACTTTGAGCTCCCCGTGTTATTTCACAGTGTGCACAGAAGCGGTGAAAACTGTCGCATTCACCAGCACAGTATATTTTCAGCCTGTTTAGAGATTATTGCCTGCATGAGTTGTCTCCCTTGCCGCAACAAGCACACATTTATCGCGGCAGAGCAGAAAGCTGCTACGAAAAATGCATGCATGCTGAGGGTCTGTGTATGCACGGGGGACAACTCATGCAGGCAATAATCTCTAAACAGACTGAAAATGTACTGTGCTAGTTTGTAAATGTTTAATCTCTCTCTCTCTCTCTCCCTCTCTCTCCCTCTCTCTCACACACACACACGCGCACACGCACACACAAGCCCATACGTACACACACAAACACATACAGACAGTCTACGTAAAACAGTTTATTGTTTATTGTTTGACCACCAGCAGTATAAATATAATCAAAATGTCCATATAAGAACCACATACTAATCAGTTGAATATGTAAGAAACACAGAAATGGAAAAAGAACCAATGAAGAAAGGATGCTCGACACATTTTCCAAAAAAAAAAAAAAAAGCAAAGAAAAGGAAAACAAACTTTAAAAGATAAAAGTCAGTAGCATCCTGCATGCAACTGAGGTTCAAAAAAAAAAAAAAATGTACTGTGCTGGTGAACGCGACAGTTTTCACCGCTTCTGTGCACACTGTGAAATAACACGGGGACCTCAAAGTTGTTCGCAACTGTCCACTTTTCTTGTCACCGAGTATTTTTGTGTTTGTTTTCCTTCTTGGGTATCACTTAGCTCGGCTCGGTCTCGGTTAGCCTGATTTGGGCGTCGTCGCAGGGACCAAGAGAAGCGCGGACCCGTTACAGGGATGAATGTAGGTATATGCATGTACATCCTGTGAGCCATGAAAACAGCCAATAGACTTGCCTGTGAGTTAGACTGGCAGCATCACTGTCATTATTATTTTTGTATATACCATAACTATTTCATAGTTTATTCCGGCTCGAGAAGCTACAATACATGACTGGAAATACATTGGATTTTACTTGAATATCGTGTGTGTGTGTGTGTGTGTGTGTGTGTGTGTGTGTGTGTGTGTGTGTGTGTGTGTGTGTGTGTGTGTGTGTGTGCGTGCGCGTGCGTGCGTGCGTGCGTGCGTGTGTGTGCGTGTGTGTGTGCCTGCCTCACCACACACCACCACCACTGTGTCCTGCATGACCACTCATCCATAACGGTGACCTACTAACACACCTGCACATCTATGTACCACTTGCCCATTCTCCCATGACAGCTAATAACCTCGCAGGTATGACAACACCCTCTCAGCTCACTCCTAAGGACTGTCTGGTAACAAGACTGCGCCATTGTACACCGTGAAACGACACACTGCTTATGCAAACGCAGTCTCGCTCCTATACAATTTTTATAGCCTGGCCTGTGCCTGTTAACATAACTAACGTCTGCGTGTGCACTTGGGAACCTGACACTGAATTACGAGACCACACAACTCACAGGAGTTGAATGATTTGTGCTGGAGGTGATCTGTTGCGTAAGTAAGGAAGTCAGTGGCTGGTGTGTGTGTGTATAGTCAGCTTTGGAAACTCAGTGTACACGGTGGCCGCGTCATCAGCAAGCATGTGTGGTAAGTCACAAAGATTCAAGATTCAAAGATTTTATTCCTTTCTCCCCATTTGGGGTATGGAGGAATGTCAAGTAAAGCATCATACATGATTCTTATACGGACAGAATGACAAAAACACACGTAGGACGGAAGAAATCACAACAGTCCACACTGCACATCGCATATGTTACAAAAGAACAAACAAAACCAATAGTGCACGTGTGTAAGGTGGAAACATGCCAACATAGTTACAAACATATCTACAGGACATACTAGACGACTTTGCTAGATGTAGGTAGGAAAGTTGTCGGATTCATCTGACTCGGGATAGGGCCTATAGAATTTGTAGTATGCGAACCAGTAGGGCTCAGCTGGTACAATTCGCCCGTTAGGGGGTGCAAATGTATGTATCAGTCATGCGCAGGAGGGGCAAATAAATTCCAGTCGTCCACTAACGGGAGTGACTGTATCCCCGCAACGCGGGAGGGGGTGCAAATGTACTCTGGGGTCTGGCGAGGTGAAGTCACGTGGCCGCTGACTTCGTTCTACGACTTGACTTTATGCGAAATATCGACGGAATTGACTGGTATACATTTGCACCCCGTAACACTAGTAGGAAAAGAGCAGGGTTCCACACTGTCCCCGTCGGACCTTGTTAGAACGCTTAAACCAGAGCCGTAGACAGACCAATCCGATCTGATGTTCTTCTTCTTCGCAAGTTCTGCGGTCGATTTGACTTGTTGCGTCAGATCTGCAGCCCGGTCGCCATGACTGACAAATCTCCACGATCTACTCCAGGGCCAGTATGTAAAACTCGAGGTTAATTTAACCCACGGTTACGGGCCTAACCCAGACTAGGACAAAAGAAACCTCAAAACAAAATTAAATTAAAAAAGGAAGCGAACAAAGAAAGACAAAAATCCTTCTATAACGGCATAGGCACCTCGCTTCCTGATTTGAAAAAAAAAAAAAAAAAAAAACCCAACAACAACAAAAAAGAAAAACAACAACAACAAAATCAAAACAAAACAAAAAAACAAAAACCCCAGACAATTTAACCCTAGAGCTAGTTTAGTTTAAGGTTAGACTCTAACCAGGGGCTAAACTCCCTAACCCCGACTTTTACATGCGGGCCCAGGTCATGACGGCTACCCAAAGCTGCACCTGTAGCTCTGCGCCCTCAGGCCATGTTTGACGTCGTAGAGCATCATGGGCAGGGCAGTACTGAAGGATGTGTTCTGGGGTCTGGGATCCTGTGCCACGCGGACAATCGTCAGTGTGGGCAATCTTGAGTCGGTTGAGGTGGCTCAGTAGTCTGCAGTGGCCAGTCCTCAGTCTGAAGAGTATTGTCTGCTGGTGCCTCTGGAGCTGGTGGGTTGGGTCAGCACTAGTTCGGGTTACCCATGAGTGGTCGGGGACGCCACATCCTGATCTTCTAACATGGCGTCGGACTTCTGTCATAGGCCGAATCAGTTTTGATATGTCTGATTACTTTGTCACTAAGGCAGAGGGTGGGTGGGTGTTTGGGGGTTTAACGTCCTTTTCCACCACATAGGGTGATATCAAAGACGGGGCAACGATGAAAAAGCCAGCACAAATATTTGGCCCGAGCCGGGATCGAACTCACGACCCGAGCATTAGAAGTCCAACGCTCTACCATTCGACCACCCCGGCTCCCCGAGAGAGAGAGAGAGAGAGAGAGAGAGAGAGAGAGAGAGAGGTTCCTGAATATGCATACAGAGACTGTCTATGACTGTCACCGGTGATAACAGAGTATTATTTTTAAATAACACTACACTCCTAATTCAGATAACATAACACTGAGATTTCAGTTATTTTACTTGAAGCTTCAAGATCGGTTCGAGTGGGATTCTTCCTGTCGAGATTCTTCGCGAAATATGAAGCTTTGTGAGTGTTCATTCGAACATTTTTAGTACATGTACACCGATTAAAGTGTCCTTCCACCAGCAGCTACAGTTTATAACTGCATGCATGATCCAAACGATTCAAAGAGCTTCTGGTCAATCGGAAATCAGACAACGAATTCGCTGCCATTCTCTGCACCGATAGCAGTGACTCGATTCGATTCAGCTTTGTGTCACAGGTTTAGGGTTTCATAGCGTTGAAACTGCTTTGGATTTGAGTACGCAGTGTTTGTTAGGTAAAGTCTGCTGTCGTCTTGAACTTGAACGGTATTTGCGTCCGGCTTGCCACGGTCACTCAAGTAAGTCAAAAGCATACATGTAATCGGTGAGACTGACGCCAGCTTCGACTGAACTTTTTGAGAACGGTTTTTGATAAGTGTTGGTTAAAACTGTCCGGAATTTGAGTAAGCAGTGCTTGTTAGGTACAGGCTACTGTCATTTTGTACTTAAACAACGGGTTTACGATGCTGGAAACACCGATATGACGAGTCAAAATGTTCCGTCGTCGATCGTGTTGACATAGGGAGCGAGTTCTCGCCGAAGAGTAGTAATACATGTACTTGCTCATCGATGACGACAGTTTTCTGCCAAAAAAGGCTGCATCTCTGTTCTTTCTGTCTGAAAGAAAGAACCTTTTGGCAGGGAGCCATGCCTGATTGTCATGTGATGTCGTGCTCTGTGTCACATGATTTATCCAGTACTAGTACAATACGGACACTTTTTCTAAAGGAGAGATCAAAGGGAGAAAGGCCGCTATAGATGATAATATGTGTTATTTATTAGTACGAGTATGACACAACGTTATCGTGAAAATCACTTTGTCTTCCGCCGAGACGCTTCTTTGTAAACTCCACTTTCTCTTTGAACTTCAGCCAAGGTATTGGTGACGGGAGCATCCGGGTACATCGCCAGTCACGTGGTCAAGCTGTTACAGGAAGCTGGTCACCAGGTGCGCGGGACGGTGCGCAGTGTGAAGAACACGGACAAGGTGAAACATCTGTACAACCTCTGTCCCAATGCCGCACACAAACTGGAGCTGGTGGAGGCCGATCTCATGGACGCAGAGTCATGGTCACCGTGAGTTGATACTGACAGATTTTCTGGAAAGCAAAAAGTCGTGTGTAACAGTGACAGTGACAGCCGCACACAAACTGCAGGGTGGGTGAGCGCCCTTGAATTTATGATACGCTGTGCAGTGGTGACAGAGAGCTTACATGATTAGTTCGAGTGGTTTTTCACGAAAGAAACCGCGAGATGTTTCAATTTTTTTTTTTGCCGAAGCTACCGAGCCTCCGGCGAGGTAGCTACGGCAAAAATTGAAACATCTCGTGGCTGATTCCGCTGAAGAAGGGCCCGCTGAAGGCCCGAACATTTCGGTTGCTTCCTTTGTGTAGTTTGATCACAAATAATAAGTTGATTGACTGGTTCACAGGAGTGCATTTGTTATCTTTCTATGTGGATTTCTCCATTTTATAAACTTTTATATGGATGTGCGGTGCCAGCAAGACTTTTGCGTTTTCCAAGTATATATATATAGAATAGGAACAAAGGCGTCGCTAAAGCCGAAAACAGGGGAAGTAAGTAAAGCTGAGAGATCTCCCTGATGTGTGCTTAGTATGCCATTGGACAAGTCCGCCTTGCCCTGCATTGGATACAAGCCACAGTGGAAGGGGGGGGGGGTATCTAAAATCCTACCGCTGAAACACCTAACAGATCTAAGGGTATCTCACCATTCATAGGGCCCCCATTCCCCTCCCACCAGGAGGAAAATGGTCGGTACAACCTAGGCCATATGAGTTGGTGATTTTAGCCGCTCACGACCATGGGACTCTCATCAGGTGAGCATGCGGCGATACCCACGAGGAATGCAGCGTCCAACCAGCACTAAAAGGCTGCCCCAGAATAATCTGGTGCATCTCCAGTACTAGCAGACGTCACCACCCTAAAGCTCTGCAAATATATTTTATTTTATTTTTTTGTTGTTTTATTTATATTTTTTGTCTGAGAACTTTACGTTCTGCACGGGCAGGGCCGTGAAGGACATGACGTATGTGATTCACGTGGCCAGTCCCGTCCCGTTCACACATCCCAAGAATGAAGACGAACTCATCAAGCCAGCTGTGGAAGGCACACTGAACGTGCTCCGCGCATGCGCCAAGGTGCCCAGCGTCAAACGGGTCGTTCTCACCAGCTCTTGCGCTGCTGTGGGATGTGAGTTTCTTTGTTGTTCTTGTTGTTGTTGTTGTTTTGCTGCCCCAACTGTTTGCCAGCTCCTGTGGTGTTCCTCCCAGGTCATGGGTGGAATCCACGGAGGGCTCGAAAGCTGGGGCAAGTTTAATTATTCATGATGATGGAGATGAGGGTGAGAGTAAGATGGTGCATGAAACGGGTCGTTCTCAACAGCTCCTGCACCGCTGTTGGGAGTTCAAGTAATTTTATTCTACCCTCTAGGGGCATGGAATAGAAAAAGAAATACAAACGGTACAACATGTGCAGTGCATCTTCTATACATACATACATACATACATACATACAAACGGTACAACATGTGCATTGTATCCTCTATACATACATACATACATACAGACAGACAGACAGACAGACAGACAGACAGACAGACAGACAGACAGACGTTCATACATACACATACCTATATAATGAGCACTTGTTTATACCTACATACCATACCTACATACACACATGTACACGCATACGTTCTGTAACATAGTACATACACATACATATACAATGCGCACTTGTACATACCTACATACCATCTGCTCAGCGTAGTCCTCCTTACGAAGTCCTACTAAAATTAATATGCATAGTATCAGCTGACCCTGGGTCAAGTCATGTCGTCAGCTGTAGGGTCATTTGGCACAAGGACCTAAGCGTCGTGGATTTGAAAGGCACCTTATTTCCTTTACCGTATGACGATGAAGGATTTGATTACGATTTCACTATTTGCAGGTGAGTAATCAGCCAATCGGCTGTTGGAATTTGTCTAAATGCAAAAATTTATTAGGTCACAACTTCCTGAACAACCAGTTGCTCTGCAGAAGGTCTGTCTACTAAAATGGCTCCATAAAAAGTTGGGGAGCCGGGGTGGTCGAATGGTAGAGCGTTGAGCTTCTAATGCTCGGGTCGTGAGTTCGTATTCCGGCCTGCCGCGAATTAGTCTTTGTCGCTGACGCGGCGTTAAGCCTTAAAATACTCACTCACTCACTCGTATTCCGGCTGGGGCTAAATATTTGTGCTGGCTTTTTCATCGTCGCCACGTCGTTGCTATCACTCGTATGTGGTGGAAAAGGACGTTAAATTCCCCCCCAAACACCAAAACACCCACCCTCCATAAAAAGTTATCGACTGTGACTCCAAACGCGCGATATTACTAGACGCTCCACCAGCTGGACTTTTCAATGGTCGCTGATTATCTACTCTGTATTTGTCTGTTCCGTTTTTTAGCTGACAATCGCGGCCCAGATGCGCCGCTGCTGTGCGAGAAAGACTGGACGGACATTGCCAAGGCTGATGCCTACGGCAAAAGCAAGATATTAGCCGAGCGCGCTGCCTGGGATTTTGTCGAGAAACTTGCAGGTGCGAATACGTCAGTACACACACGTCAGTGACACAGACACTCGTACTGAGATTGTCGAGATTTCAAAACAGAAAGGTATTTTCATAAGCCATGCTCTTCCCAAAGCCCCTAACGATGGGCGTAACTGATGAAAATAGCTTTTATTTTCAGATATCGACAATCTGCGTGTGCCTGTGACTGGTTATTTTGTCTCTCCGTCTCGCACTCTCTCTGTCCCTATTCTATTCTTCTTCTGTTGCACCGTGTGTGGATAACCAAGTAGTCTGGGTACCTCCCAACACACACACACACACACACACACACACACACACACACACACACACACACACTCTCTCTCTCTCTCTCTCTCTCTGTCCCTATTCTCTTCTTCTCTTGCATCGTCGGTGTGGAAACCCAATAATTATGCTGGGTACTCACCCCCCCTGCCCCCCGCCACCGTCCCCTTCACCTGTCTCTCTCCGTCTTCTCTTCTTCGTCTCGTGTATCGTGTGCAAAACACAAAAGCCTAGGTGACAACTGATACACACACTTTCCTACCTATCCACAAGGCCAGAACATGGGCAAAAGGTGTTTCCTTAGCAGGGTGAGAATACTCTAAACCTTTTGACCCCGTTCTGGGTTGTTGAACAACCTCTGAGTGTTGGTATCGGCTGAGGTAACATCTCTCTCTCTCTCTATCTCCCAGTATTGCCTTTTTTATGTACTACTGTACAGGCTTATCTCCCTCAAAATGACCAGTCATACAGGATATACATCACGTGTATATGCAATTTGATCTATGCGCAGCTTCTAGAAATGCGAGTCTGCACGTGTCTAAGCGCACGCTCGTATTATTTGTGTGTGTGTGTGTGTGTGTGTGTGTGTGTGTGTGTGTGTGTGTGTGTGTGTGTGTGTGTGTGTGTGTGTGTGTGTTTTACATGCATATGGTTGTTTTGTGTTTTGATTTAGCTTTTTTTTTTTTCTCTTTCCCCTTCGTCTTTTTATAATCTTATGTTGTTGTAGTTTAGCAAGGACAGATTGTCAGACAGGTTCTCTTGAACCTATATCTCAATCCTTGTGTAATAAAGTTTCATCATCATCATTATCTCTGTCTCTCTGCCTCTCTCTCTCTCACTGTGTGTGTGTGTGTGTGTGTGTGTGTGTGCGCGCGCGCGTGTGCCCCTGTTTCAGGAGCCGAGAAGTTTGAACTGGCCGTCATCAACCCTCCTTTGGTGCTTGGACCCCCGTTACAAAGCACGCCGTGCACAAGTGTCGTAGTATGTTTCTTCTGCTGGCACTGACCGAATACGAGTTGTGAAAGTGGCCGTCGTGCTCACTGCATGGTTTGGAAAAAGTTAAACAAGATGGTCACCAGCCCAATATGTTGTTTCCATTCAATGAACTGCTGTCGTCACGGTCGTTCTTGTGTAATACCATATATCGATGAGAACACAAACACATACACTCTCCTCTCTCTCTCTCTCTCTCTGAATGAGTACGACTGACACTAGGCTTGTAAGACCACTCTCTCTCTCTCTTTTGTTTAGATTAGAGATGTTCGGCAGAGATCAAACAATGCCATCAAGCATGTTGACATGAAGAAAGTAATCGAAACATTTTCCGTGCCTCTTTTCGTACGCAAAATCCCAAACGAATGACGTCGTGCCATTCGCTTAGACGGTTGCCGTCACTGACTTTTTGACGTGTGCGAGGTTGTACATGCGTGCAATCAGTTTGGTTGGAGTGACAACAGTAACAAAAAAAAACCCAACAAAAAAACAAACAAACAAACAACAACAACAACAACAACAAAAACCCCAACCACCAATAAACAAAACAAAAACACAACAACAACAACAACAAGGCAAAAGAAAAGAAAAGAAACAACAACGAAAACCCAGCTGTTAACTCTCTTCATGCTAAGATCCCCATGTGGGGCCCTCAGGTTGTCAACACGTGGCTGCAGAGGTGCGATGGCCATCTTTCTATTTTATTCTCAGTCACGACATCATTTAAAAAAAAAAAAGCGGAACTAAATACAGCGCCAGCAAAACGGGTTTCTATCAATACAAGGGAAACAACCATCTGTTATAATGCGACTGAGAAAAAGAAAACTCTCAGCATAGGGAGAGTTAATGTGTATGATGTGTGATGGTTATGTTTTGAGGACGAGACGAGAATACTATGATGATTCTGACGAAGTACTGCACTGCACGAACGGTAACGAGGGTTGCAAATGTTGCAATTCATATCACTCCAGGTGGTGGAAAAGGACGTTACCCCCCCCCCCCCCCGCCAACACCCACATGATGAAACAATGATAATATTATAAATACTCATTCATGGTTTTCCTTGCTGCAGGTCATGAAACATCTGCTGGAGAGACAGACCCCTGTGTTAGCCAGAATTTCCTTCGGCATTGTTGACGTCAGAGATGTCGCCCTGGCACACGTCAGGGCTATGACGTCACCAGAGGCCGCAGGTAAAAGGCTCTGTATGGGTTCAATTTTTTTATATTTTTTTTTTTTGCTGCCCCAACTCTTTGCCAGCTCCAGTAGTGTTCCGTCCAGGTAATGGGTAGAATCCACGGAGGGCTCGGAAGCTGGGACAATTTTTATTATGCATGATGATGGAGATGAGGAGGATGGTAAGATAATGCTAAATTTATGTTATTACCTACCTTTTCCACTTATTTTCAAGGGGAGCCGGGATGGTCGAATGGTACAGAGTTGGACTTCTAATGCTCGGGTCGTGAGTTCGATCCCGGCTGGAGCCAAATATTTGTGCTGGCTTTTTCATCGTTGCCCCGTCTTTGATATCACCCTATGTGGTGGAAAAGGACGTTAAACCCCCAAACACCCACCCACCCACTTATTTTCAAGGCACTTACTGTAATTCCACGGGTTACTGGTCCACGGGAAGTAACTCAATTGTTCAGTTCGGCGACTTCGCAACGCAAATTTTTATTACCTCCCGTTGCCGCGAACAACAAAGCCGGGTATATCTACTAGTGAGTGAGTGAGTGAGTTTTTAGGGCTTACAGCCCCGCATCTGCTAGTATAACAAGAAAAAGAGATAAACATCAACAGCAGCAACAACAATAACTGATGTAATTCCCTCATCTTTCAGGCCACAGACATATCTGCAGTTCTTCTTCCATGTGGTTTCAAAACTTTGGCGTTCTCCTCAAGTCTGTGTTTGGGCCTCAAGGTACAAATAGCACAACAGGGCTGTACCGTATGCATACGATTTGTAAAACGACTAACTGTGTCTGTATTTGTGTGCATTGCTGTTTCATGTATACAACGTACAACAACATTCAATTGCTGAGGTAATCCCCCCCCCTGCCCCCCCCTCCCCCCCGACCCAATTCTTCACAAGTTCCAGTGGTGTTCCTCCCAGGACCTGGGTGGAATCCACAGAGGGCTTGGGCAATTTCATGATGATTGAGATGAGGATGATGGTATGATGATGCTATGGAGGTCCATGTGGACAGGGCTGCATCCCGTGTTTCTCGGCGTTACGCAGGCCTTGGAATCACGGCACCCTCGGTGCCTGACGTGTAATCATCCACATCATGAGATGTGTCATACCAAGGAAAGCCGCACCCCCAAAGTCGTACCCGTGAACTCGGTGAGTCTCAGCTGTGTGGCAACAGCCTCCCCACTGGCCCCATATAGCACACCCGCTCTGGGTAGGAGCTGTCCTAAATATAAAAAAAAAATCCCGCTTGTCTCGGCTATTAAGTTAATTTTTCTTTTGCACCAGACCCTATTCACAGGGTTTTCATACACCTACCCCGTCAAGTTTTCGCATACCCATACTGCATCAATTCTCTTTCAGTCCACTGTTCACATTTTGCAAACCTGGACCTCATGCAGCCAGCAGGTAGTGTCAAGGAAAACGTTTTCAGGAGAAGTTCAATGTCACAAACACAACCACACATTCACTTGAAGATCTTGCCCTGGTTTAACTTCTTGCCTCCAAAGTCTCCCTCCCATAAGAAGTATTCCTTTACTATTTGCTTGGTCTCTGGCGCATCAGGGTCTAGTTCCTTCCTTAATTGTAGGACTCACAGTCTACTTGCCAGTCAGGGCTCAGCGTGAAGGCGAGTTCATGTGACCTCCACACCCAGATACCAGCAATCTGGTTTTTCTTGTCCTCACCAAAAATGCACACGCTAGCAAAAGCATTCTTTCGCATCTTCTCCAGTCGCTGGAACATTCCTGAGACAAGGTTACATGTCTCGGCTATGATTCGGTCTCCCGGTCCGTGGTCCGAAGTGCTAACCACTACACTACGGGGGCAGGAAATGATGTTTAAGTTTGAACTTGGCCGGTTTTTCAACACACTTATCCCATTTACCCCCTGCAGACACAGAGAATGATTGTTTTCCATTCCGTGGCTCCTCCCGTGGAATGGGATCTTAACCGTCCATTGTTCGTGCGTGTGTACACGAGGGCGAGAGATGCCGTTAACGAGTCTGCACGTGATTTGACTCGATTTGGAAAGGGAAAATCCTACCAGATTCCCGCCCACCGGGGACTTGAAACAGGCAGGTCAGGAGCCGAGGTAGGATATCTGCTGAACCACTAGATCAAGTTCCCTGTCTGCATCCCTGAATTAATTGAAGTTGAAAATCAAGGCTGTTTCTTTTTGGTTTGTTCGTCCGTTGCAGGTTACAATGTCCCGACATCCAATGCACCATACTTCATAATCTGGTTGGCGAGTTTTTTCGAGAGCACTGCGGCTGCGATGCTCCCTCACATCGGCAATGAAGCACGCTACGATAACAGGCGGGTAAGAACTCCCCCCCCCCCCCTCTTTGTTTCCTTTTTTTCTCTCTCCTTTTCTTCTTCTTCTTTTCTTCTTCTTTTTCTTCTTTTTCCTTTTTTTTTCTTCTTCTTCTTCTTGTTTTTGAACCTCAGTTACAGGCCCGCTCCAAGCCACGATAATATCTTTTTTTTCTCCCTGTCGTCTTTTTTATTTTTTTTTTGAGCTGAGCGTTCCCTTCTTCATTTTGGTAATTTTTTGTTTTGTTTGTTTTTGTTTTTCTGTCTGAGGTGAGAGAATTTTATTTTACATAAACAAATAATTTTTGAGTGACACAATTCAGCTCCAAAAATAATGGGGGACGTGAATTTCAAACAGGGGATAGTTATTTGAGGCTTAACGCCGCGCACGCAACAAAGACTAATTTGCGGCGAACCAAAGTCATTCTGCATCAAATCCTGATTGTGTAACTGGGCGGACATTACTAAGTGTTCACTTAGTGGACTGCTATGTAATTGAACACAGAAAATTAATTATGCCGAGGGTTTTTGTTTTGCTGTCAGACTTACGACTCACACCTTTTAAACTAGGGTTTGCGACCATTGAGAATTAACATGGACGACACACGAGCCAGCTTAGGGGCATGATGCTTAGAAAAAGACTAGGATTTACACCCGAGAGTGGACAGTGTTAATGTATAATACGCTAGTCCCGGACTCACGTCCTAGCCTCCCTTCGTGCACCAAACCCCAGATGCTTTCCCCGTCTACAGTAGGTATCAATGTTCTGGCAAGTTGTCCTTGACCTTTTGTGGTGACTGTAGGTAAGTGCGGAGTTTTTTCCCTTGTTGCGGGGAGCCGGGGTGGCCGAATGGTAGAGCGTTGGACTTCTAATGTTCGGGTCGTGAGTTCGTATCCCGGCTGGGTCCAAATATTTGTGCTGGCCTTTTCATCGTTGCCCCGTCTTTGATATCACTCGTGTGTGGTGGAAAAGGACGTTAAACCCCCAAACACCCAACCACCCTCCCTTTTCCCCTTGCTGCAGTTTCGAGAAGTGTTGGGGATCCAGCCACGTGACGTCCGTGACTCCATCATCGAGATGGCCTACGCTCTGATAGAGAGCGGGTTTGTGAAGAAAACCGACAAGTACCGGGGACCCGGAGGGCCTGAGGAGCGACAACGCTACATGGACCTCAAACTCTGAACTATATCTGTGGTTGTTTGTTGGCGACACAATTTCACAAAGTAAAGCTTTCTGTCATGAATATCTCGGCGTTAGGCAAGGCCTGTGTAGGCCTAATCATCCACATCATGAGATGTGTCATACCGAGGGAAGCACCCCTCAAAGTCGCACCCGTGAAGTCGGTGAGTCTCGACTGTGTGGCAACAGCCTCCCCATTGGCCCCATAGCACACCCGCTCTGGGTAGGAGCCGACCTAAGTCGGAAAAATCCCGCTTGTCTCGGCTGGGATTCGAACCCGGGGTCCGTGGTCCAAAGTGACATGACGATCATGATTATAATGATAATGACAATAATGATGTCAATCAGATGATAATGATGATGATGACGACGACGACGACGATGATGATGATGGCTGGCCACTTGTGAGAGGTCCATGTAGCACGCGTGTTTATTATTATCATTATTATTATCATCATCATCATCATTATTATCATCAGTATGTTTGTTGTTTTTGACACTGTATGTGTTCTAAAATTAGAAACAATGACGTCATTCGTCTTGTTTGCCTGCAGCCAGTCACTGGACAAATTAACCCTGGATGCGCAATAGCCCGGTGTTTCGTTTGGACTTGTATGATGATTGATATTGATAATGATTTCTTGATTAAGATATTATTATGTGCATAATATTATTGTTACATGTACAGCATCGCTACCTTATCCTGCTGTTTCTCAGGAATTCATATCGGTGCCTTGTATTGCTACCTATCCACCCCACCCCGCCCCTTCCAAACCCCCTCCCAACCCCATCTTATAAGTGGAGCATTACGCAGAATATCAATACATTTTTTTAAGCTTTATATTTAACCTGGTCTGTTGTAAGATATTTTGTGTATGTATGTCTTACGTGATTTTTCATTTGCATCATTGCCCTGCTGTTGTTATTTATGTTTTGACGGAACTACATAAATGGTGCATTAAAATAAATGACTCAGCTGACAAATTTATTTGAGTTTACTCAAAAATATAGGGTTGAAAAGAAAATGCTCACCAACTGAGGCCTCTCTCTCTCTTTCTCTCCTTCTATCTATCATAATTCGTGAACTGCCGTTGCAAGGTTGCTTTAATTGATTTTTTTTTTTACTGAGCATGTCATCAGTTCGTCTTGTTTATGCTCGAACTGTTTTTCTGTATTTCCTCCAAAGCAATGAAATAAATCTGTTTAAATCAAGATGTAGAGTGCGTGCATGCGTGCGTGCGTGCGTGCGTGCGTGCGTGTGTGTGTGTGTCGTCGGTGTTCGCGCTCATCGCGGTGGTCGAAACATAGGGGCAATGACTGTATGACGAGATGTCATGTCTTGGCTAAAGACCATATCTCTTACACCACCGCATACCAATGCAAACACCCCATGACCTAGCAAAAAGCCCCAACAAGAGAAAAGAAGGAAAAAGAGAAAGGAAAGAACAGAAAAGAAAAGAAAAAACAAAAAAAGACCCCCCCACCCCCCCAAAAAAAAGAAAAAAAAAAGAAAAAAGAAAAAAAAAAGGCAAAACCAAGCAACCAAACAAAAACAAGGGTGGGTGGGTGGGTGTTTTGAAGTTTAACGTCCTTTTCCACCACATACGGGTGATATCAAAGACGGGGCAACGACGAAAAAGCCAGCACAAATATTTGGCCCCAGCCGGGATTCGAACTCACGACCCGAGCAAACAGACAAGAAAAAAAAACAAGCCAGACAACAACAGCAATAACAAAACATCACAAAAACGCAGCATTCCTTTCAAAACATCACAAAAACGCAGCATTCCTTTCAAAACATCACAAAAACGCAGCATTCCTTTCAAAACATCACAAAAACGCAGCATTCCTTTCATTACGTTGTCGAGGTTCTATATCTAAAGATTGTTTGTCAGCTGTGGTGTTGGTGTCAAGACTCTCTTTCTCTCTCTCTCTCTGGTTCTTAAAGATCTAAGCTCCCAACAAAAAGCTTTACGAACTGTGAAAAAATTTTACAGAGTCGACCGTGCAAGCACAGTCACCCTGTCACAGTTGCAGAGTTTCAGCGTCCCTGAAACCCCAATAAAAGCCAAGGGCAGCCTGATTTCACAGCTCAGTTTGCATTTTGACACTTGATCGAGAAAGATCGTGCAGCACTCAACAGACACTGTAGCGATGTGTCTCGCTCACTGACCAAAAGCCAAATAATGTCACGGCAAACTCGTGCTCTGGTTTTCTAAGGGGGGACCCGGGGAGGTCGAATGGTAGAGCGTTGGACTTCTAATGCTCGGGTCGTGAGTTCGATCCCGGCTGGGGCCAAATATTTGTGCTGGCTTTTTCATCGTTGCCCCGTCTTTGATATCACCCTACGTGGTGGAAAAGGACGTTAAACCCCCACTCACCCACCCACCCCTGGTTTTATAAGGGGTCCCCGAAGCGCTGAAAATTCTGCAACTGTGACAGAGTTGCCTGGATTATGCACAGCCGAAGGAGTCGCAGTTTTAAAAACACAGTATTTGCGGCTTTTTGCTAAGATTGCAGATCTTTAAAGAAAGCTTAGAAACCCTGGAGCTGTAGGCATTCCAGTTTGCCCATCATTTTATTGTCACAACATTTGTGTATTCATTGTTTATTACGTAACATAATGCACCAATAACAAAATACACATGTCCATAACATTTCTTACGTACATTAAGCAATGTTAAATATTGTTGAAAAGATAGTAATACTGATATAATATTGATACATCTTAATACAAACATTTGTCTCCGATCATCACCATCACCTTAACGTTCATCAAAGTCGTGTTGTGCAGAAAGAATTAAACTGCTCAGAATTTCGGTTCCATGTCCTGGTGGGAACTCTCCTTCCTCCACACTATCTCACTTTCATTGACGTCATTTGTTTTATTGTAAAGCATAAAAAACACATAGACCAAGAATGCTGAACATCAACAGATGCCTCCGCAACATTCTCAACATCAGATACCCACTGGTGATCACCAACCAAGACCTCTGGGAGCGAACAAGACAGGTCCCCATCGAGCAGGAGATCAAGAAAAGGAAATGGGGATGGATCGGACACACTTTGCGAAAGCCAACATCAAATGTCACCAGGCAGTCCCTTGATTGGAACCCCCAGGGAAAGCGCAAAGTGGGCCGACCGAAGCAGACCTGGCGGAGGAGTACGGACGCTGAAGCCAAGGCCGCCGGAACGACGTGGGCCGAACTAAAGAGGGCGTCCCAGAACCGAGTGCGCTGGCGGAGTGTGGTTGCAGCCCTATGTTCCCCAGGGAATAAAGAGGACTAAACTAAAACTAACTAAGAATGCTGAAACCTGACAAAGATAAAAGGTTTTGTCAAGTCATGTCATGCAGAAAGTACAATGCGACAACTTGGCCCGCATGTAGAACTCGAGGTTAATTTAACCCACGGCTACGGGTCTAACCCAGACTAGAACAAAACAAAACCAAAACCAAAATTAAATAAGAAAAGGAAGCGAAGAAAGGTAGAAAAAAAATCCTTCTCTAACGGCTTAGACACCATGGTGGAATGGACCCGCTTCCTGGTTAAACAAACAAACAAACAAACAAACAAACAAACAAACAGAAAAATTAACCCTAGAGCTAGTTTAGTTCGAGGTTAGACTCTAACCCTGGGCTAAAATCCCTAACCTCGACTTTTACATGCGGGCCCTGGCTTCCGACTTTTATTGCATAAGCCAAAGGGCCTTTTGCAAAAGGGACACAGCGAGAGGGGGGACAAACTCCAGTGTGGAATATTGAATGGAAACCATATCAAACATCTAACACGGTGATTAACCTTTAACATGGACATCCGATTTTAGGAAGTGTACAGAAACATTCAGAGAAGTTGAGGTGTATGTATAGCGATATATGAAGCGAAAGTCACAGTATCTCTTGAACAACTTTCTGTCTGTTCAATGTTTATACAACTGGCGTGATTTCAATTCAAAAGTTTCCAGATCAGAAAAGAAGCACTTTTTTTAAAACTATGAATGTATACCTGTGTTGCTTCCTCCTGGTTGGTGGGTTTTGTGTACAGTCAACTTTTTGTGCTTAACCGGCCCCTGTTCAGTTGTTTGACTGACCAAAATGGGTTCCTTCTCGCAGTGTTTTCGCTGAGTTGTCAAATTAAATGACGTAACATTTGTTTGCATATATCATTATGTATAATAATAATAATGATAATAATAAAGACCTATAAGGCGCCTATACATGTAAATTGCACAGGCTCTAAGCGCCGTACATCATAACAAAAATAAAACAGGTATCACTGACAGTACACAGATAACATAAAGCACAACAATATACACCAACATGAGTGACTGTTACACACCTAAGGAACGGCAGCAAAATACGTATGCCGCACAATAAACAGCTTCCATACACACAGACTCACAGGGACCATTGCGACAACTTGTGAGACATGCTGATACAGACCAAAGGCCTAAAAACCAATAAACTCTAAGTCTGAGTGCGAGTCATGTTCTGCAAACAACAGCAACAACAACAAAAGCAATTAGTTCAGAGTTTGAGGTCCATGTAGCGTTGTCGCTCCTCAGGCCCTCCGGGTCCCCGGTACTTGTCGGTTTTCTTCACCAACCCGCTCTCTATCAGAGCGTAGGCCATCTCGATGACGGTGTCACGTGCGTCACGTGGCTGGATCCCAAGCACTTCTCGAAACTGTGTTACCAAAAAAAAAATAAAAAAAATCCGAGTTATGGCGACCACAAAAAGTTAAGAAACCACTTGCAAGCTCATGGATACCTAACGTAACAGGGGAAGATGGGTGGGTGTTTGGGAGTTTAACGTCCTTTTCCGTCCTTTTCCCCAAACACAAAGACGGGGCAACAAGACGTAAAAGGGGAAATGACCCGAGATGGCTCATGCATCGTGTATGGGTCCTGTCAAACTGAGGCAACCCTGACGTAAATGGACGTACCGCCATCTGGATTTGATAAACTTGCAGGGCCTTTCTCCGGACGACTGTAGCGTTGTACTAAAGCTGAAAGGCAAGATACTGGTGCAAAGTACACAACTCGCTGTGACGTCATCACCATCTGTGTTCAATTCCTGTCTCTTTTGCACCAGCGGGGTGTGTGTGTGTGTGTGTGTGTGTGTGTGTGTGTGTGTGTGTGTGTGACATTAACACACACACACACACACACACACACACACACACACACACACACACACACACACACACACACACACACACACACAGAGCTATAAACATGACTTCTTACCATCTTGGTATCATAGCGTCTTTCCACGCCGATGTGTTTCAGAAGTGTGGCAGCTGTACTGTCGAAGAAACTTGATAGCCACAGCACAGCGTATGGGGCACTTGCTGTCGGTACATTATAGCCTGGAAAGTACCACACACACACACACACACACACACACACACACACACACACACACACACACACACACACACACACACACACACACACACACACACGCACGCACGCACGCACGCACGCACGCACGCACACACACACGTGTCAAACTTTTAAATCAAAATCCAGTGTTATCAGATAAGCAGATTATGTAATTTCAAATTATCGTCGGTTAATTTGCACGTCTTTAGCGTGTTGTTAACAGATTTCATAGCAGCTTAGACGCCTATATTGCCAAATACATGGAAAAGGATATCGGGAGATAAAATTAATGACGCTTTTTCGTAAATTTTCCCAACTGTCGCTGAGACCAGATGGGGTGGTGACGTCACAGTGGAAGCGAGCTGTGTGGCTCATACCTTGAGGCCCAAACACAGATTTGAGAAGAAGGCCCATTTGTTGAAACCACAATGGTGAGGTAGTGCAGGCAAGTCTGTGGCCTGAAAATAATAATAATAATAATATGAATAATAAACACAATAATAATAATAATAATGATTATGATAATAATAATATATGCAAAATGAATAATTTATGTTAATCATGACGTCATTATTCTAGCGTTCCTTCCTCAGGCGAAGGGAACGCCAACCCCAGACATTTTGCAGTGTTCAAAGAGGCAGACTAGAATTAATTAATTAATTAACATAACGTATTCACTTTCCATTTTGCAGAACACAGAAGGAATAGTAAGCGGATAAGCTCTAGAACGAGTCCAAACTGGTAAGTCTGTACATGATCAGAATGGAAACAGAAAGGAAACAGAGTTTTGGAAGATGCATCACAATCTTTCAGAATCTTTTTTTTTTTTTACTCTGGAACCGGCCTGATGCATCAGCGCCACAGGTATGGGTCTAGTCCATTCTTCTTCTTCTTCTGCGTTCCCTGTTCTGGACTCCGCCTCAGATGATTAGGTTTGTGGTCTTTATATAAGCAGTGGTCTTCAAGAGGTCTGTTTTGCTGCCCCAGAGTTTCTCTGCCAGTGTGGCTCCGTTCGGCCAGTGTTGTGTCCTTGCTTCTTTGAAGAGGGGGCAGGACTGCAGAATGTGTTCCGGGGTTTGAGGGGCTGTTCCGCACAGACAGTCTGGTGAGTGTGACAGCCCAAGGCGGCACAGGTGGGCACGCAGTCTGCAGTGTCCAGTTCGTAGTCTACTAGTCCATTATGTTACACAATAGTTATAGCTTCCGGGGCCTTAGTAACAATTCCGCTAAATATAGCACAGAATTGTTGCCCCTTTTTAAATTTGTGTGCAGAGTAAAAAACAAAATGGCAATCTGGGGCTGTTTGTTGGCTTTGTAAATAAGTTTGATGCCAGGTAATAGGTGGACTATTTGTATTCATGCGCGGCTGGCACAAGTACTAGCAGCCGACTGATTATGAGGGGGCAGGTGGTCGCTCTTAGCATTGCAAAAAGGTGGAATACTGGAATTTGTTTAAATTTATCCTACACGTGAGTCTTTGGCAGATGGAATTTTAAAATTTTATTTATTTATTTATTTATTCATTTATTATTATTATTTTTTTTTTTTTTGGGGGGGGGGGGGGTAGGAGCGATTGTAAAACATGTCTACAGAGTGTCATGCGCTGCATGTTTTAAACATTTTCTTTGAAATCCGTGTCCGTAGTGCGTAGCCTTACCTGCTACCTCTGGTGACGTCATAGCCCGCACATGCGCAAGAGCGACATCTCTGACGTCAACAACGTCAAAGCGAATTCTGGGTATCAGTGGGAACTGCCTCTCCAGCAACTGTTTCATGAGCTGCACGGAAGATACCAGGAATTAAGTCAGTACTTGTCAATCTACACTATATACTACTACTACTACTTGTGTATTGTCAAGGCGGAAGATACCAGGAATTTTGTATCAATCTACACTATAATAATAATAATAATTGTGTATTATCTAGGCAGTCTACCCAGTTTCATGAATTGGCTCAAAGCGCCGCTAACTGAGCCCAATACGCACGCTCACGTGAATCACACGCATTCTCTCACACACGGGACATGAACACATTACACTCACGTGGTGCAAAGGGTATAAT
>JACVVK020000313.1:760000-767500 GCA_018292915.2 Batillaria attramentaria | reverse complement strand
ACGCCATGGACGTACTGTGTTTTGCCAATACACGGCATAGTGAAGGGGCGGGGCTTTCAGTTGGCCTTGGGGCTGACTGAGTGGAGTAGTCTGTTGGGGTTGACCTGTACTGCAAACAACAGACTGCACGGCTGTGCACGTGGTTACACAGTGGTGTTCAGTTTGATTCTCGTGGGTAACAGAGATAATTTATGGACTCAGTGATAACCTAACTGCACTCAGTTATTTCGACTCAAACACAAGCCCTACCGTGCGTGGTGATAAGCAGCAATGTAAATTAAATATATACAATGACATTTTGTTCACTGGCATACACCTTGATATTAGGCATGTTTAGTAGGGCTTCGAAAGGACGACTTCGCTGAGCAGTTTAACCCATTTACATGTAAATTAGGCTCACACGGTAGAAGCCGCGAGCGGCTAACGGGCTGCGATTAGCTAATGGTACGCTTAACGTGCCTAATTTACATGTAAATGGGTTACGAAGTCACGAGTCCTTACGAAAGGGTAGTCGGTGGTCTAGTGGTTAAGAGGCTTCGCCACTAGTGCGAGATGTCAGGTTCGAGTCCCACTCGGGGCGAAGACTTTTTTTTGGGCGGGGGGGGGGGGGAGGGTACGTGGCACGGCCGTTCATGCGGACAGACCGTCGGGGGTTCTCTCCGGGTACTCCGGCTTCCTCCTCCTCTGCTTTGGAAAATGTTCAGCCCAAAAAACTGGAAAATAAATGCCGTTCTAAATTCCGAAACTTAAATAGCTGAGGTGACCCTTCGCGCCACGTGATTGTAATGTGTTCATGTCCAGTGTGTGAGAGAATGCGCCTGATTCACGTGAGTGTGCGTGTTGGGTTCAGCTCGCGGCGCTTTTGAGCCGATTCATGAAATTGGGTAAAACGCCTATACAATACACACTTATTATTATAGAACGCTAGATCACAGCCGTAGTCTACTGTCTACTAGATCAGACGTTCTGAAAGGGATATTGTCAAGTTTCTCCAAGGTTTCTCTAAGGTTCCTCGTGTTTAGTGATTATCTCTGTGAACAGCAATGCAGTTTGAATACATATCTCGTCTCTTTCACATGTATCAGTTATCCCTGTTCTTTCATACAACCTGATGCATGCATGAGTGCGTGTGTGCGCAGGGAACGTGTGTGTGTGTGTGTGTGTGTGTGTGTGTGTGTGTGTGTGTGTGTGAGTTTTTATTAGTTTTTATCTGTTTTGTCAGTTTTACCGGTCTTGTGTTTGTTTTATCTGTCTTTTGTGTTTTTTTTTATCTCTTAATATGAATAAATATATATTTTATGTAAAGCCGGCGCCTAGAGCTTAGATAAGGTTAGGCGCTAATTAAATATTCTATTATTATTATTATTATTGTCAAGTTTCTCTGTGATAACACTACAGTCTTTGGTGACTACTGTGAACAGCAATGCAGTTTGAATACAATCGGGTCCTTATCACATATCCGGCAGTTGTCCTTGTTCTTTCATACATCTTGATCAAAGGTCTCGGAAGAAAGGAATTTTTTTTTGTCTTGTCTTGTCTCGTCACGTTTGTCTACGATAACGCTACAGTGTTTAGTGAAGTCGTGCGAACAGCAGTACTATACGTTATCACGTCCCCTACATCGATTTATCTCGAATATATATATACATCTTGATATAGTCGAGTTTCTTTGTGATAATTGATATACGTTCAGCACTTAGAAAGCGATAGCTGACTGCGGCTACATGCGTGTGTCGCCATGTACTTGGCGTGGGGTCTAATCATCATGACCCACATATGAGAATTTATCGCAACCACCAGGGACAGACACACTCGAAAAGAAAGATAGAAGAAAAAAAAAAAAAGAAAAAAAAAAAAAAAAAGAAAGAAAGACACACAAAAAAGACAGACAAAAAGAAGAAAAATGTGAAGGCAAAAACAAAACAAGACAAACAAAACTACGGGGGCCGGTAAACAAGATAAATTCAGAAAAAAAGAGGAAAAATGGATAAAAAATGAAAGAAAGAAACAAACCAAAATCATTTCACATTTTCGGCAAATGAGATGCCTAGTTTATGAAATTAGCCCAAAGTCGCTGCCTATTTCAGAAATTAGGCTGTGAGTTACTTCATGAAATTCATGTGTCGGTCATGAATTAGCCAATTTCACAAACTGATTGCACGACACACACACCAGTAACGACGCACAAATTAGGCAGAAGAACTACATACATGTAAGAATAGTATACGAAATTCTGGGAGCTATTTGCACGCACTTTTTCGGGTGCTTTCGGTTCTGCTCGATGCAAAGAGACGTTAGACACTCTGACCTGCTCACTTTGACCTCTCCTTCCCCACAAACATGCACAAAATATCCTGAAATGACTGCCGACCGCAGCCGAGCAGTCATCTCCCCGCCATTTTGATTTCTGATCCGAGTGTCGTTTCTCCGGTAAGCAGGCGACACGCGAATAGGAAAGGGCCTGTGAATGAATGAATGTGCTTCGCCGTTGATTCATCGTGTACACTGACACAGAGCAGAGACACACATCTAACGTGCGTGCAAATAGCTCCCAGAATTTCGTATACTATTCTTCAAGATTACATGTACATATTCCTGACTCACCGGACATGTTGACCGATGACACAGCCGCGCCGGCTACCGTTTTTCAAAACTGACTGAGTCCACCGACAAACTGAACACCGTCGCTCTGTGAGGTTACAGCCTTTCTCAATCAAAAGCAATGCGAAGCCTTGCGTTGTCAGGCTCTTGGCCAGATTCACCCTTCAGTGTCAGTGACTGCCCGCAAACACAAGGCAAAATAACACTGGGGCAAAATGCGTTGCAGAGGCTGAGTTAGTTTGCTGATAACGCGCACCCACTCCTGTAGGCTGTAGCGCGTGTTTCTCTTTCTAACGCCTTGACACAGGACGGACGGTAAACCGGTCAACTCCCCAACATCCCCGTACCGGGGGCCGAATCGTTAACACTAGGCTCCCGCAACCACGGCCAAGTCGGGCTAACCGAGACCGAGCCGAGATAAGTAATAGCTAAGAAGGAAAAACATTAAAATACTCGGTGACAAGGAAAGTGGACAGTTGCGAACAACTTTGAGGTCCCCGTGCTATTTCACAATGTGCACAGAAGCGAGGAATTCTGTCAAATTCACCGGCACAGTGAATTTTTAGCATGGCTCGGAGATTATTGTGCGTGGGAGTGATTTCCCTTGAAAACAAAAGCAGACGTTTTTTCCCGGGGGAATTTCGGTCACACCTGTCAACAACATTGTCTCCTCCAAAACCAGGGTACGGTATTATTTTGTTATGCTAACAACATTATACAGCTTAGCGAGGCGTTTCCAAATAATTAAGTGCTCTTGAACATTATGCAGCACAAAATTAACGTCTGCTGTAAAGGACGTTAAACACCCAAACACCCACGTACTTTCTCTTTCGTGTAGTTTACAAATAAAGCTGATGAGCATTACTGAGAACGTAAAACTGATAAACGGTAAAGCATCAGAGCTGGTTCTGAAACCTGTCCTGCTAAGGTATAAGTAGAAAGAGAGAGAGAGAGAGAAATTTATTTATTCATTTATTTATTTTAATGGTCATAACCAACTGACACTATAGGAAAGACATTGCCGGCGCGGGAGAGATAAAACTTGATGCAGCTACAAAGAAACTGCCTCAACGTTCATCTTTTCTGTTATTAATGCCCGAAACCAAAGACAATATGTGATACCTGTAGCGTTCTCAGAGAGCGTTGTCAGCTGTTTGTAAACTACGTGAAAGATAAAGTACAGGCGTACAGCAGAGGGGTGGGTGTTCGGGTGTTTAACGTTCTTTACGGCAGACTTTAATTTCGCGCTGCATAACGTTCAAGAGCACTTGATTATTTGGAAACGCCTTGCTAAGCTGTATAATGTGAGCATTACAAAATAATACCGTACCCTGGTTTTAGTTTCTTTGTAGATGCATCAAGTTTTATCTCTCCGGCGTCGGTAACGTCATTCCTTTATGTCAATTGGTGCGTCTTTGCTAATTGATTCTAAACTTCAGTCATTGCTTACTACATAGCATTTTCTACCTATCTCTAAATGTGCCTTCGTAGCTGCTGACAGTGACTTTCTTAATTATCGCCTGTTCACAGGATCATTTATACTCTTAAAAGAATGCCATCTTTTCATCAGCTTCCCAGCAAGCAAAGATCCTCGTATTAGGATCATTGCAGCAAGTTGGTTATGATAATATAATTGTTTTCTCTCTCTTTAGTATGTATACCTTTGCAGGACAGCTTTCGGAACCGATTCTTATGCTCTAGGCCTACCGATTATCAGTTTTCCGAGTCAATCCTCATTAGTGGCCATCAGCTTTATTTGTAAACTACACGAAAGAGAAAGTACGTGGGTGTTTGGGTGTTTAACGTCCTTTACAGCAGACGTTAATTTCGCGCTGCATAATGTTCAAGAGCACTTAATTATTTGGAAACGCCTCGCTAAGCTGTATAATGTTGTTAGCATAACAAAATAATACCGTACCCTGATTTTGGAGGAGACGATGTTGTTGACAGGTGTGACCGAAATTCCCCCGGGAAAAAACGTCTGCTTTTGTTTTCAAGGGAAATCACTCCCACGCACAATAATCTCCGAGCCATGCTAAAAATTCACTGTGCCGGTGAATTTGACAGAATTCCTCGCTTCTGTGCACACTGTGAAATAACACGGGGGCCTTAAAGTTGTTCGCAACTGTCCACTTTCCTTGTCACCGAGTATTTTAATGTTTTTCCTTCTTAGCTATTACTTATCTCGGCTCGGTCTCGGTTAGCCCGACTTGGCCGTGGTTGCGGGAGCCTAGTGTTAACGATTCGGCCCCCGGTACGGGGATGACTCCCCAACTGCGCCTGCGGTGGTCGTGTTTAAAGTCTCTATGTTCGTAACTGATGAGTTCTTAGGGGGAAAACCTGCCGCATACAAAAGCTCTAAAGCTGTTTGCCTAATGAACAGATTTCGTTTCTGCCATTGCGCGCCGGCATTTTCGTGACTTGCGGCTTTTAACAGTAAGGGGGAGGGGTGGTGGGTGTTTGGGGGTTTAACGTCCTTTTCCACCACATACGGGTGATATCAAAGACAAGGCAACGACGAAAAAGCCAGCACAAATATTTGGCCCCAGCCGGGATACAAACTCACGACGGACCCGAGCATTAGAAGTCCAACGCTCTACCATTCGGCCACCCCGGCTCCCATTTTAACAGTAGAGAAATATGACTTCGTTTTGACCTAACGCTTCCATACTTGTACTAAACGTCGATCGACAAAGTCGCTAAAAATAGCCACCAATCAGCGCTGTGTAGTTGTCCAAATAACGTCGTCTGCTCAGTATGCGGTACCGCCTCTACGTACGGGTGGGTGGGTGGGTGTTTGAGAGTTTAACGTCCTTTTCCACCACATAGGGTGATATAAAAGACGGGGCAACGACGAAAAAGCAAGCACAAATATATGGTCCCAGCCGGGATCGAACTCACGACCCGAGCATTAGAAGTCCAACACTCTACCATTCGACCACCCCGGTTCCCCCCTCTACGTACGTAGAACAACATATACGCCAACCAGAGTCACCAACAGTGGTTTCAGATGCTGTACTGTGACTCAAGTGACTGCTTCTGGTGCACAGATTAAGCGCACTCGATGAATGCTTTTCAACAGCGTTGTTGTATGCCCGACAAACGTATTGAGACATGAATATAACGACATGCGCGTCGAATGGATTCTTGTAAAAAAAAAAAAAAAAAAAAAAAGCCACGTACAAAGCTCTAAAGCTGTTTGCTGAAAGAGGCCGGTTTACGCAAAAAGGTTTTGTCATTTCGACTATTAGAGGAATACCGTTTTCTTTCAACGTGCCTTGCTTTTTCCTGTGTGAATACTGCCATGAATATGTGTATAAAAAAGACCAGGTAGCCAGCGCCTTCGCTGCAAACCTTGCCTCTAGGCTAATATCACGCCGATGCGACTTTTCGCGGTGGTCTGTTACGTCATTCCTAGACACAAGTGTTTTTTTTATGCCTGGTTAGGCGCACTAAGTTTAGTGAAAAGCTTTTCACAACGTTGTATGCCGGCTAGACAAGCGAATTGATACTTTAAAGACTGTGCCTTGAGGTCTTTTTCACTCACATGAATACATAGCAAAGCCGGTATGTCAGTGGTACATAATGTTCAAAATACAGGTCAAAATGCCACATCGACTCATTTTCAGGTCGAACAAATAGTATGTTAGGGCGGGGCGGTCGGTGGTCTAGTGGTTAAGAGACTTGTCACCAATGCGAGAGGTTAGGTGTTTGAGTCCCACTCGGAGCAAATAATTTTTCCTTCTCGTATGTGGCACCGTTCATTCGGGCCGATCGTCGGGGGTTCTCTCCGGGTACTCCGGCTTCCTCTCCCTCTGCTTTGACTGAAATGTTCAACCCACAAAATCTGAAAAATAAATGCAATTCTAAATTCCGAAATTTAAATAGCTGAGCTGACCCTTCGCACCACGTGATTGTAATGTGTTTATGTCAAGTGTATGAGAGAATGCGTGTGATTCACGTGAGCGTGCGTGTTGGGTTCAGTGCGCAGCGCTTTGAGCCAGTTCATGAAATTGGGTAAATACTCATTATTATTATTATTAGTAGTAGTAGAATTATACAGCAAAGGTCGTCGATTTGTTACAAACCTTTGACAGCAGATAAAATGACAGGCATACAGCAGCGTGTAGAAAACATTTTTGTTTGAAAGTGTTTAATCTGTGCATCAAAACCAGTCACTTGGGACACAAGATAAGACCTATAGCCACTGGCTGTGCCGGGTATCGCGCGCACTTAGCATGTAACGTTATTTTGGTTGCTGACTGAGGAGCGCGGCAGCTAGACTACGGCACTGATTGGTAGCTAATTTTAGAAGATTTGTTGAGTCTCAGTCAAAGCCCGTATGTAAAAGTCGAGGGTAATTCAACCCACGGCTACGGGCCTAACCCAGACTAGGACAAAAAAACCCAAAAGCAAAATTAAATTTAAAAAAGGAAGCATATGTGCCAAGATATCCTTGTAACCTGACTCTACCCATGTCAGCGTGCGCGGGAATATGTGTATTATGTACACGTTTTGTGAACTCATCTTTTTATTTATTTTATTTTTTATATTTTATTTATTTATTTATTTGTTGTTGTTGTTGTTGTTCTTGTGTATGCTTGGGTTTTTTGTTGTTGTTGCTGTTTTTTTTTTGGTGTGTGTGTTTTTTTTTTGGGGGGGGGGTTTTTTGTTGTTGTTTTTTTTCTCTCTCCTTTGTCAACACATATATGCTGTTTGCTATACACATGTATGTCATATAAGTATACATTGTCTTGACATGTAAAAAACCTGACAAAAACAGAATAAAAAAAAAGGAAGCAAAGAAAGAAAGAAAAAATCCTTCTATAACAGCTTAGGCACCTTGCTGGAATGGGCCCGCTTCTTGATTTAAAAAAAAAGGAAGAAAAGAAAGAAAAG
>JACVVK020000313.1:732500-757500 GCA_018292915.2 Batillaria attramentaria | reverse complement strand
CACACACACACACACACACACACACACACACACACACACACACACACACACACACACACGCTTAACTTAGCTTGCGCACACGTGGCCGGTTTTCTTCTGATAATTAGTGTCGTGCCTCTTTGGAAACGTAGTTATCTACACGTCTAGGATACAAGCCTGTGAATGGCCAAGTAGCTTGTTTCAGTTACAGGCGTGCTGCTACACTACGCTGTCCTTAGTCACTCTTGTGGAGAGGAAAACGAAGACAGTACGAACCAACAGCAAATACATTGTAACTGAAGGGAAGTTAAAACATGCAGGCCATTGCGTGTAACGTGGCGGTCGGTGGTATAGTGGTTAAGAGACTTCGTCACCAATGCGAGAGGTCAGGTTCGAGTCCCACTCGGGGCAAAGAATTTTTCCATCTCGTACGTGACACCGTTCGTTCGGGCCGATCGTCGGGGGTTCTCTCCGGGTACTCCGGCTTCCTCCCCCTCTGCTTTGACTGAAATGTTCAGCCCACAAAATAAAAAAAAAATCTAAAATTCCGAAACTCAGTTAAATAGCTGAGCGGAACCTTTGCACCGCGTGATTGTAATGTGTCTAGCGTGTGAGAGAATGCGTGTGGTTCACGTGAGCATGCGTGTTTGGTTCAGTTCGTCGCGCTTTGAGCCATTTCGAGAAACTGGGTAGAGTGCCTACAATTATTATCATTATTATTATTTATTATAACACCGCTATGTATTTCTTTGTCCCACAGATAAGGAAAGTATTCTGGAAAGGACACACCCTGTATTATTCTGAGACTGTCTAGTAGTCATATTAATCAATGTTCTTGTCGTTTTCAACAGGTATTAGAATATCAAATTGCAACTCAGGCTCACTCGAGGTCGATGAGACAACTAATGACGTCATAGTCACGTGCGACCAGTTTTCGGCTCAGGACACAGTCAGCTGGGCGCTCCTCGACGCAGTTGGGAACACCGGGACGTCATCACTTGGTTCCTGCAGCCCTAGTACCTGTAGTCCGGTTTTGCCAACTTTGTACGGACTGTCCCGTCCCTCATCCACTGTCAGTCAGCTTACCATCAAGTCTCCAAGTCGTCCTCTTGAAGATTATAGTGTTCGCTGTTCGACCGGTGTCTCCAGCTCAGCGACATGTCGATTAAATATCGTTTGTAAGTATTGACTGAATCGCAGGGGCGCCGGAAGATGTTGGGGGGGGGGGGGGGCAGAATCTCAGAGGGGGGAAACGCCAGAGCCAGTGAAAGGAAGGACATTGTCCGGAGAAAGTGAAAAGCGGGGGGGGGGGGGGGGGGGGGGGGGGGGGTGTTCAGATGCTGCACAGGCACAAACCTTTCCGAACCAGTGAGCCAGTGAAAGGAAGGACATTGCCCGGAGAAAGTGAAAAATTTTTAACTATGGTCATCTATTCACTTGCCAACACCTAAGAGGTCACTTTCAAACCACAATCAACATTCTAAATAAGAACAACATGCGTCTGACCCCTCTCGTGATGTCATGTAAGGACGAAAACAGAAATATTACGACTGCGTTTGTGAGGGACGTTTTTAATAGCCCTACAAGTTTACTTATTTAGTTTTTTACGCTCAAATGTATAAGTATCACCATTATCGCTGAGTGCGTGCGAGCAGCTGTTCGTATGTTTTATGTACACCCCATTGAGTGAGCATGTGATTGTCGTTTTATATGTGTAGGTGTGTGTGGCTGTGTGTGTGTGTTGGGAGAGAGAGAGGGGGGAGAGAGAGAGAGAGAGAGAGAGAGAGAGAGAGGATTTTTTATGTATGTGTACTTTTTAATTCATTTTACGTATTGTTAGTTAATAATTATCTACATGTCCTTTTAAAAAGTGTCTCTATAAAGATTTTATAATTTTCTTTGAGACAAAAATAAACATGAAGCAGCATCAGTGACTTTGAGTCAAGGTCAAGGCCATGCAAGCTGTTTTGCGGAAAACCTTCCAAAACCTTAACATTGGCATTTTCTCAAAAACAATGAACAGCAGAAGCACCAAACCTGGCTTGCTAATAAACAGCAGTAAGACCTTACAAGAAATACCATTTTGAATGACCTTGACTGAAGGTCAAGGTCATCAAAGCTGTCTCATTGGAAATTCAAAATCGCCATTTTCTCAGAATGTAGGGGTACCAGAGGCATCAAACTTTGCGTGACGATAGACATTGACAAAACCTGCACTGGCATTCTTGTATTCAATTTCTTGTTTTGACTGATTAGACGTTCATAGAGTTTACCAATGTGTGGCGTTAGTGAGATCGGTCTATAGCTGAATACAGGTATGTCAGTAAAGGTGTTGCCAGTGTCCATCATCCTGCAAAGTTTGATGTCTCTGGCTTTTCTAGATTCTGAGAAAATGCCAATGTAAAATGTCCAAACAGACAGCTTTAGTGACCTCGACCTTGGGTCAAGGCCAATCATTATGGTATGTTTTGAAAGGTTTTACGGCTGTCTATCAGTGTGCCAAGTTTGGTGCCTCTGCTGTTCATTGTTTTTGAGAAAATGCCAATGTTAATGTTTTGGAAGTTTTTCCGCAAAACAGCTTGCATGGCCTTGACCTTGATTCAACGTCACTGAATACAGGTGTGTCAGTAAATGTGTTGTCAATGTCCATCATCATGCAAAGTTTAATGTCTCTGGCTTTTCTAGATTCTGAGAAAATACCAATGTAAAATTTCTGACAGACAGCTTTAGTGACCTTGACCTTGGGTCAAGGTCAATCATTATGGTATGTTTTGAAAGGTCCTATGGCTGTCTATCAGCAGGTCAATTTTGGTGTGTCTGCTCTCTGTAGATTCTGAGAAAAGGCTAATGTTAAGGTTTACTGCGGACACACACACACACACACACACACACACACACACACACACACACACACACACACAGAGACGACGGAGGGGTATTAAATAGACTCACTTTGTTACACAAGTGAGCCAAAAATGTTCTGTGTATTCCTTTTACTGGTTATGTGTGAATAAATAAAAAAAAAAATGTTCTGTGAATTCCTTTCACTGGCACGGCAAAGTAAAGTATGATATGACACCAAGAACGACAGGTTAACGTTTGCCATAGACAGTTAGACACGGTATCTTGCAACGTATACACCTTTGTGTGTGCGCGTTCCTCTCTCTCTCTCTCTCTCTCTCTCTCTCTGTGTGTGTGTGTGTGTGTGTGTGTGTGTGTGTGTGTGTGTGTGTGTGTGTGTGTGTTGGTGTGTGTGCGTTTCAGTTCCAGCAACAGTAGAATCGTGCAGGGCAGAAACAACTGGCGAAGGAAGTTGGCAAATGGGAGGATCCTGTGCCATAACCAAGGTGTTTTCTTCACAAGATATTTACGTTTGCAGTTTTTTTCAAGGTACTTCACAGGTAAGTGTGTGTGCGTGAGTGTTTTGTTACGTGTGTGCGTAAGTGGGGCGGTCAGTGGTCTAGTCGTTAAGAGATTTCGTTGCCAATGCGAGAGGTCAGGTTCGAGTCCCACTCGGGGCAAAGATTTTTTCCTTCTCATACGTCACACCGTTTATTCGGGCCGATCGTCGGGGGTTCTCTCCGGGTACTCCGGCCTCCTAGAACTTTTCTGCTTTGGAAATGTTCAGCCCACAAAATTTGAAAATAAATGCAAGTCTAAATTCCGTAACTGAAATTGCTGAGCTGACACTTCGCACCACGTGATCGTAATGCGTTCATGTCCAGTGTGTGAGAGATTGCGTGTGGTTCACGTGAGCGTGCGTGTTGGGTTCAGCTCGCGGCGCTTTGAGCCCTTTAAAGAAATTGGATTAAGCGTCTACACAATACTCACTTATTATCATTGTTATTATTCGCATGTATTATGTGCCCGACCATAGACATATTGTATACTTTGTTCATTTTGTTTATATTTGAGAGGGGAGCCGGGGTGGCCGAATGGTAGAGCGTTGGACTTCTAATGCTCGGGTCGTTAGTTCGTATCCCGGCTGGGGCCAAATATTTGTGCTGGCTTTTTCATCGTTGCCCCGTCTTTGATATCACCCGTATGTGGCGGAAAAGGACGTTAAACCCCCAGACACCCCCCCCCAAACACCCCCTTATATTTGAGTTCTTTTTGCGCAGTCGTCCCAGACAGATCTAGTAGCCACTAGCGCATACGCCACAACCACACGCCCAGACGACACCAGCTACCGTCAAGGGAACTGTTCTTTCACCTCCAGCCTTCCGCTGGTCAGCGGAAGGTACTACTACAAGGCAGTTGTCTACCCTGGGGCAACAGAACAGTTGTTTGGTCCTGTCAGTATTGGTAAGTCATTCGGCCTAATTTCCTTTATCGTATCACTTGGGCTGATGACACGGGGTTTTTGAGCAGTTCGATTTTGTGTGTGTGTGTGTGTGTGTGTGTGTGTGTGTGTGTGTGTGTGTGTGTATGTGTGCGTGCGTGTGTGCGTGCGTGCGTGCGTGCGTGCGTGCGTGTGTGAAAATGTGTGGTATTCCTGAAACAAAAGGCACCTATTCTCGACTTAAATTTTCCATTGAGTCACACGAGGAACATACTGGCCTTTCCCTCAAACCCTAGCAGCTGTCGCTAGTGACTAGTTGCGCCTTCATAACAGTTTGTTTTGCACCTATCAGAAGCGTTTTGGATAAAAGTAACCACAAAACTAACTGAAATGCATGTGCCGACCTTTTTGTATCAGTGAGCAACATAAGCGATCGGTTTCTTAAACGCAACGGAAAAGGGAATGCATTTGCAGAAGTGAATGAGCAACAGTGATGATGTATTAGCAATCTGTTTAGTTAAGCTACCTACGGCTTAAGGAAGCTGGATATAGTTCGTAGGAAACAATAATGTAACAGATAGGTCTACCAAGCGATTTGCACCAAAGCTGTTACAGCCACTCGTAGAGATTCTAGTGTAGAGGAATTTCTTCATTCTTTTCTGATGTCTTTCGTAAACAGTCCGACCCAGCTCTCCGACCATTTCACAATGTACGCCGCAGGGTTATGTGCCGGACAACACGAACGTCACTTGTCAATGTACCGCAAATGTTGGCAATCCGGGTGGGCGTCTGGTTTGGAAAAGGGTCTCGTCACAACAGGACAGCGTCATCAACACGGGCAGCTATGGCGTCGCCAGTCTTGAGATGACGTCACAAGTCCTGACCCGGGGTGACCACGACGTCACACAGTTCCGTTGTGACGTAGACTGGGCGGAGATTATAGAGGGGGAAAACTACACTGCCAGAGTTGGATGTAAGCTGTGCAGGACACTATAAATATAAGTATAGGCTTGATCACAGGATTTCCATAATTTCGAAACTGCACCCCTGCCTCCCCCCCCCCCCACACACACACCTTTCGTACCCCCCCCCCCCCCCAAAAAAAGAAATGAATAAAAAGAAAAAAAAAAGAGAAAAGAAACAAAACCACCACCACCACCACCAAACAACAGCCGAAAAGACCCCCCTCCCCCCCAAAAAAAACAACAACAAACAAACAAAAAACCCGGACAAACACAAAAAAAGACACACACACACACACACACACACACACACACACACACACACACACACACACACACACACACACACACACACACACACACAGAAAAACAAGAAAGAAGCAACCAAAAAAGTCAGTCAGCCACACAAATAAACAGCTACCAACCAATCAAGACCAAACCAGTTCAAAACAACTACAAAAATACTTCCAATGCGATGATTTAAATTTCTGAAAGTTACTCCCTTGCGCGAACATAATATCATGCACCAAGTGTCTGTACCGTAAAGTTTGTTTCGATCAATGTGTGAAACTTGACGTTGAGGGCTATGCACTACTAACTTCATGTATCGTCTTTTCAGTGGAGCCAAGAGACACTGTGCTGACAATAAACTCGCAGTCCGCACGCCTTGTGGCGGTGAACGAGAGCGACTCTGTGACGTTTCGCTGTCGGGCTGACGGCAGACCAACTCCTTCCATGACGCTGATGAACCAAAATACTGGAAGGGAGATAACCACGCAGTCGTCTCCCTTGTCCCACATCGTGTCACGTGCCCGGTGTGAGGATGCCGCTGTGTACAAATGTACTGCCAGGAACGGAATAGGGCAAGATCAGGAAGATACAACCACTCTTTTCGTAAATTGTGAGCAAAAACATTGTGCGTGCGTGCGTGCGTGCGTGCGTGTCTTGTTTCGCTGAAGCCTTCAAAAAGTCGACAACTGGACACGTTTTCAATTTACGGTGTTTTGTGTTGTTGTTGCTGCGTTTGGGCTGACGTAAGTGCTATCCCAACTCGAAAACTAACCCACATATAAAAAAAGAAAAAAACAACACACACACACACACACACACACACACACACACACACACACACACACACACACACACACACACACACACACACAAACGGCTACACAAAAAAACCTCGGTAGCAATGTTGTTTGGGATTTTCTGAAACATGGCGGTCGACTGTCATTATTCACACCCATGTCAATATGCTAGTTGGCCATTTGACTTTCAGTTACATTACATTGTACATTACACCTTTTGTTTTTTGTTGCTGTTTGGAGCAACCTGATCAGATCTGAAGGCGAATCAAAACTATACAGAAGTTGTCACTGACTGTTTCCGGGTATTGCATTTTCCCCGTATTTGGCTGAGGTCATTTATGATTTTCTGCTTTAGTTCCATTTACTGCTTATTTTAGGTAAACCACGAGGCAGATCTGAAGAACTTCCGGCAGTGGTGGCTGGCGACCAGCAAGTCCCAGCAATCTTTGACGTCACTTCCTATCCAGTTCCGGATACATTCACGTTCACGTTTCTGGGCGAAACACCAGATTCAGAGAACCCTGGTTCTGAAACTGGTAGCGGTGCGTCCTTCAACGTCCTCTGCCAGAGGAACAAACGGCTTCTCTACTTGGTCACCTGCGTGATACTGATGGAAAATGTGACGTCAGATGATGCGACGGAATCTGTGACGTCACCAGACGACGTGACGGGTTTCTACAGACTTACGATGACCAACTCGTACGGTTATGGGGATTTTCTCTTCCGGGTCAAAGGTAGGTGTAGTTATGTGTTCGGTGCAAATAGTCGTCGAATCACTGAAGCGGAAAAAAGGTCGTAGATGTCCTTTATGTGCATTTGTAGTCCTTTGAACTTGCTGCATTGAAG
Organism: Batillaria attramentaria; assembly: GCA_018292915.2. Lineage (NCBI taxonomy): Eukaryota > Metazoa > Mollusca > Gastropoda > Batillariidae > Batillaria > Batillaria attramentaria. The sequence continues at coordinate 750,343 of JACVVK020000313.1, read as the reverse complement.
TTAGTTATTCACTGAATCACTGTACTGACTTGGATGTTACCTTCCTAGACTAATGGTGCCCTATAGGAATACGTTAGGAATATTAAGCTTTGAATCGAGCAAATTTTGGAAATTGCTCAATTACTCTACGCGTATCTATATGTGTATGTATTTGTTTTTAACAATTTAAATTAATTGTTTTTTGGTACTTAGATTTTACCTTCCCAGACTGACGGTACACTAAGAATATCAGGCTTTGAATTTTGCAAAATTTTGGACATTACTCAATCAGTCTGTATGTCCCTATCGCCGTAGTTTTGCCCAGAGCAACTGGTGACATTGAATACCACTTCAGTTATTTTTGTAGCCACGAAAATTTTGTTTTAAGTATTTTACTTTAATATCATTTGTGCAGAATCCTTCCGTCCAACCAGTGAATGTGACGTATCCATGGCGGCTGCTGTTGGCGGTGGTGTGGGTGCAGGGGTTGCTGTAGTCGTAGCTGGCGTCGTCTCCATCGTTGTATTCAGGCGATGTGCGTCTCAGCCTTTCTTTGTCTGTCTGTCTGTCTGTCTGTCTGTCTGAGCTTAAAGCAGTAAGCTTGAACAAAATACAATACAGTTTATAGTAATCAGTTGTCTAGGTATCGTCATGACGTTTTTGAAATACTACACCTCAAGCATGTTTATCGTGTGCATGTTCGCTGACAGGCAGAAGTCATACCTATGAGAGACCGAGGAAGCCAAAGGAGGAAGAGTTCTCTCCATATACGGGGCTTGACCTACAGCAGATTGAAACCACAGGGGCAGAAACCCCAGGTAAGTTTAGAATTGAGGGTTTTCCATCTTGTCACTATCAACCCTAAGGCTGTTGACCTTAGGCGTCCTTAGAGCAGCTGACCGGCTTTAGGACAACCGACCTTAGGCAGGGGCGCCGGAACCGGGGGGGCAGGGGGGGGGGGGCAGCTGCCCCCCCTGTACCCAAGCAGGGGGGGCAAGAGTGTCTTTTTGCCCCCCCTGGAAAATCAGGTGACTATGGCAAGAGGGGGGGGGGGGGGCAAAGCCATGGTCTTGCCCCCCCCCTTCCCCTACCTCTCCCCCTACCCCTCTTAGTGCTCTCTCCCTCATCCCACCCAACAGAGAACTTCTGATTTTGCGGACCGAAGGCTGTCCGCTCCTCTGATTGCCCCCCCCCCCCCCCCCCCCCGCTTTTCACTTTTTTCGGGCAACGTCCTGGTTCGTAAAGGTTTTTTGTCTACGCAGCATTTGATCGCCCCCCCCCCCCCCCCCGCTTTTCACTTTCTTCGGGAAACGTTCCCCCCTCCGAGATTCTGCCCCCCCTCCCCCCAACATCTTCCGGCGCCCCTGTTAGGACATCCGACCTTAGGACAACCGACCTCAGGACTACCGGCCGGAACATCGACTGATACGGTATAGGATATCGACCTTAGGACTTCAAAACCTTAAGATCACCAACCTTATGACTACTGACTCTAGGACTATCTACCCGCCTATGACTACCAGCCTTAGGACTGACTATCGACCGTAGGACTATAAATACATAGGACTATCGGTCGTAGAACGTCCGGCGATAATTAGGACTGACTCTCTTCAGTCAAACACCATTCAGTCTTTACTTAGCCGGGTATCTTTGATTTTTACTAGCGATTGACAACAGGCCGAATCAGTCTCAAACCTTCACGTCCAGTGGTGGCGCAAAAAGCGCGTGCATGATTTTGACTGTCAAAGAGAAAGAGAAAGTCTTAAAACTATCCCAACACAGGGGCGCCGGAAGATGTTGGGGGGAGGGGGGGGGGCAGAATCTCAGAGGGGGGAAACGCCAGAGCCAGTGAAAGGAAGGACATTGCCCGGAGAAAGTGAAAAGCGGGGGGGGGGGGGGGTGGTTCAGATGCTGCGCAGACAAAAACCTTTACGAACCAGGGAGCCACTGAAAGGTAGGACGTTGCCCAAAGAGGGGGGGGGAGGGGGGGGGGGCGATCAGATGCTGCGGAGACCTTGAAAAACCTTTACCAACCAGGGAGCCACTGAAAGGAAGGATGTTGCCCAAAGAAAGTAAAAAGCGGAGGGGGGGGGGGGGGGTGATTATCAGACGACTTTCTGCCGAGTCGTTTTGATATTTCATGCAACGGCTAAACTGAGTTCTCTGTTGGGTGGGATGAGGGAGAGAGCAGGAGGGGGGGGGGGGGTAGGGGAAGGGAGGGGGACAAGACCATGGCTTTGCCCCCCCCCCTCTTGCCATAGTCACCTAATTTTCCAGGGGGGGGGGCAAAAAGATGCTCCTGCCCCCCCCCCCCCCCCCCCCTGCTTGGGTACAGGGGGGGGGGCAGCTGCCCCCCCCCCCCCGCCCCCCTCCCCCCGGTTCCGGCGCCCCTGCAACATAATCATGTTTTATGTAACGTTAACAGCAAGACAAACTCATTGTGTTGAAGGCGACTACGAAAATGCGGCCACCGAGGAAGGAGCGGCTCCGCCTGCAATGAGCACGCACTACCAGACTTTGGGCATGGAGCAGGACGTTGGTGAGTCTAGTGCTACCTACTACACGTATCAATCCGCCTGCTGTGCCAGAGTAATACAGTAGAGCTGCTTTTGTCCTAAGACTGATGACGCTAACGGGAAAAAAATGAAACTGTTCTGCTCCCTTTTTATGTAAAGCTACAGCTACGATTTACAGACACAGCTTCGTAGCAAATCGCAAAATCAAGTATGTGTCAGTTCATGCAACCTTACTGTTTCTCACTGAAGCCAGATGTGTCGTTATGCAGCTCGAGCGTCTCGTGCTGCGGTCAAAAGAAGTCGCGGAACATTTCAAGATCCTTAAAATATTAAATAGGATAGATTCGTTGGCTGGCTTACTTTAATAGTAACTAAATTGCATTGCAATTTCCTGTGTGACTCTCAGTTTCACAAAGTGTATGTCTGTCCATCGTTGTAAAATGTGCGTGAGTGTCGGTGAGTTATCGGCGCATTTTTACGTAAAGAAATGCGGCCTAAAAAAACTATTTATTATTATTATTATTATTATTAACAAAAGATAATAACCGGTTGTGTGAACTGAAATCAAAACGAATGCGCAAAAGTTTCAACTAGGCTTCAATACACATAGAACAATAGTCTATATACGGAATAAAGATAATGATTCATGCCTTTTATTTTTATTATTTTTTTTTTAACCAGTCAAGAATATCTACGAGGGTTTGACAGAAAGAACAGATACGAGTGCACCATACCAGGAGCTAAATATTCAAGATCAGCCTAAAGCGGGACGCCGTAAGTAAAGGTGCGTGGGTATAGTCTCATTACCGTGGTGTCTGGCGATCTCCTACGACCTGGGTGTCTGCTGGGATCAGAAAAAAAAGACATGACTGCGCAAGCCTCGACAAGACATGGCCCAATCTCCGCATACAACTCAGCCCAGGTTCTCTACAAATATATGAGGCACTTCAAAAACGAAGCCAGTGGGGACACTCACGGAGTCGGTAGACTGACTGGCCATAGGGACAGCGATAAAAGGCATATCAGTAATTATACTGTTTTTGTTCTTGTTGTTGTTACTTACTTACTTAGGCCCCTGGCTCCAAGTGGAGCATAGGCCATCGACAACACTTCGCCATTGGACTCTTTTCTGGGCTATTCTCGCCACTCCAGTCCAGTTGGTCCCCTGCTTATGTAGCTCTGCCTCAGTGTCCCGCCTCCAGCTGTTGCGAGGCCGGCCTCTCCTCCTTTTCCCCTGCAGGTTCCATGTCAGGGCTTGGCCTGTGGTGCTGGATGCTGGCTTCCTGAGGGTGTGTCCAATCCAGCCCCACTTCCTCCGCAGGATCTGCTTGGCCACTGGTTCCTGCCCCGCTCGCTCCCACAGCTCTTCGTTCCGGATCTTCTCTAGCCATCGGATGTTGAAGATGCGCCCGGCTCAGACAGGTGTTGAAAAATGTCTGGATCTTCTGCTGCATCGTCTTCGTTGTCCTCCATGTTTCGCATCCATAGAACAGAACTGACTTCACGTTGGAGTTGAACTTGTTGTTGTTGCTTTTTAAAAAAAATTTGTTTTGTATCTCCCATCAAGAAAAACAAGTCGTGACAGATTCTGGCAAGTCAGTATTGTCAGATGCCTGTTGAGAGGTAAAAACATACTTTCGTTGTCGTTGTTGTTGTTACCGCCTGAAGACCGTGACAAGGGGCCGCTCCGGCATCAGTTTCGCAAGTAGCAGCGATTGAACCGTGTCAGTTGGGGACGATGCGTACATTTCAGTTCTGTGAGAGACACAATCACTGGACAAGGATGGAGCGGCCGGGTGGACGAGAAACGGTACTATCAGTCCGTTGAGTAAAACGGATCCACTGTGTTTACCAACTTTTTTTAGTTTTGATTTATTTGATCACACACGGACTGTACGTATATCCCTTTGTGGAAATTTAAGTAAACATTCTTCCATGTATCTGTAACCGCATCAGATCTTTGTCAAAGCGGCCGGCTGTGTTTACTCAGTGACCAACTTTTTTTTGTTGTTGATTTATTTCATCACACACGGCCTGAATAACCCTTTGTCAGTGGAAATTTTAGTAAACATTCTTCTCTGTGTCTCAGTGCGACTGACTGGCGTCACTGATTAGATCTTTGTCAGTAAAGCTGATTCAGACAAAGGCATACTGTACGCAATATGTGTGTGTCACAGTGTGTGTGTGTGTGTGTGTGTGTGTGTGTGTGTGTGTGTGTGTGTGTGTGTGTGTGTGTGTGTGTGTGTGTGTGACATTTGAATCATGTCTATGTTTCGTATCAATTAACCTAGCTAATTTCTGCTTGAAAAAAACGAAACTGATAAATAAGTGACAGCAGCCTGCCCCGGCCAGTTTTAACGCCGACTTATAGAATGTATTTTTTTCTGGATAAAAAGCCCAGACTATTTTACTCCAATAAATTATCATTTCTGTAGAAACCCTTGCTGTTCTTGTTTAGAAGAAGAACGTTCCGGAATACAGCACAAAATTCTAACCTTACAAGCAAGCATGGTTTAACCAGCAGGAATAGAAGTAATATTCAAGGGGAGCAAGAAGAAGCAAGTAATTCATTTTTGATGGAGAGTTATCTCCCGTTGACCGTAAACTCTGACCTTCGCCTATGTTTAGAAACAACTTTCAGTATCACATGTCCTTCCTGTTTGCATTTCGAAACATTTCTGTTCACATCTACGCGAAGACTGCACCGGTGATGGCGTAGTATTGTTCATCGCCCACCTGCAGTAGTATGCAGTCTTGCCAGGAAAGCTGAGTCAAAGACCGTCTTTGGCTGAGTGCAGGAAAGGCGAGACAGGTAATGCAAATTTGCAGTTCAGTAAATGGGTGGAGTGCACGTTCTCTCTCTCTCTCTCTCTCTCCTTCTCCCTCGCTGTGTGTGTCCGACTCTCTCTCATAGTGTACTTTGAACTATTTGAACACTACTATCAGAGTCAAGATATTTTCACGCGTTGGGGGTGTGGAGGGAGCAAAATATTATGAACATCAATGTGCTGTGTAGTCATGATGTCAAATGAAGTGAAGTCGCAATAGTCAGCAGAATTGCGTACACTTGAAAACCATGCAACAAAGAACATATGACAAGGTACATGACTTATATGGAGCAAATCGAGTCAAAACACACACACACACACACACACACACACACACACACACACACACACACACACACACACACACACACATCATAGAAACAAAGCAGTTATACAGCCACAGGTTCTTCCTGTCCCTGTCACTCTCTGTAAAACTATAACTATCTGTGTACCACTGTTGTTTGCATACTTCTATTACATGCCAAACTCTGCATTGCTGGCCACAGCCTGAGTGCACTGTTCATAGTATGCTTATTTCCAGAGACATACAAACAACATCTTACCCAAGATAGTAATGGTCGTCAGACATCAGAAATTTCTTGTTAATACTTCACAAAACTGTGTGTATGTGTTCCCCAGAAATCTTTGTTACCACAATGATGAACGGTGCACCTACACCTGGACCAGGTATGGCGCTGTCTCCTCAAGCTGAGATGATGAGAGGCCACAGGTCCATGTCCGCAGATTTCAGTCGCATTGACAATCTGACATCGCAGACTGAAACTGAGCAAGAGGTGTACTCCAAAGGTAACACATTATCTTCTGCAGTTCCAGCTACATACTACTAACTAGTGTTCATTTTTGTTTGTGTTTAAGATGCAGTAAGGTATATTTGTTAATTCTATTTCAAGGTTTTCCTGTAACATCCTTGTTTTGACAGAAATCACTCGGAAACACTGGAAGCAAGTTGACGGTGTGACTCGCTGCAGTAACCGATCGTGTCGCAAACAGTTCTCTCTCTTAGAGCGCAGCCATCACTGTCGAAGGTAAGTGTATGTAGCACTTCTAGAACTATTGTTCATACTTAACACTAATAACAGCCTGCCAGTTTTAACGCTGGTCTTGCTGATTTAATTTGTCTTCTGCTGAAAAAGCCATAGAGGTAACATGGAATATTCGTGGCTCAGCACTACCAGGGTTAAGTGATATTGTATGCAGTGTTCACCTGTTGTAGCAAACAAAAAGTGTATGTATTGTGCCTACAAGCAGGGGACCTTCAGTTGACAGACGTGTAATAAACTATGCTAAAAGCTATACTGAAAATGTTGGCTTTTAAGGTTTTTTGTTTGTTCCATACGCAAGATGTCTTCTGTTTCAGATGTGGGGAAATCTTTTGCGCTGCATGCTTAAAGTACAGGCGAAAACTAAATCAGCTTGCCCACCTTGATCCCCAAGGTCGACAGTACAAGGTCAGCTGATTTTGACCTATCAGTGCTTTGCCCACCACTGACAAAAACGACACACACTCAGATATGTGATTATTTGAAAAGAAGATTAGCAGTCAACTGAAACAAAGCTGGAAACACTTAGTTTTAGCATACAACAGCCAGTATGAACAAGTAGGCTGTACAATTTGATCTTCTTTTATATACGGTAATGTCTCTTTGATGTCACACTAAGATCAGGCGACAGGGACAATGTATACATATCATGTGCTGTGTGTGTGTGTGTGTGTGTGTGTGTGTGTGTGTGTGTGTGTGTGTGTGTGTGTGCTCTGTGTATATATAAATAAGTGCATACATGCTCATGACTTTATATTTCTTCGAGCAAGTTTTGTGAATCCACATGGTAAATCTTTATGTATATTTGTTACATTTTGAATACCCTCATTTATAACTATACAGTGTATGCATACATGTTGAAATTGTGAAAAAGAGAATTTAAAAAAAGAAAGAAAAAAAAGAAAAGAAGATTAGCTGAAACACTTGGCGAGCAGAGTTTGATCTGTTCTCGGCACATAACATTGCAACGTCTTTGTGGCATTTTTGCATCCAGGTTTTGAGAGTAGCAGAGGATGATTCGTTATACACTTCGCTTCACTGTTCGAAAATTCCACGACAGCCTCAGTTGTGAATATCAACTCAGTGGTTACACACTACTGGCTACTTCTTTTGTCAATAACTTAATAATAATAATAATAATAATAATAATGAGTATTGTATAGGCGCTTTACCCAGTTTCATGAATCGGCTCAAAGCGCCACAAACTGAACCCAACATGCACGCTCACGTGAATCACATGCATTCTCTCACACACTGGACATAAACAAATTACAATCACATGGTGCGAAGGGGCATCTCAGCTATTTAAATTTCGGAATTCATTTATTTTTCAAATTTGGTGGGCTGAACATTTCCAAAGAAGAGGGGCAGGAAGCTGGAGTACCCGGAGAGAACCCCCGACGAGGGGCCTGAATCAGTGGTGCCACATACGAGAAGGAAAAATTCTTGGCCCCGAGTGGGACTTGAACCCCTGACCTCTCGCATTGGTGACAAGTCACTTGACCACTAGACCACCGACCGCCCTGACTTCTTGTCGAAACGAGGCTTCACTGTGACAGCCTTAACGAGCTGTTGTCTCTGCAGCACACCTACTAAAGTCAGAGGCGCTAGCTATTGAGCATGTGCTCATTATGTATTTGTTTTGTTTGTAGGTCTGTAAAAACTGCTACGAAGAAGGTCAGAGCTACGACGGATGCGTGCGAGACATCACCGCTGAATTTGCACAAATGCGAGAACAGAAATCCTCCTCGAACAATGCCAAAGGAAAGACAAGAAGAGGCGGGGGATGGAGAAATCGCTTGAACTTTGACCTCGAATGCCAAAGACTGATTGAAGGCTTCCGTAAAAGCATTGGAAAATCAGAAGTCCGGCGTACCCTTCATGAGTTGCGGAGTATGATGTCCATGCCTGACTGGCAGAAATCAAGTCTTTGGCTGGTAACTTGCTGTTGGAGTTCTTGTTATTTGGTTTTTGTTTTGTTTTGGGGGGGGGGGGGGGGTATCACTAGTATTATTGTGTGTGTGTGTGTGTGTGTGTGTGTGTGTTCGTGTGTGTGTGCTCTTTTACTTTTTTAGTTGTTCTTACGTAGTGTACATTGAGTGAACAGGTGTTTTGTGTTTATGTGTGTGTGTGTGTGTTTTTTACTTCGGTTTTAGATTGTAAGGCGCCTAGAGCTCGTTTCCCGGGGATAGGCGCCCTATAAATATTATTATTATTATTATTAATGTGTTGCCTTTGCATGTCACTCTTTCCCTTTCCTTTAATTGACATTGGTGTAAAAACTTCTTACCAAGCTGTGAAGGTGTGTGTGTGTGTGTGTGTGTGTGTGTGTGTGTGTGTGTGTGTGTGTGTGTGTGTGTGTGCGATCTATAGTTGTGTTGTACTGTAATAGACTGTGATGTTTGTATGGTACAAATTCATGATATGTGATTACTTATTATTGAATGATATTATGATGTGACACATGAATAATGATATTGTGATATAGTGTATCAAATCATATATTAGAATTTTAGTTGATCTTTATATCTTACTATTGATAAGTTTGCTTAGTCTATCAAATTTCTCACTTCTTATTTTTGATTGTCTATGCCCGTTCAGCATCCCAATGAAATTGCCCTTAGGGGATTAATAAAGATTTATTGAATGGAATTGGTTTGAACAACAAAGAAACAAACAAAGCAGAACTAAAAGGTAGTATGCGGCTGTGATTTTGTCTTTTATGTACAAGGACATACTTTTGTGAAGTTTTCAAAGAATAATTTGTGCGTACATGTATTAGAAATTTCTTTTTGCTCTCATAGCAAGAGAGCACAGCAGGGTCGTGCCAGTTCTGCTGCGAGGGGTTCGGTCTGCTGAAGAAGAGACACTTCTGCAAAGTGTGCGGCCTGGCGCTGTGCAAGTCGTGTTCCACGACGGATCTTCTGGTCTACGTTCCGGACAATCAGCTGCACAAGGAGAGCACCGGTTCTGTCGACACCAGCGGCATAGATCCCTGTCTAGCCATTATCAAAATTATTGGGGTATGTAACTTTTGATTAGTTGATTACTCTAAGACCAGTTGATTAGTTTGTCCATTGTTGGAATTTTGGTTGTGTTCCCCTAGTAAGGCTCAGCTGGTATAGTCTGCCTGCTTGGGGGTGCAAATGTACTCTAGCTGTTCACTCAGTGGGGCGATTGTATCTTGCCCATTTCTGTGCTATTTTCATCAAAAAGTTTGTTTCCAGAAATGGAAACAGTTACCAATCACAACAGATACTATACACACATATATATCTTCATTTTCTTATGGCTACATTTGTTCAGTGCTTTCGTTTAAGTTGCATCCGTAAAACGCAGTTAGCTGTCACACGTGACTTGAATTTGCTAGACCCAAATCCAGGACACATTTGCACCCTGTCCCGCGCAGCTGATGCACATTTGCTCCCCCTGCTAATGACTGCTATACATTTGCACCCCCTAACAGGCGAACATACCAACTGAGCGTTAGTAAGGTCCAGTACTACCCTGTAAATGCTGTAGGTACATGTATTCTATTCTTTGAGAGGAGAGCGTTAATCGTGAATTAGCGTGGGTCTCATTATTGAAATTAACAAGGCAAAAAATCGTTAGTTTGCTTCGGATCTTCAGATCACTCGGCACCACTTCAAGTCACTATCATGTAGTTAGTGGCTTGAAGTGGCTCGCACTGGTGTGGCTTGTTCTTTTTAATAGGTCTTTTCATAGAGTGGGCATCGGGCTTGAGCTCTTAAAGAGTTAAGACAAGCACTTCAGTGGGGAAGGATATTTGTGTGTCTTTTGTTTCTTCATCATCTATTTATTTATTATTTGTTAATATATTCATTTATTTGTTGATGAATTATCTTGTTTACTACATATCCATTTTTTCCCCATATTTGTTGATTTATTTTCAGTGTGAGATCCACAACTTCTCACATTTAATTGTAGGTTTTGCCAGCAGCTCAGCGTGTACGCGTGTCTTAACTCGCGTTTTCTGTCGTGCACAGTGCCCTGAAGTTGAGCCAGAGGTGAGCCTGTACTTGCGAGTGTGCTCCGAGTGTCGAGAGGAGCTGGTCCGTCGACAGGTGGACAAGTGTCAGAACGAGGACGATACTCCGTCAGGGCTCGACATGATGCAGGAACTTGCCACACTCCATGAGAAATTCTCAACTGCTGAGAGGAACGTGAACCATCAGTTGAGAGAGGTGGGTCAGTGTTAAACGCACCCATCCCCTCTTTCACATCACCCTTCGTTATTTAAAGATTCAAGAACTCGTTCTGTTGCTAGTGGGTGAATGTCCTCTTCTACGTTGACAATGAAGATTATGCTGACTGCAGGTCTTAAATTTAAAATGGCTGAGTGCATTTGTAAAACAAAGTCAGCTATGTACACATCCTAGATTCTGCTTAGAACTTTTATTTCTTATAAGAGGGTTGTTGTTCCTCGCGCGCTTATTTACCCAGGGCGCCAGTTTCCTAAGTGGTCTCAGCAGAGCAGTGGTACTGGCAGATAACTTGTGTGTGATTGCCTCAGTGGCATTGCGTGTGCATTATTACCTCCCTTGGTCCATTGTGGCGTTGAGGATGGGTGTCGGGTGTGTGTGTGTTTGTTATGTGTGTGTGGTTTGAGAGGGGTTGGGAGTTGAGCAGAGACAGTAAATAGTCAATAAAAAAAAAGAAAAAAGTATTTTAATTCTTATGAAGAGTGCTTTCTTTCCACTATTCAAATTTCTGTTTAGGCAGGTAGATTATTTGAAATCAGCTTGCATCAGTTTGGGTCATCTGATAATACATACAGTAATGAAGAAGATGGTGGTAAAAAGCTTATAGTAATACTATGTGTAATGCTTACTTTGATAATTTCAGCCATGTCACCATAACAATTAAACACGTTAAGATTGCAGAGTCACTTTTCTTCAGCAGTGTTCAGTAGACTAACAAACTTTTTGTAACAATCAAACCTGTCTGCTTTCAGTATCAAGAGATTGTCGAGTCACTGGAAGACAACAGCAGACGATCAAACAACCAGCAAGCAGCGAACGGCACACCGTCTTCACGCAACTCTCTGCACAGCAACATGCGTACGCTAGCTAAGGCTCAGGGGGACCTGACGGACATCCTTGCAGACCACGTCATGGTTATCCAGCGGCTGAAACGACTGGTGCCCAGAACTGAGAAACAATCGCATCTGCTCAAGAACTATATCAGGGTAGGTGCTCAACACATTTTGTGGTGGCTTTAAAAAAAAGTTTCGTTTTTTTAATTGTGTGCATCACTGTGGCCACTGCACGTGCACTGTTGTTTTTGTTTGTTCTTTTGTAATGTATGCGATGTGCAGTTTGGACTGTTGTGATTTCTTCCGTCCTACATGTGTTTTTGTAATTCTGTATGTATAAGGATCATGTATGATGCATTACTTGACATTCCTCCATACCCCAAATGGGGAGAAAGGAATAAAATGTGTGAATCTTGAATCTGGCACGAGCAAATTGATAAGCGGACTTGGCCTAGTGATTAAGGCATCTGCTTTCATCTACACACATGCAGGGAGGACCAAAAGCAATTGCCCGTTGCCAAATGTGAGAAAATTTCATGGCGGACGAACCATTGCTGTGTTTCGTTTCGCCCAAATGTGAAATGGCTTATAAATTTCGTAAGACAGCATTAACAAATTCCATTTTATCGAAATTGGCACCCAACATGCGAAGCATAGCACATGGCAAAGCGAAAGTACACAATGTGACAAAATTGTTTGGGCTTTCAAAAAAATATTTGGGCTCCCTGTTTTCACATGGCTGGTAGCCCAAATGGCTGTTGGGGTTCCCACACTTCGGTCCTCCCTGCGCATGCCAAAATATCAAGTTACGGTGCATATTAAAAATCCCATTCCATCCGGGAGGACCTTAGGAATTGAAAGCAAGTATGCACAATGCATGCAGGAAAAAAAAATGTGCTTTACAAATGGCATTGTTCTTTCCTCATAGTGTGCAGCTTGTGTGATTTGATAAGTCTGTTTTGTTTAAATTTTTTTTTTTTAAATTCTCTTTTTGAACAGAAATTTACATTTGTTCACATACAGTGTTCATTTCAGGTACAGGACTGAACATAGACACAGCATATATGACATATATAAGACATCCATTTACACCCAGTGAAAAGAAAAAAAAAAGAAGAAGAAGAAGACCCCCCCCAAAAAAACCAAAAAAAAAAAAAACAAAAAAACAAACAAAAAACAAAAAAACAACCCCCCCCCACAACAACAAAAATTAAAAAAAAAACCCAAAACAACAACAACAAAAAAACAAGGCCAATAACAGCCATGTCCCTTCGGGTTAAAAAATAAACACAAGCAGAACATGTTTATGTCCCTTTTTCAGCTTGGTCAGGCCCCAGTTACACATTACAAGTGCAGGCTGTTTTTTTTTTTTTTTTTTTTTGACAGGCTAAGTGTGATTTCTACTTGGAGAACATGTCAACATTCCGGCAGATGAGAGCGAAACTTGCTGAGTCTTCACCACCTGAAGTTCTGGAGTTCATTCAGCGAGTCATGGACAAAAATGTGGGAATCATTGTTGTTTGTTTTCTTCTGGTTATTTGCATAATGTGGAAGCTCTTGGTATCAGCTGGTCTTGTCTGACGTGTACAATAATTCAGAAATACAGTCTTCAGTTCACCTGCAGTATAAAACACTCCATCTCAGTGCAAAATCAGTTACTGCACAGTCATATTTGTGGCACCCAAGGGAAATGGAAGGCGTTTCTGTGCGTGTGCATTTGTGTGCACATGTTTGTATGTGTGTGTTGATCGCAGTGAGTCCTTAATGGCGGGGGGGGGGGGAGGGTGCAGGTGGTGGGGGGATCGCAGTGAGTCCTTAATGGCAGGGGGGGGGGGAGGGTGCAGGTGGTGGGGGGATCGCACTGCTTTATAAGAGCTATTATTATCAAAGTTGCGTTCTACCGAAAGTCATTGTGTCACACGTCCATCTCTCATGTTACTTGTGCAGGCGATCATCAGTGCTCACTTGTACCTGAGGCAGCTGGTGTATGAGGTGATCCACCTATGTGATAAGTTTGAACTGCAAGAGAAGGCGCCACAGCTGCTGGTCAAAGTTGAAGGGGTAAATTTGTGAAAACAGTTACAAAGCTGAACAAATTCTTTCTTCCTCTTGCTTGTTAGCTATCTGTGGAGATCATGTACAGTAAGCAGAGAGGAGGGGAAATGGTCTTTGCTTTTAGAAATGAACACTGGATATAAAGACACATGCATGGGTTAGTTTTGGGTGAGTGAGTTTTTCAGGCTTTAAGCCGCGCAAGCACCAAAGACTAATTCGCGGCTAAAAACACTTGCATGGTATTGGATGTTGCATACAAGTGACTAACTTACCAAGGTATACCTCATTCGTGAAGCTATGGTCCCTTAATGCTAGTCCCTACCTGTACCTATGCCATATATAAAAAGGTTGTTTATGAATGTTCTGTGGTGACGTGCACACAGGTAGTAGAACAGGAGGTAGGGACGTGCCTGAAGAAGGACGGGGAGGACCTTGATCAGCATCTGGAGCTCATGAAGGAGATGATCCGCACACAGATGAAGGTAAGAAAGAACAGACAAACAAACAAAACAAAGAAGAAGAAAAAGAAATATCTGTTTCAAGCCTCATGGCAAAGAAGCAGAAGTAAATGAGCATCGCTGGATACATATTTTATTTAATTCTGTGTGTTTGTGTGTGTGTGTGTGTGTGTGTGTGTGTGTGTGTGTGTTCATTTTTATGCTCATGTATCATGCATTTATTTAATTCTTGTGTGTGGGGTGTGTGTGTGTGTGTGTGTGTGTGTGTGTGTGTGTGTGTGTGTGTGTGTGTGTGTGTGTGTGTTTGTGTGTGTGTGTTAATTTTTATGCTCATATGTTATGCATTTTGTGGGTGTTTGGATGTTCGTCATATTCAGTTTTTTGTCTGTTTTATTTTGTAGGAGCATAAACTCATCAGGCCATCTCGGAGAGCAGTGGCAGAACACGGGAAAGCCCACGTGCAGCAGATAATGAGCATGCGGGTGCGCGAAGTACTGGATCAAGTCACGCTTCAGCTAAAACTCAAGTCAGCCAACCGTAGCTTCCCAGCCACTAAACAGGCTTTGGGCAATATCACAGAGATTCTTGTCACAGCATGAATGTTTTGAACACAGTGTAATGTGTTACCAGGCATCAGAATTGTCCATGGAACCGCAATTTCCCTTAGAAGATGATGACACTGCTGGAGAAAGTTTGTTTTCCATTGACAAACAAAACGATTTTATTCGTAAACAGCTAGTTGATTCCTTCACTAATGGACTCATCTTCACACACACTTCACCTGTTTCAGGCCTGTTACGTACTACAGTTTTGAGTATGGTAGAGGCCCAGCCGAGTGTTAAGTATTTGTTTGATTGGCAATTCTGATTACTTAACAAGGTCAAGACAGTCAGGGATACCTTTTGTGCTCATATCACATTCATTTGGTCATCTGATACTGATTTTTTTCCCCTGGCTCCTGGGCTGCTCAGCATGGGTTTCTGTCTGTTGGTTCTCTGGCTTTCCTTCACTAGCAGAGTTAAAGTCTCGGTATGTTTGTCGGGCAAAGTACAACGATGTTGAAACCTTTTCATTGAATGCGCTTAATCCGTGCATCAGAATCAGTCTCTTGGGACACAATCGGAAACCATTGTGGGGACTTTAGTCGGCATAATATACTGTTCTGCTACGTAGAAGTTTACCGTGTACTGAGCAGATGAAAACAACCAACTAGACAGTGCTGATTGGTGGTATTTTTCACAGCTTGTTCGTATCGACGTGCAGTACAGGTATGGAAGTGTTTGGCCAAAGAAAATCATATTTGTCTGTTGTTAGAGGCCGCAAAGTCACGAAAATGGTTGCAGTGACCAAAAGGAACATTTATTCAGACGTATGTACATGGCAGTTTTTTTTCCTAAGAACTCAGTACGAATAAAACGATAGGTTGATGGTTGTGCTGCCTCATGGCAATGCGTGGGCAGGAGCAATCCAAATTTCCCGGAAAGGACAAATAAGGGGGGAAAAAGTTGAAAGGAAGCTAAGATTGATAGGCTGGAATGTTACAGGGCATGTCATTATGTTAATGCAGCTGTTGCAGGCTGCTCATGAATATCTCACTCAGAGTGCAATTTATTCTTCATGGGGTGTTTGTTGACAACAAAAGTACTTTGCGGCAGTGAAGATAATGTTTTTTTTTCAGGGAAAAGAGTATTTACGGTGCATGTTATTTACAAATCGGTGTTGTGAAATGTCCCAGTTTGCTTGTGTGTGTGTGTGTGTGTGTGTGTGTGTATGGGTGGGTGGGTGCGTGTGTGTGTGCGTGTGTGTGTGTGTGTGCGTATGTGCGTGTGTGCATGTATGTGTTCCTTGTTATATCTTACTGAATATATGAGACAGATTTTTCTTTATTGTTGTTACAGTTTCTGTTGAGGTGAGACATATGATGATGTTGATTTAGTGGGACATGTTCAAATTAGTTATTACAGTTGTTGAATAGTTACTGCCAGTTAGAGTACTTGATTTTTGTTTATAATTTTTTGTTTGTAAATTTGTCTTTTTACACATTGGAAATTTTTGCAGATGAACTCAACTGTCAGAATTACATTTTGAAGACAAAAGAAGGGCAAGAGGTTTGGTTGAAATATTTCTTGCATGTAAATATTCACTTTCTGATTCAGGGTCTGAACTTCCTCAGTACAGCACAAACAGAAATCCAGTAATAATTTTATACCATTGTTGCTTTGCTGGGTTTATTAGATTTGTTATGCTTGCCCATGTGATAATGTGTTCACTTGTTTTGCAATTCAAGCATATTGCAGTGAAAGTTTTCATGTAGTGTTTATTAATTTTTTAACCTTGCTCTGCTAAATACATGTAACACTGAGAGTGCAAATTTGATAACAGGTGCACCTAGGGTTAGCAATGTCTTGTACGCATGAGAAAGCAGCTGACAATTTCCGAGACTTCTAAGGAATCTTGTATTTGTTAAACTTGTGTTTTGTTTCATCATCTCATAAACAATACTGTTGGTGAAAATAGCAGCTGGTGTTTATGATTGATATCTACTATGAAAGCTTTTCTATTTTTGTGTATTTTCTATATTGGTATAGGAAAGTCTTCCGAGTAAGGGTGGGTGGGTGGTTGGGGGTTTAACGTCCTTTTCCACCGCATGCGGGTGATATCAAAGACGGGGCAACGATGAAAAAGCCAGCACAAATATTTGGCCCCAGCCGGGATACGAACTCACGACCCAAGCATTAGAAGCCCAACGCTCTACCATTCGGCCACCCCGGCTCCCCGTCTTCCGAGTAAATATCAATATTTTTAGACAGATTTTTCAGTGGCAGGTATTTAAGGAACAGCTTTTTTGGTGTCCCCTTTGGTCTGCGTATCTATATGTGTTCCATTGATTGTTTCATTCAGTGCATAATTTGGATACATTTGAAAGAGAAAAAACATTTAATTGACTAAATACATGTATTTTTATTTATCCAGCTTGTAAATCTCTTAAATCAGCGTTTCTCTGGCAAAAAGTTAGAAGGTAGATATTGCATATAAATTAATAACACTTGTGTATATGTGCATACTGAATACATTTTCAAAAAGAACTCTAGAACAGAAGAAAAGAAAGAAAGAAAGAAAAAGGAACTTTTTTTCTTGAGTTTGTTTTTGCAATATGAGATATGCAGTTCCAAAACGCCTCAAAGGAAACTTGTCTTTGCATTGATTCAGATGTTCCTGTCGATGTTTCCCACCTCACATTACAGCTACTTACTTACTTGGTCAGTTGTCGTTGATATCCAAAGTATTTTTGGATGTTCATGTTAATTCGAGCGAATTCCATTTTTGTTCCACTTTGAATGGTCACAAATGAAGATATGCAATATTTCATATATAATTTTCCTGTGTAGTTAACTCAGTGGAGTGTTTTGTTGCTTGAGGGCAGACTAGTGAAAGATTTTTTTTTCTGCCTCAACTCTTTTGGCGGTTCCAGTGGTGTTCCTCCCAGGTAATGGGTGGAATCCACGGAGGGCTCGGAAGCTGGGGCAGTTTTTATTATGCATGATGATGGAAATGAGGATGATGGTAAGATGATGCAATGGAGGTCCGTGTGGTTTGGGACTGCGGGACAGGTCCGCATTTGTGAAAGATCTTGTACATTCCGAGAAATAAAATGAGTGAAAGTGTGTGATTTATTGTTTGTGCTTACAGATCGTTTTGAGCTGTTTTCGTGATATCTATCGTCACACCACTTAGACACCTGGACAGTGACAGCGTCTCTGATGCCGGCACTGAGGCGTACTCGATGACACGGCAACAACACTGAGCGTCCAGCAGTGTAACAGTCGTAGAATTTGAATGTCCGCCGGACCGCTCTCGCAAAGTGTAAGCAGCATTGTTTCGCATTAAGA
>JACVVK020000313.1:682500-730000 GCA_018292915.2 Batillaria attramentaria | reverse complement strand
TCAGGTACGGTTTACGCCAAAAGTATAAAAGCGACAACCTCCAAAATTCACTCAGTTGAGAGTCCGTATTCATGCTATCTATGTCCCAAAAATGGAGTGGTTTAGGTAAATATTACGCCTTTAAACGCCAGAAAGCCACTTTTTTTGAAAAGGGCGATAACTCGCAAATCATGTGTGCAATCGTACCTGGATCGGGCCTTCTATTCAACAATCTTGATTCATTTAGAAACCCCAAATTTGAAATCGATCGGTTTAGTATTTTCGGAGAAATAGGCATCTGAACTGGGTTCACATGCAATGTCAACTCAGGCTCGGTTTACATGAAAACTATAAGAGCGACCATTTTCTAGTAGTGAGTCAATTCAGAGTCCGTATTCAAGCTATCTACTGCCAAACAATTGAGTGATTTAAATAAATATTACGCCTGTACACGAAAGACAACCAACTTGTCTCAAAAGGGCGATAACTCCCAAATCACTTAAGCAATCATCACACGCTTGAATCGTCTAATGTAACATTTTGATAAATTTGGATACCCCAAATTTGAAGCCATTCGGTTAAGTATCTTCGAAGAAACGGGCCCGGACACAATTCACACACGCACACACACACGCACACACATCCGCACAGACGGCACTCACTGAGGAGGAGAACTGCGTTCGGAACACCATACGCGTCAGCATCGATGACGCAAGTTTTCTTACGTCATTGTCAGAGTTACACTTGCATAATCGTCTCTGCGGGAGATCGGCAGTGACGTGCGTTTGTACCACAGATGCTTGCCTATGAACGTGGAAATTTTAGCCCGTCCTATTATGTTGTTTCCATTACTATGGAAACAACATAAAAACAGACAACACAACCAAGTAGAAACGATAAAGGACAGAGAGACAAAATCCAAGAACAAGTACCAGTGATAAGACCCAAAACAAAAGAATAGACTGCAATGAGCCAGATAAAACCTTAAAAGATAGCAGTGGTGAGGAGCTAAAAGTAGGACTGCCACTATAAGATTTGCATGTGATGCCACCCTTGCGCATTTTGACATCACAGCTCTTAAGTATGATCGCGCAGACCAGTCAAGATACTTTAAAAACAAGTATGTCTATAAAACAACAAAATCCCAAACAAACAAAACAAAACATGCAACACACGTCCTATTATGACAAAATAGAATAAATATTTCATTGTGGTATGATGTAAACAATAAACAAAAGTCAAGTGACATCATCAATGATGACATCATCGCGCGTAATGATTTCATCTGTGTGTGTGTGTGTGAGTGTGTGTGAGAGATACCACGTTGATTCATTGATGCACTACTGATTTTATTTCACTGTTAAAACTAAACGTAGGGTTTTGTGTTTTCGTTTTGTTTTGTTTTTCTCTTTGTGTGGTGTCTCCTGTTTGCTTCTGATGTTCTTTCATCTGCTTTTTTTTTTTAATCTCCGTAGTCGTGTAGCAACGTCAAGTATCAAAAGGGCAATGTGACCTATAACTTTTTCCGTCGTCAAATGAGGGAATTGTCTTTGTCATTCTCTCTCTCTCTCTCTCCCCGGCTCTCTGTCTCCCTCTGTGTCACACACACACACACACACACACACACACACACACACACACACACACACACACAACCCCGACCTCACTCACTCCACTTACAAGAATTACGACACGCGCATGCGCATCACCGAAAATCGCGGGCACAAGAATCGTAAGCCACAATGTCGTAAACTTGCTCTCGTCGACAAGTTAATTTTCTGCTTCTTGAGTCGCAGTTTTGCGCTGATTTCTTTGGGGAGCCTTTTTAACCGTGGCGGAACTTTCGACTCGGGTTGGGTACCTGTGGAACGGAAAATTTCTGGTTGCTGTGTGTGGTTTTTGCGGCCCAACCGGCAAGGGATAGATAACTCATGCTGGCCATAGGTCTGAGAAGTTTGTTTTTTTTGGGGGGGTGGGGGGGGTGGGGGGGGGGAGGGTTGGGGGGTGGGAGAGGGTGTGTGTGTGTGTGTGGGGGGGGGTGTTTGTGGACGATGGTCCCTGAAGCTGGCACGTTTTGCACAGAGGTGGGACACAAATGTGGCAAGGGGATTTGTGTAAACATGCCTGTTCTCTGGCCTGAAGAGGAAGTAGACGTGCTACTCCAGTGATGCCTGAGGGGAAAGGAGACATTCATTTATTTTTTAAACCCCTATCAGGTGCGTGCCTTTGAATGGTCTGTTCATGGTAGTAATTATTTCTAGACTGAAACATTTTTAGGGGTGACTATGATGCCTGCGGCTAATAGGGAATAATTATATAGGCATTTTGAGGTCATGTGTATTTGTGTCCTTCGCCCATCACACCAACAGTTGTGTGGCTGGCTCTCCTCCATCCCGCACCCAGTGACAGGAGGGTCTGTGACTCCAGTCTCGTGAGACAGTTCACGCTCCAGTGCATTCCCGCTCCGCGAAACACAATCATCCTAGTCGAGACGGTTCACAGTCTGTCTAGCGGCAACTTATTCGTTTTTGATTTGTCTTACTGTACAGTCCGTTTACTCACTTACAGTCTGTATGTTCGTAATCAGTTCTGAGGGGAAACTCTGCCGCTTACAAAGCTCCAAGGCGGTCGGTGGTCTAGTGGTTAAGAGACTTGTCACCAATGTGAGAGGCCAGGGGTTGGAGTCCCACTCGGGGCAAAGAATTTTTCCTTCTCGTATGTGGCACCGATCATTCGGGCCGGCGATCACCGGGGGTTCTCTCCGGGCACTCCGGCTTCCTCCCCCTCTCTGCTTTGGAAATGTTCAGCCCACAAAATTTGAAAAATAAATGCAATTCTAAATTCCGACCCTTCGCACCACGTGATTGTAAATGTGTTTGTGTCCAGTGTGTGAGAGAATGCGTGTGATTCACGTGAGCGTGCGTGTTGGGTTCAGTTCGCGGCGCTTTGAGCCGATTCATGAAACTGGGTAAAGCGTCCTATACAAATAATCATTATTATTATTTGCCAAATGAATAGCTGTTCTTTTTGGCCGTTACGACCATTTTTGTGACTTCGCGGCTTCTATAGTAGAGAAATCTGACTTTCTTTGGCCTGACGCTTCCATACCTCCACTACACGTCGGTACGACCAAGTCGCTAAAAATAGCAACCAATCACCACTGTCTGTTTAGCTGGGGTTCAGTCCACACAAAAAAAAACGTCGTGTGCTCACGGGAAATGCTTCTACGTACGTAAAACAATATATACACCAACCCGAGTCACCGCAATGGTTTCAGGTGTTATATTGTGTCCCAAGTGGCTGATTCTGGTGCGTAGATTCGAAGATTTTTTTTTTTCACAACGTCGACAGTCACGTTGTATGGCCTGACAAACGCACGAGATTTTAACTGAACGTGTATTTTTTAATGCGGTGAAGTATGACATGGGGGGGGGGGGGGGAGTGTTTAAGAGTTTAACGTCCTTTTCCACCACATAAGGGTGATATCAAAGACGGGGCAACGAGAAAAAGGCCAGCGCAAAAATCAGTTTGGCCCCAGCCGGGATTCGAACTCAGTCAGTCACGACCTGAGCATTGAAAGTCCAACGCTCTACCATTCGGCCACCCCGGCTCCCCTGAAGTATGACATGAAGCAAATTCACACGGAAGAGTTGTATCTAAGATTCCCGATCGTATAATTCTTCCGTATTCCCTCTCGGACTCGGTCATGATATTCAGTATAGACAAGAGTGCTGGCAATGTTGACTAAGGAGCCCTCAGTGACGGGTGAGAAGAAAAGAGAAAATCCCCCCAAAGTCATCACCGAAGCCGTCTCCCTTGTGAACCGTCTGTAAGATTAGCACAATTTATATCTAAATTAAAGAGCATTAAGCCTCCTGATCGACGCTAAGGACTCGCGCCGAATGGAGACAGAATGGGCGTTAATGTTCCATTAGAAGCGATGTAGCCGCCAAGGCCCGCAATCCTCGCGGTGCCCTCCCCTGACAATATGGCGGGCTCCTCCAGCATTTTATTCTTTTGCTGAGCGGCTTGATCTGATTACCGGCTGATTTGCGGCACTTTTAGAGTGCCCCTAATGGTGGAATTGTCGCAGAGAGCGTACGTACGTCAACGGAATTTATTGTGCTGAGGAAAATGGAGGAAAGCTAGGAACATGTGCCACGCTAAACCCAGCGGCCTACCCGCGGCAGGCGTAAGGACACAAACTGAATTCAGCGTGGGCTTATGTTTGGTGGTTATTTGAGATACGGGCCCTGTTTGGCGAGTGTGCTAGTCTGAAGTGATTATTGTTGTGATGAAAAAGCGCGATTTTCGTGATTTTTGTGTTATGCATGCCAGGCGGTCACAAAAAGAGGCGGCAAGCTGCCAGTCAAGCTGGGACTTTTTGCACAGATGTGGGACACAAGTGAGGCAAGCGGATTTGTATGAACTGACTGCCTCTCTGGCCTAAAGAGAAAGTAAACGTGCATTACTCCAGTGAGGCCTGAGCGGAAAGGAGTCATTCATTTTTTTAAAACCGTGACCCCTGTAGGGTGCGTGCCTTTGCCGGAATGGTCTGTTGTGATGGTAGTAATTGTTTCAAGTTTCAGTGAAGCATTTTTAGGGGTGACTGATGCCTGAGGCTAATAGAAAATGTATAGACATTTTGAGGCCCTGTGTATTTGTGTCCTTCGGCCACACTGACTGGGTAACCACGCCGGCACTCTGTGTCTGTCTGTCTGTCTGTCTGTCTCTGCCTCTCTCTCTCTGCCTGCCTGTGTGTGTGTGTGTGTGTGTGTGTGTGTGTGTGTGTGTGTGTGTGTGTGTGTGTGTGTCCCATTCTCTCTCTCTGCCTGCCTGTCTGTGTGTCTGTCTGTCTCACTGTGTGTCTTACTCTCCGTCTGCCTGTCTGTGTGTGTGTGTGGCCCTGTCTGTGGCTGTGTGTGCCTGTGTCTGTCTGTCTCAGACTGTCTGTAATGTATGTTAACGTCTTACTGCTTAGTGTATTACCCCTGCGCTGTGTGTCACGTGCTGTAGCTACGTGCTGTACGAGTATGTGTGATACTGTGGGTAATCACATGCATGTCTTATGCTACGTATGTAATGTTATGTATGCCAAGTGTGTGTGTGTGTGTGTGTGTGTGTGTGTGTGTGTGTGTGTGTGTGTGTGTGTGAGAGAGAGAGAAGGACAGACAGTTAGAGAGACCAGTGCGTCTATGATCTCATCCTTTGAAAATAAAGATTCCGGCAGTCAGTCAGTCAATCAGTCAGTCAGTCAGTCAGTCAGTCTCTCTCTCTCTCTCTCTCTCTCTCACACACACACACACACACACACACACACACACACACACACACACACACACACACACACACATGACATGCCATGGTTATTCAGATTATACACCAAAGGGTCGCGCACAAAGAAAGAAAAGAGAAAAAGAAGAAAGAGACAGAGAGAAAACGTAGAAGAAATATCGACGCCTGACAAAGAGAACAGGTTGACACGGCGTGAAAAGCTACGCTTCTTAATTGCCATTTGAATCCAAACCTGGCCGGAGTAGAATATTTCTGTAACTTCCGGTGTCCATGAAGAGGCTCGGTTGTCATTTTGATGTCACTGGCCTCCCAAATTAGGACGACAAAGAATACTTCTGTGCATGTGAAAATCCCGAAATACCCCCCTAACAGGCCTCTTCATCATTCTGATTGTGCTCTCTTCACACTAAAAATTAGGACGAAAGAGATTTTTTGGGGTATTTATTTCAGTCCTCTCTCTATTTCTGCAAATCCCAATATATGTCAGAGGCCCCTTCTGTCATTTTGAATCCATTTGTCTCTCAAATAAGGACGAGGACAAGAGTATTATTTCTGTAAAATCCAATATTCCGATATCCCATAAAAAGGCCCTTTGCAATTTTAGCCGCTGAAAAGAGCTTGACGTAAAATAGGAGTACAAACCTCTAATTCTTCTTAAAGGTACAACTTCAAGGGAGCTTACTTTTACCTGTGTGTGCGTGCGTGCGTGCGTGCGTGCGTGCGTGCGTGCGTGCGTGCGTGAGTGTGTGTGTGTGTGTGTGTGTGTGTGTGTGTGTGTGTGTGTGTGTGTGTGTGTGTGTGTGTGTGTGTGTGTGTGTGTGTGTGTGTGAGAGAGAGAGTTTTCACAAGGCAAGTCGACACAGTGGTCAGCTAATAGGTGACGAATTTCATTTAATTCTAGAATGTCCGGCGTTTCAAGAGGAGCGCAACAAGCACATACCACTTCGTTTCCTTAGAGTCAAATCGACGTACAACCTTTGTAACCTGTTGGGATCAAAATCCAAAAAAAGTTGCCCTTGCTCTAGCAAAATTCTTGAAAGCGAGTAGGACGGTATAGTGTGTGTGTGTGTGTGTGTGTGTGTGTGTGTGTGTGTGTGTGTGTGTGTGTGTGTGTGTGTGTGTGTGTGTGTGTGTGTGTGTGTGTGTGTGTGTGTGTGTGTGTGTGTGTGTGTGTGTGTGTGAGCTGTTTCAGAGGTTTCATAGATGGTTACGCTTTCCTGTGTATAGATTATGTGTATGTTGTACATATATCTTCTGCCATATCGTTCTGAGTATAATCATGTAGTCTTGGTTTATATGATTTGTTTTGTATCCTCCACACCCCAAAAGGGGAAAAAGGAAATAAAAATCTTGAATCTTGAATCTTGTGTGTGTGTGTGTGTGTGTGTGTGTGTGTGTGTGTGTGTGTGTGTGTGTGTCTGTGTCTGTGTCTGTGTCTCCGTGTGTGTTTCAGTGAATATTCAAAGCGGAGATTGGTGTCTGGCAGCTTACCACTTCCTGAGGCTCTTGCAAAGTTACATCATCACACTGGCTGGCTTTGAGGAAACAAAAGTCGAAACACAACCCGAAAAACACAACGTCTGCCACAGCCCTCCCGGCACGGCTGAGTAGGACAGCTTCGTGGTGTTGAAGTTTTTGTTCACACCACCAGCAGACGTAAACTGCATTCAAAGATCTATTAATAGGCTATATCGAGAGTGCTGGCACACCCCACAAGTGCTACTGTCCGCCCCCCCCCCCCCCAAAAAAAAAAGAAAAAAAAAAAAGAAAAGAAAAAAAGATAAAATAAAATAAATAAATAAACAAATAAATAAATAATAAAATAATAAAAATATATTAAAAAATCATGTCCTTTCAGCCCCCAAAAAGTTTCAGCTGAAGAATAGGAAGGGGCAAAAGCGTACACACACAGTCATGTAGCATGATAATGTAATGCCGTTTTGGGCAGTCTAACTTCAGTTTTGAAGACTTGCATGTCAGTACCAAGGCAGTGTTATACTTCCCATGGGTGCCACGAGAGGCTACTAAAAGCCTTTAAATATGCTACAATTTGTTTTCTTAAGTTGGGCATTGCCACCGTGGTCCCCCAGCAGGGTGCTGCCTCGATCTGCACCCTGGCCTAGGTTTCAGTCTTGTTTTTTTCCTTTTTTTTCTCAGCAATGCTCCAGCCTGGTAACGGCCCCCTTTGTGTACTTGGTTCTCAAAATGGAGGAGAAAGACAGATCACTGGGTGTCACTATTTTCTCATTTCGGTTCTAAGCAGAAAAAAAGAAGAAGAAGAAAGGAAAAAAAAAAAAAAAAAAGCTGAGCTGCAGACGCAGGGATCATCATCGTCCATCATTCATGCAGCAAAGCCAGACATTACGTTGAAAGGTGGCTTTGATTTACACGAATAACGACTCATAGCTCCTCGTCAAATGACTTTCACGCGCGCCGTTATGATCTAACAGTGCGATGCAGCTAATTAATACGACGGAGAACTGAAGAGAGAGAAAGGGTATAATGCATGCCATGAACCAAGAGTTTCTTTGGAGAAGAGAGATCGTTGGGATTTTTTTGTTTTTGTTTTGGTGATTTTGCGTTTTGAAAAAAGAAGACCAAGAAACGAGAGAGAGAGAGAGAGAGAGAGAGAGAGAGAGAGAGAGAGAGAGAGAGAGAGAGAGAGAGAGAGAGAATTACTGTCATAAACGGAGGTGTTCCATTTCTGTCATAAACCAAGGTCTTTGGAACAAATTGCTTGCGTTTTTTTTCCTTAATACTAGGTTACGGGTTTGTTTTTTTCACCTGAAAGTAGAACAGAAGTTTGTTTTTGTACTTTCAAGTCGAGTCAGAAACTGGTTTTCAATGTCACAGAATAATTCAGAAACATGAAAGAAGTTTTTCGCCGCCTGACATACTGAACGAAAGTGCGCAGAATTGAAATGGAACAGTGGAATTAGGGGAACACCTTAATCATTCATAAAGACCATAATGTTTTGTTTATGTTTTTATTTTTTTTAGGTAGATTTATTTTACACACCTACGTACGCACGCTCTAACGCACCCACGCTTCCTTTGGAAAATGAGTACGACAAGTTAGGCAATCAGACAATCAAATACGCATTCATCATTGATAAGGACTATAAAGGTTTTTTTTGGGGGGGGGGGGGGGGCAAATATTTTTGCTGGCTTTTTCATCGTTTCCCCGTCTTTGATACCACCTGTATGTGGTGGAAAAGGACGTTAAACCCCCAAACACCCACTCTTTTAGTTTGTGTAAAGGTAGATATATTTTACGCATACACACTCGCACGCAGTCTCATTTCTTTTGGAAAACAAGTGCGACAGTGATTAGTTAGCAACTGAATGACAATAGTAATATTTATTAATAAGAATGCGTGGATTATGTAGGCGCTGTTCCCAGCCGCTTGACTCAAAGCAAAAACAAAGAAACAAACAAAACAACAACCCTGCATGATAAAGAAGGTTAGACGCGTCCAGAGAGAGAGAGAGAGAGAGAGAGAGGGTGGGTGGGCGTTTGGGGGTTTAACGTCCTTTTCCACCATATACGGGTGATATCAAAGACGGGGCAACTATGAAAAAGCCAGCACAAATATTTGGCCCCAGCCGGGAGACGAACTCACGACCCGAGCATTGAGAGTCCAACGCTCTACCATTCGACCAAACCGGCACCAGAGAGAGAGAGAGAGAGAGAGAGAGAGAGAGAGAGAGAGAGAGAGAGAGAGAGAGAGAGAGAGAGACGACACACACACACACACACACACAGACACACACACACACACACACAGCACACACACATCACACACACACACACACACACACACACACACAACACACAGACAGACAGACAGACACACACACACACACACACACACACACACACACACACACACACACAACACAACACACACACAACAGCACACACACACAGAGAGGAGAGAGAAGAGAGAAGAGAGATATAGAGAGAGAGAGAGAGAGAGAGACAGACAGACAGACAGACAGACAGACGCTTACTTGCATCATAGCCACGTAACGGTATGCTACCCATTGCAAAAACAAACGCTCAACGACAGGCAACACCTTTGTTTATGACACACTAACCCCATATCTGATCTATCAAAAACCTGCACTCAACCCGCATTTACTTCTCCGACTTCCACGATCCTGAAGTCAAGACAAAGGGCTTTTACACGCTTGACTGCACAAAGGAGAGGTTAAATTCTGCAGGGAGAGAGACACTACACACGCATTTTTTACGCCTTACTGCAAAAGACATGATGCACCATTTCACTGAGACGAGTAGTGTCGTTTTGTGTGAAGGGCTGTCCGTTTGTTGTCTTGCAGAGTTTGACGATTTCGAATCAAGTCATGTATTCTTGATCCTCGAGGGGTATTAGAAAGAAAAAAGAAACAAACAAACAAACAAAAACAAAACACATTTGTCGACGCTAACAATGCACACCAGCTATGATGACCAAGGGACGTAAACGGCACAAAATGAGAGAGAGAGAGAGAGAGAGAGAGAGAGGTGTTCACCAAACACAAGACAATATGCTAGCCTTGTGTTCTCATCCGGAACATGATTAACCTTCTCAGTCCTCAACATTAGTGGTATTGTTGAAGCATACCGTACCGCGCACGCGCATTCCCCGTTATTCCAGTACTCCCCTCACTACATCAATCTTTTCATTAGTATAAGTCGTATGTGAGACGTCAATCTTTTTTCTTTTTTTTTATTAAAGTTTTTATGCGAACAGACAATACTTTCACTGATCCTTCAGTCTTCTATACTTGGGCAGTGGTATAGGTTTCTGCTTAACTTACGTGGTACGACTGAATTAAGTTAACCGGATTAATTCAATCTTTTCTAAGCCAGCTTATGTTTCACTCTTGAGACGCTCGAAATGCTCTATGTCGATGATTAGTACAGCTCTTTATGCGATACAATGTTGGTTACACTTTGTGCGAGCGGTTGAGCATTCAAATGCTACCACTGACTGTTGTTACACTACTGGAGCGCTCAGTGTGGTTGCCACGTCATCTTCTGTTGGGTGATACCAAAAACAGGACTAGGATTACGAAAAAACGGCCGGTATCCGAACTCAAGACCCAAGACTCAAGCATTGAAAGCCCATTGCTTTACCAGCTTGGATACCCATGCTCTCATTACAGCTATAACGGAGTAAAGAAAGGATTCTATGACAATTTAAAACAACAACAACAACAACAACAACAGCGCGCACGCGCGCGCGGACACACACACACACACACACACACACACACACACACACACACACACACACACGCACGCACGCACGCACGCACGCACGCACGCACACACCCCGTACACTTTTCGGTTCCCAGCCGGCAATCAAACTCACGAATTTAGTGTAACGATGACGTAGCCAGCACACTTATTTCGTTCCCAGCCAGGATTCGAACACGAAATAAATGAAGGATTTCATTAGAGCAGAAATGCCAGCACACATTGCTTTGAGAATCGAACTGACGACCCGAGCGTTCACAGTCCAACACTGACTCTATCCATCCCGGGGTGGCTGGGTGGGTGTTTGGGGATTTAACGTCCTTTTCCACCACATACGGGTGATATCAAAGACGGGGCAACGATGAAAAGGCCCGCACAAATATTTGGCCCCAGCCGGGATACGAACTTACGACCCGAGCATTGAGAGTCCAACGCTCTACCATTCGGCCACCCAGGCTCCCCTATCCATCCCGGCTCCCCTGCAGTTGGCAATGTGTTTGCCATGCATTAATGACGATAACGGGCATAAAGAGCTAAAAAAAAAAATCCAGAGAGATAATACACATAGTTTTATGTGACGAGGATAATTTCACACACACACACACACACACACACACACACACACACACACACACACACACACACACACACACACACACACACACACACACACACACAAACAGAAACACGTGAATCTATCCATGCATGAAAGAATCTGGCGACTTAGCAAGCCAGAAACTACAATCAAACATGACAGGAAAACAAAAACAAAACAAAAAACAAACACTAAAAAACAGCTGCACTTTAGCATACTTGTAGGACGCAATGTGGTGCTAGATTAGAGAAAGCGAGAGAGCATACCGTCATCCTCTTTGCCAGAGGTATCTCACTGATGAGACTTTCATGTGTTCCTCACACCCGCCGTCAAAATACCTCATCTCGATCACAGGTTTTAGCAATTTTCGGCACCTCTTTCAGGTACCTATTCTCGATAATACCTCCAAGGCGTGTGTGTGCAAGCCAGAACACAGTTGGTGTCATCGCTGCGTCTTGAAATTGCCGTTACGCGCACGAGAGAGAGAGAGAGAGAGAGAGAGAGAGAGAGAGAGAGAGAGAGAGAGAGAGAGAGAATATTGGGGGCTGGGGGTAGGGGAAGGGGAGGGGGAGGGGAGGGGGTTACACGTATGCTTACTGCGGTTCCTACACGTACAAGATGATAAATTTAGTAGAATGAAACTTTTCTTAGGGAAAGGTGTTTAGAAGGTAAAAAAGGTAAAACCGATCAAAACCGATTAAATTGAAGACAAAAATTAAAATTTACGCCGTTTTCTATGATCAGTTGTTCCAGAAATGGCCACTGGTCCAGCGAAAAAAAAAAGAAAAGGGAAATTGAAGAGAATATGGTTTTGGAAGACAACACAAGGAAAATCCAGTAAAACTGAAGAGAACGTGGACGACGTTCTCCATGGTCAGTGGTTCCACAAATAGACACGAGTCGAGAGACCAGGAAAGTGAATGCTGTATGTACATGCCTTCCCTCATTGTCCTTTTCCTCCCCTCTCTATAGTTTTACCTGATCACAGTTGAGGAGGGAGGAGGGGGTGGGGTCTGAGGGAGCGAGCGAGGGGTGGGCTGCGGGACAGAGAGGTTAGGGGTGGTTGCTGGGGAGGAGGGGAAAGGAGAGGGGGGGGGGTCTAAAAGACAAGAGGGAATGGGCTGTCGGGGGTTGAAATGAGCCAGACAATTTGCTGGAAAGACAGACTCCTTATATAGCTATTTTGTGATGCGTCATTTGGAGAAAGCAGTCGACCGTTTCTTGACAAAAACACAAACAAACAGGCAATATGAAACAACCAAGACAAAAAAGGGAAATACAAATAAACAATGCAGCCAAAGTACCAGACACAAATAAACAAAGAGACGCACGTGAGCCTGTGGTGGAGGTAATGGGGTATGTGTGTGTGTGTGTGTGTGTGTGTGTGTGTGTGTGTGAGAGAGAGAGAGAGAGAGAGGAGAGAGAGAGAGAGTGTGTGTGTGTGTGTGTGTGTGTGTAAGACGAGAGAGAGAGAGAGAGAGAGAGAGAGAGAGAGAGAGAGAGAGAGAGAGAGAGAGAGAGAGAGAGAGAGAGAGAGAGGGAGAGGTCTACATCGGTCTGATGTGAAATTTCGCAAAATTTACTTTTCCCATCATTTTTTTTTAAGCCAAAAACCAAACACGCAACCTCTCAACATATTTCTATCGTGTCTTTAGAAATTCACAATAAGCATTTTATCCCCTTTCACATTATTGTTTTCAAAGCTCTTTTCAAATTTGTCACATAGGTAAAGAAGCACACCCAAAAATAATAACCAACATTCTTTTCAGACACCCTGTATTTCTTTCAGATCGTTCCTCTACCCTCGCGAGAACCGCACAGACAGATTTTAGAAAACGAATAAAGCACTCACGATATGAAAATAAACAATACGCCAATCAAAGCTCCACACGTATTATTTTGTGGAGTACTTCGTTACTGGCCGTAGTTTCGTACTTATTTACTCGCCCGCAGTTTCGTACCCGAAGACCTTGTACGTTGAATTGACCAGACTTACGTACCTCGTTAAAACGAACCGCAGCACACCTAGATCTGATTGTTGGTCGGTAAACAATATTTTCAAGTAGGTATTAACAAAATGCAATTTGGCGCACCTGCATGCGGCGGCCGGTGTCAAAATTGATATTTTCGTGGCCCTAGGGGTGTGAGAAAACAAATAACCACCCAAGACAAACACGCAGCATTTTCTTCGAGTCTCTGAATCAGACCATAGGCATCTATCGCGAACAGTTTGACAATTTCTTGTCCAGTGTCACTGGAAGAATCGTGTTTGATCATCTCCGCCGGACGGTTTGGCTGAATGGTCCTCTCATGTCGTATTGTCCGGTTCTTGTTCTCAGACAAAAAACGAAAGCTGTCCGTTCCAGTCTTTTTCGTATTTTGTCAGCTCCTTCAGATTTCTTTGCCAGAAAGGTGCGCCTGAGAGACATTTCAAGTGACAGGGTTTTCCTCCGCTGTTGATGAAGAAAATTTTCTTTTGGTTCGCGTGTTGACAAAAACGCTGTTCCCTTCGGATACTTATTCCCATCATAAAGCCCCCTTTTGACCAGTACCAGGAACAAACACGCCTCTATGAAATCTAAGCCAAAGACTTGAATAGGGTTGAATAGGGCGCGGGTGAAAGGGGCTTCATTTTGTGCCGTTTTGTGTGTCAACAAACGCAAAACCAATAGAGCGTGAAAGGGCCAAACCATATAGGTCGCGTTTTCCGCTATGGTCACCGGAGCGTGAACAGTCCTTTGATGACTAATGAGACAGCGGCGGTCATTTGAGGCTCAGTTGGCAATCTGGTGGTTTTGGAGAGACAAACATAGGATTGGCACTCGCTTCGAGATTGGGCCCTTCCTCAGACTGAACTGGGGAGGAGAGAGACTGAAATGAAAAGAAACTTGGTCCAGTAGTCCAGTTTTCATTCTTGCCGTTGCTAATGCCATCCATCCACCCACCCACCCACCCACACAATGTATCTACGTTCGCACGCACGCAGGCACAACACACAAAAGGTACAGAGAGAGAGAGAGAGAGAGAGAGAGAGAGAGAGAGAGAGAGAAAATCGGTTCGGCTGGTGCAGTTGCGTGAATATGCAGATATGAATCCTAGGATATAGCCGGTTTGGTTTCAGCAGTAGCCTAATTAAGCATAAAACACTTTGGTTTTCTTTTCTTTTTTTTTTCCTTTTTTTAAAAGTACATGTTTAATCAGGTAAAATCTGATTAAAGGAACCGCGCTTTGTCAAAGTCTTGCTGCTGTCTGGTTTGCGGGGTATTTGGGCACCCCCCCCCCCCCTCTCCAACCCACCAAAAGAAAGAAGAAAAAAAACAAACAAACCCGAAACATGTTTAATCAGGTAAAATCTAATTTTCAGAAATCGCGCTTTGTCAAAGTCTTGTTGCTGTCTGAAGTTTGTGGGTTATTTGCGCGCCCCTCTTCCCCAGCCCCCCCCCCCCCCCCAAAAAAAAAAAAAGAAAAAAAAAAGAGACACGATAACCAGAGAACAGGTCAAGCGTATCCCTTTTCATCGCTTCGCCGACACAGGAAATGCTTTCAACAGGAAAGAAAGAACACATCATGCTGTCATTTGGAGGCAATTGTGCATCTCTCTCTCTCTCTCTCTCTCTCTAGCCCCCCCCTTCCCCTCTCTGCTTCTCACCTGCCTGCATCGTATCCCGGCGTGCACCTGTCGTCATTCAAAGCGCACAAGATCTTTTGTGCCGAAGGTTGTACCCGGATGACATCATTCTTGGTCCGCGCCTTCGATGAAGACAGCACAAAGGTAGTGTCTTTATGACCCGCACAAAAGGAAGTTTATAAAGTCTCCCTGCTGGTGGAGGGCCTGAAGGGTTCTGTGAGACGGCCTGCTTTTTTTCTTTTCCTTTTGTTCAGAAACAGTAGGAGTTCATAGGTGTCACATAAAATTTTAACCTTGCCATTTTCTTCGAGTTTCTTAGCAGTGAGAGTTCGTGCGCGTCGCGTGATATTTTAGTCTGCAGGCTTTTTCGTTGATTCTATAAAACTGGAAATATTAATAGTAATAATAATAATAATGATAATAATAATAAGAAGAAGAAGAAGAAGCAAAACAAAACCCGTGATTCACGCACACACACACACACACACACACACACACACACACACACACACACACACACAGAGGGTAGGTGGGTGGGTGTTTGGGGGTTTAACGTCCTTTTCCATCACATACGGATGATATCAAAGACGGGGCAACGATGAAAAAGCAAGCACAAATATAAATATTTGGCCCAAGCCGGGATACGAACTCACGACCCGAGCATTAGGTCCAACGCTCTACCATGAGAGAGAGAGAGAGAGAGAGAGAGAGAGAGAGAGAGAGAGAGAGAGAGAGATTTTTTTTTTTTAAAGAAGATTGAGCAGAAAGGCAATTTCTTTCCAGCGCAAAACCAGTTTGCACTTTCAAACTGAGGGCCTCTGGGGGTTTTCCGCAACGTTCAATTTTTGTAGTTTGGATTTTTACGTGCTGCTTTTGTGCGCTAATTTTATAACTAGGACATAGCTGTCAAGCGTCTCCCCCCCTCCCTCCCCCCCAACCCCCGGGGACATTTTCTTCAATTGCATGCCTCCCTCCCTGCCCCTTCCCCACCCCTCGTGCGCTCTGCAGCTGCTGTTAGACGTTGAAGCCTTGAAACTCTTTAAAAAAAATGCTGCAATTCCGCCTGCAGACTTTACAACAGCTCCTCCCAACGTTTTGAGAAAATGTCGACACACGCTTCCTAGTTTCAAGGAATGTTGCCTGACCAATCAAACATCGCGATACATCTTCAATTCGCGTCAGTCGCCCCTGAGCACTGGAGAGAGTGTAACGTCGGTGAAACTGGCAACAGTCGATCAAGCGGAAACAGCCAATCATCATCTTGGACAAGTGTTGCACCACGGCGGACACCTGCTTCGGTTTGTAGCTTTCAAACGTGACAAGATGAAGGCGCAAAAAAAAAAAAAAAAAAAAGGGGGGGGGAGAGAGAGAGAGAGAGAGAGAGAGTGTGTGTGTGTGTGTGTGTGTGTGTGTGTGTGTGTGTGTGTGTGTGTGTGTGTGTGACAAGATGAAGGCGCAAAAAAGGAGAGAAAAAAGGGAGTGTGTGTGGGGGGGGGGAGGGGGGTGGCGGGAGTTATAGGACAGAGGAGGAAGAAGCAAACAGATCACCAAAGAGAGGAAGACACTCTCATAATGAGAAATTTATACACACAAACTCCCCTGTCATCCATTCAGCAAGTTCCATTTTCCCCACCACTTCAGATCTTGTTTACACGCTCATTGTTGACTACGACCCCGGCTAATCTGAAACGTTCCACACCTTGTCACTGTCTTTCTTTCCTTAAAAAAAAAAAACCTCCCGGTCAGCAGACAATCTAGACGAACACCGCGAAATCTCTTTTACATGTGGATAGGTGACCTTTTCATACGGTCAGATTCAACCTAGCTCCGTCAACACAAAATCGGATTTGGTTTCGTGTTCGGAAAAATAACCTTAAGCGGTTTTTGCGTTAGCTGTCAGTGAAAACGAGACAGAAGCGCGATATTTGTTAAAAAAAAATCGGACACAAACTTTTTGGCGCGTCTCGCGTTTCGTCGCGTAAAAGATACCGTCTCGGTGATTTGAAAGGAGAAAGAGCTTGGTGAGGTTGCATTGTGGCGTGTAGTGTGATGAGGTTTTATTGTGGCTGTTGTGTGACGAAGGCTACACCCGCTGACACCTTCCTTCACGTTTTTCTTCCCCTCTTCTCACGAGGGGTAATCAACATGGACGATATTTTCCCGTTGCCATGCCGTATCAACAGTTTGCTCTCATTTAAGGCCGTTATCTTAAAACATGACCATATGCACATCTTTAGATTGTAGGTTTTTTTGTTGTTGATACCCTCGTCCACCCCCGCCTTTTAAATATTTTCTTTCTTTTTTTGTTGTTGTTGTTGTTGGGGGTTTTTGTATTTTTTGGGCGGTCTTTTGTGTCTGTCTTTTGACTCTTTTTTTCTCTCCTTTTTTCCTAAAGACATTACATTTTTTTTTTCAAAAAACAAATACAAAAAACAAAACAAAACCATGAACTGATGGAGGCATGCTGCGATAAGGCCTATTCAGAAAGATTCAGTTGCAGTAGGAAAATATATATGATTCACACACATCTCTCTCTCTCTCTCTCTCTCCCCCCCCTCTCTCTCTCTGTTCCCCCCTCCCTCTCCCTCCCCCCTCTCTCCCTCTCTTTCTCAAACCTTCCGGGTGTCAGATTGATACTGAAATAATTTAGATTGTAGTAACGTATTAGTACAGATGGGTTTCTCGCTCCGCATGTAGAAGTCGGGGTTAGGGAGTTTAGCCCCGGGATAGAGTCTAACCTCGAACTAGACTAGCTCTAGGGTGAAATTTTCTGTTGTTGTTTTTTGTTTTAAATCAGGAAGCGGGCCCATTCCAGCAAGATGCCTAAGCCGTTATAGAAGGATTAAAAAAAAAAAACTACTTTATTAGCCGTTTCGGGAAATTCCGGCTGCTTCCCCCTTGGGAAGCGCGTCGCCGCGGTGCAGCGCCACCCAATACCTATCCATTTTTTTTTTTTACAATTTATTTCTCCCTTTCTTCGCCTTTTAAAAAAAATATAATTTTGTTTCTTGGTTTCTTCTGTCCTAGTCTGGGTTAGGCCCGTAGCCGTGGGTTAAATTAACCTCGACTTTTACATACGGGCCCTGGTTGGTAAACGGCCCTTTTCAATCGTTCTAACCGACAACTGAAAATCCAAAGAGTTTTCCTTGGTAATGCCGCTTGAAAAGTCTCGGTGACGATATGCTCTCCATTTTGGGCCGTTATTTTAAAACATGAGCATATACACATCTTAAGATTGTAGTAACGTATTAGTACAAGTCGGTTTCTGGTCGGTAAACGGTCCCTTTCAATCGTTCTAACCGACAACTGTAAAAACGGTGCTATGGTGTTTTGAAATTTGGAAAAACGCGGTGCTATGTCGTGGGAACCCGCTGATAGGCGGTGTAATGATTTGGAGGAGCATAGCAACGGAAAAACGCCCGTTCATTAAATATTTATTTATTTCACGCCCGTGCGTCTATCTACATCTGCAACACTTCCTTCCCCTCTGCTTTGAAAATTTTCAGCCCACTAAATTAAAAAAACAAACAAAACAGATTCTAAATTACGAAACTAAAATTGCTGAACTGACCTTTGGCACCATGTGATTGTAATGTGTTCAAGTCCTCTGTGTGTGTGTGTGTGTGTGTGTGTGTGTGTGTGTGTGTGTGTGTGTGTGTGTGTGTGTGTGTGTGTGCGGTGCGTGCGTGTGTGTGTGTGTGTGTGTGTGTGTGTGTGTGTGTGTGTGTGTGTGTGTGTGTGTGTGTGTGTGTGTGTGTGTTGTGGGAGCTCTACCACTTTCTTGAATTGACTCAAAGCGCCGCGAACTGAACCCAGCACGCACGCTCACGTGAAACACACACACACACACACACACACACACACACACACACACACACACACACACACACACACACACACACACACACACACACACACACACACACACACACACACGCACACACACACAGAGTAGCTGGCTCCGTACACTGACGTTCTTGTACTTGAACTTCACTTCATGCTTTGTTGTCACGGCAATTTACGCAACAAAAGCCACACCGCCTCCCACCCGAGACTAGGATGACAAAATTCCCATTCTAAAAAACGGTGCAGGGGGGAGATTCGGTGATGGCGTCCACCACTACACCTGTCTGAGGCCGTGTTCCTATTGGAGGTTGCAAGGATTGCTCCCTGGGGGGTTTTCACTTTGAACATTTTTTAGAAGGATTTTGTGTTTGACGGACTAGAATACATGAAGAACAAAGTACAGCATCTGCGCGTGGGTGGGTGTTTTGGGGGCTTAACGTCCCTTTCCAGCATATACGGGTGATGTCAAAGACTGACGGGGCAACGATGAAGAAGCCAGCACAAATATTTGGCCCCAGCCGGGATTCTAACTCACGACCCGAGCATTGAAAGTCCAGCACTCTACCATTCGACCACCCCGGCTCCCCGTACAGCATCTGCGTTCCTATTGCAGACTAGTATCATTGGATAACCTGTATTCTACCCGGTCCCTACCAACAAACCAACCAACCGACCGACCGACCGACCGACCAACCAACCAACCAACCAACCAACCAACCACCGCTACCAACAGCACAAGATCAATAACCCCAGACAACAACAACAACAACAACAACAACAACACACACACACACACACACACACACACACACACACACACACACACACACACACACACACACACAAACACAACTGGCATTTAAAAGCCCAGTCTTTAAGCTTTTTCTGCTCACAGATAGTTTTCACAGAGTATTTCGAGCGTAAAGGCGCAGTCGTATGCGAAACTGCGAAAACATAAGATGGACATAAAGATGGAAACAACGTGTTTAAATAATCCCACAGAGGAGGTGTTAGCCGAAAATTGGGGAGTTCTAGATTCTACACTTCTCGGATTATTTTCCCTTCGATGATTTTTCTTCTTCTTCTTCAGAATTTGAAAACGCCTGTTTTAACTCTTAAGAGCCCAAACCCCACCATCCGGCTCTGCCTGCTATAATGATAAGACTTATTAAAAAGAATATGCCATTGCACACCGGTAGGAGCCGCTTCAAGCCACTATTACACAAGGCGTGGGCCTTCCCCGATAGGCCCGAGACCGCTGCAGATTACGCAATAGTGGCTTGAAGTGGCTCTCTGTGATCTGAAGATTTCAAGTAAAACTACGACTTCTGCATTGGATTTTAAGAGTTAAAATCACCCAATCACCCATCCGTTTCTCTCTCTCTCTCCCCCCCCCCCCCCGTCCCTTTCCTCCATTTCCCGCTTGCACTGATCCCGAGATCTCACGCATCCCCACGCAACAGAACCACGAGTCTATGCCGATTCAAGCAAGGGAAGCAATTTTATCTTTCTGACAAGGTCATGAATCAAAACGTCACAACGCACAAGCGCGGGTCGTTAAGGGGAACTAATAAATTCGGACACCCAGACCCCGCCGCTGAACGCAGGGAATAAAGGCGGGCTCCGTTTATGGATTTGTTCACATCATCTCCTAATGGGAAACATTGGGGTCGCGGGCTGCGCTGGGGGATGGATGGATGGATGGATGGATGGACACAGGAGGGGAAGTCGGGAGATGGGGGAATATCACTGGTGTTAAGCAAAATTGCGGGGAGTTTTTTTTTCTTTCTGATGCTACAAGCTTCTATTTCAAAAGATTTTGAGGACGATTGCTCAAAAATAGACATGGGGTACATCACAGGTGTTAAACAACACCGCTGTAACGATGAAGAGCGGGTTCGAATCAAAGTTGAACTGTGATATTCTTTTCGGGCTGCTTATCGGGGTTCTTCGGCTTTCCTCCAAGTTTAAAAAAAGGGTGAGTGAAGGTGTTGCGGTGCACCGCGGCGACCCGCTTACCAACCCGAATTTTCCAAAACGGATAATAAAGTAGCACCCCTCCCCCCACCCCCACCCCACCCACATAAAAAACAACAACAAAAACAAACAAACAAGGAAACAACAATTTGGAAAACAAACAAAACCACCACCACCACCACCACCACCACCATCACCACCACCACCACCACCACCAACAACAACAACAACAACAACAACAAACAAAACAAAAATTCGAAACACAAAAAATAAAACCGCAACAAACAGAAAACCGCAACAAACAACAATATCAACAAAAAAACAGAAAAACAGAAAAAATAAAAACAACAACAACAACAACAAAACCAAAAACAAAACAAAAGACCCTTTCAAATCGACGGAACACCAGGAACACCCGCAATCTTGGCTAACCCCCTAGTGATAGGAAACACTGGGTCCCGAGCTTTCGAGGGATGGGCAGTATTGGACACCGGGGAGTCAGGACCGAGGTGGGGGTATCTCTGTGTGTGACGCGAGCCCAAACGTGAGAGATATTATATGTAGCGGTCAGGCGGCGGAGCGGAGGGAAAGGGAGGGAAGGGGGAGGAGGGGGGGGGGTGA
This sequence comes from Batillaria attramentaria, assembly GCA_018292915.2. Lineage (NCBI taxonomy): Eukaryota > Metazoa > Mollusca > Gastropoda > Batillariidae > Batillaria > Batillaria attramentaria. The sequence continues at coordinate 708,793 of JACVVK020000313.1, read as the reverse complement.
GTTAACGTTGTGAGGGGAAAATATACCGTGATTGGCTTGTTAGGGATGCCAACATGGTCGTTTGTCTGGCGAAGGGCCGAGGGAGAACATGATTAAGAATCACCAAAGCTTAGGACAGAGATTCAAATTGTACTGCACACCTTCAATGTGAAAAACTTTGTTTCCGGAGTGGTGGGGGGAGCCGGGGTGGTCGAATGGTAGAGCGCTGGACTCCTAATGCTCGGGTCGTGAGTTCGATGCCGGCTGGGGCCAAATATTTGTGCTGGCTTTTTCATCGTTGCCCCGTCTTTGATATCACCCTATGTGGTGGAAAAGGACGTTAAACCCCCAAACACCCACGCACCCACCCGGAGTGGTGGTGGTTGAGTAAATGCACAACACGGTGTCTTTAAAGTCTCAATATGTACGACAGACATACACCAGCGTGTAGAAAACTTTTCATCAAATGCGCTGACTCTGTATATCAGAATCGGTCACTTGGTTCACAGTATAGCATCTGAGACCATTGTGGCGACTCTGGCCGGCGTAATAATAATAATAATAATGAGTATTGTATAGGCGCTTTACCCAGTTTCATGAATCGACCCAAAGCGCCGCGAACTGAACCCAGCACGCACGCTCACGTGAATCACACGCATTTCTCTCACACACTGGACATAAACGCATTACAATCACGTGGTGCGAAGGGGTCAGCTCAGCTATTTAAATTTCGGAATTTAGAATTGCATTTATTTTTTAAATTTGGTGGGCTGAACATTTTTCCAAAGCAGAGCGGGGGGAAGCCGGAGTACCCGGAGAGAACCCCCGACGATCGGCCCGAAAGAACGGTGCCACGTACGAGAAGGAACAATTTTATAATTATTATAGTTGTGGAAGTGTACCGCGTTCTCAAGCAGACGTCGTTATTTGGTTGCGGACTGACTGAGAACTAGCTAGACGGCGCTGATTGGTGGCTATTTTAAGCAGCTTTGTCTAGTCCCAGTCTGTGCAGGGATGGACCGTAGGCTCAAAGAGAATGGCATTTCTCTAAAAATTAGAAGCGACCGGCCCCCGTAGTGTAGTGGTTAGCACTTTGGACCATGGACCGGGAGACCCGGGTTCGAATCCCAGCGGAGACAAGCGGGATTTTTCCTACCTAGGTCGGCTCCTACCCAGAGCGGGTGTGCTATGGGCCCAGTGGGGAGACTGTTGCCACACAGCCGAGATTCACCCACTTCACGGGTGCGACTTTAGGCGGTGCTTCCCTTGGTATGACACGTCTTATGATGTGGATGATTACACGGCCGGCACCGCAGGTGCCGTAGTTCCCGGGCCTGGTGAACGCCGGGATATTTATGACAGGAAGCGTGGAATGCGGCCCTGTCCCGCAGTCCCAAACCACATGGACCTCCATAGCATCATCTTACCATCATCCTCATCTCCATCATCATGCATAATAAAAATTGCCCCAGCCTTCGAGCCCTCCGTGGATTCCACCCATGACCTGGGAGGAACACCACTGAAGCTGGCAAAAAGAGTTTGGGCAGCAAAAAAAAAAAAAAAAAAAAAAAATAGAAGCGACAAAGTCACGAAACCGGTCGCAATGGCAAAATGAAACGTTCTTCTATCTGGCAAATAACCTCAGAGCTTCGAAAGCGACAGGTTTTCATCCCAGCGGCGTTTGAACATAGAGGTTTTAAGCTAGACACACCACACACTTGTAGCCGAGTGGTAGAGCGTTTGGACTTTCAATGCTCTGGTCGTGAGTTCGAATCCCGGCTGGGTTTCAAATATTTGCGCTGGCCTTTTCTCGTTGCCCCGTCTTTTGATATCACCTACACGTGGTGGAGAAGGACGTTAAGCTCCCAAACACCCACCCCCACCCACCCTTCCACCCACCACCCACTTTGATACAACCTATACGTGGCGAAGAAGGACGTTAAGCTCCCAAACACCCACCCCCACCCACCCTTCCACCCACCACCCACTTGTCCAGCCTCTAGTGGTCTCACTAACTCTCAATCATGAACCCTCGTCATGAATGATTCACTTGTTGGAAGACAAAGAATCGCTGCCCCGTTTTCTCTTGATACCAGGGCATGATCAGCCGAGCTACATAACTTTGATTAAAAACACACAGCGGCCGACAGGGTGGTAAATGTTGGGTGTTTGACGCGATGTCAAGAGTCTTGCAATAAACTTGTCCAAATTAGTTCTTCGTCTTTTCACCCTGGCTTGATAGGAAGAAATTGGTTCCATCGGGCGGGATGCAAGGCTTGTTTCAATTAATGCCCCCCCAAAATTCTCTGTCTCGGAAGGGTAGTAAATTTGTCATTCTGTCTCAGACGCTTGTGATAATTTACCATCACAGCCCCGGTCAGCCCTCGTAAGGGAAAGTTCCACAAGTGCGTTTGTCGCTTGTTTTCTCTCTCTCTCTCTCTTTTTTTTTTCGCGAATTGATTTTAAGACTAGCTGTTAATGTTGATGCTCAGTAAAGGCTCTCTAATTTAATTAACTCGTACATTTCCCATGGAATCATCCTACGATTCCCCCTCCATCTTCTCCCCCTCCATCTTCTCCCCCCCCCCGTCTCCCCCCCCCTCCCCAGTGGTGTGTTTCAAGTTTTCAGATAAACAAAAAACAAAAACCAACAACAATAACAAAACAAAACAAAACAAAAAACAACAAACAAACAAACAAACAAACAAACAAACAAACAAACAAACAAACAAACAAACAAACAAACAAACAAACAAACAAACAAACAAACAACAACAACAACAAAAACAAAAACAAGGCCAGACAGGTCATGTAGCAGCAACTTACAAACATAAACCTATTTTCTTGTTTTCTTCAGAGGTGCTCCCACTCCTGAACTGGGGGTGAAGTCAAATACAGCTCAAACTGTCCGTCTCAGACAGACTCAGGGGAAGTAAGTATGCGACAAGGGTTTCCTCCCTTGCGTCGACTGCTAGTTGTTTCCACGTTTTTCAACTTGGGCAAAAAGAAAGCATCAGGGCAATTAAAAAAAAAAAAAAAATAGAAGAAAGAAAGAAAGAAAGAAAGAAAGAAAAAGACAAAAAAAGGGTCAGTCGGGAAAGTGCGAACAGAACTGTACGTTTCAGGCGCGTAGGAAGATGCTGAGAGGAAGGGGGGCCCACTAAGTCGGGTGAGCCATACGGCCGGGTTGAAAAAGGGGGGGGGGGGAGTGTGTGTGTGTGTGTGTGTGTGTGTGTGTGTGTGTGTGTGTGTGTGTGTGTGTGTGTGTGTGTGTGTGTGTGTGTGTTGATTGCCAAGGATTGTGTCCTGCGACAGCAGAGCAGGGGGGCCCCCTCTCCTCTTATCAAAAGCAAGGGGGGGGGGGGGGCAAAGATATTCGGGCCCCCCTTCCAAAAAATCGAACGGGGACCTGGGCCCCCAGGGCCCCCGTGGTTCCTACGCCCCTGCATTTTTGTTGCTTTTTGTTGTTGCTTTTTTTTTTTTGTTTATTTGTTTTAATTCCCTAGCGGAACATGGAACGAAATATTTGCGTATTACGAGGATGAATCCCCTATACTGCTTGTTTTAATTCTATATGCCCATATTACCAATCACGTTGAACTGGCGGGGAGCCGGGGTAGCCGAATGGTAGAGCTTTGGACTTTCAATGCTCGGGTCGTGAGTTCGAATCCCGGCTGGGGCCAACTATTGGTGCTGGTCTTTCTTTCGTTGCCCCGTCTTTGGTATCACCCTTACGTGGTGGAAAAGGACGTTAAACCACCAAACACCCACCCACTTACCCACCCGCATAGAGCTGGTGACCAAGAAAGAAACACATATTCAATCAAAATTTCTAAGTATTCAAACTAACAGGGGGAAAAATCAAATTTCAATTTTCAAGCCTTTGCAGGCGTAAGGACACAAAATGACCGTGTGGTCATGTCTGGTGTTTGTTTGAGGTTCCCTGTGTGGCAAGTGCGCTAGTCTGTAGTGATTTTTGTTGTCATGAAAAAGTGGATTTTCGTGATTTTTGTGTTATGTGGGCCAAGGTGCATGGCAGGCGGTCACAAATAGAGGCAAGCTGCAAGTGAAGCTGAGACGTTTTGCACAGAGGTGGGACACAAGTGAAGCAAGCAGATTTGCGTGAACTGCCCCTCTGGCCTAAAGAGAAAGTGGGCGTGCATTACTCCAGTGAGGCCTGAGCGGATTTTTTTTTTAAACCCCCTGTCAGGTGCGTGCCTTTGAATGGTCTGTTCATGGTAGTTCGGTGAGCGCTCTTTCAGTTTTTCCGCTCCTGCCGTTTGGAACTCTCTGCCTTCAGATCTGAGAAATGCGCCCACGCTGTCTGTTTTCAAGAGCAGTCTGAAAACGTTCCTCTTTGGCAGAGCCTATCAGTAATTTCCTCAGCCGCATGCTGGTCCTTGTTGCTTGAGCGGCATGAGGCCACAAACTACTAACACCAGTTATTTTAACTAGTCAGTTTTCACCAGTGTATGTCTGTTCATCGTTGTATGATGTGCGTGAGTGTGAGTGAGTGATAGGCGCATTGAGTTTTATTTAAAGAAATGCGCCCTAGAAATACCATTTATTATTATTATTATTATTAACTGTTTCTAGATTGAAGCATTTTTAGGGGTGACTATGATCCCTGAGGCTAATAGGGAATATAGAGGCATTTTTAGGCCCTGTGTATTTGTGTCCTTCGCCATGCACTGAGAACCACCACACTTACTTTCACACAAACGTGAGTGGCGTGCATTCTCACGGTTTCTGCTGGGGAGCCCGGGTGGCCGAATGGTAGAGCTTTGGACTTTCAATGCTCGGGTCGTGAGTTCGAATCCCGGCTGGGGCCACAATATTTGTGCTGGGCTTTTTCTCGTTGCCCCGTCTTTGATATCACCCATACGTGGTGGAAAAGGACGTTAAACTCCCAAACACCCACCCACCCATCCACCCACATAGAACTGATGACCAAGAGAGAAAACACTTATTCAATCAAAATTTCTCCGTATGTTGCAAGCCAGCAAAGCTGTGTGTATGTGTGATAGTATGAATGAGTGTGATATAGATATATTATATATTATGTGTGTGTGTATGTGTGTGTGTGTGTGTGTGTATGTGTGTGTGTGTGTGTGTGTGTGTGTGTGTGTGTGTGTGTGTATGTGTGAGCGTATGAATGAGTGTGATATAGATATATTATATATATGTGTGTGTGTGTGTGTGTGTGTGTGTGTGTGTGTGTGTGTGTGTGTATGTGTGAGCGTATGAATGAGTGTGATATAGATATATTATATATGTGTGTGTGTGTGTGTGTATGTGTGATAGTATGAATGAGTGTGATATAGATATATTTATATATTATGTGTGTGTGTACTATGCCAGGTGTCAACTATGTGTCTGTTTTTTCCTGTATGTATATATATATATGTGTAACATGTCAAAAAACAAGAATAATAATTTAAAAACTTTCTCCGTATTCAAACTAACAGCAAAAAAAAAAAAAAAAAAAGTTTTCAAGCCTTTGCACTGACAAAAACCACTCTTACCTCCGTGGTAAAAATGAGCGGTGTGCATTCTCACGGTTTGTGCTATTTTAAAACGTTGCCAGAACAAGAAAGGAGCAAAACACACATTAATTTCCCTCTTATCCGTCGGATTTTCTGCCGCTTAAGAATTTTGGAAGCGGGCCCAGGAGCACTGTCAATCGTTCTTCCTCCTAACTCACCGTCCGCAGCTTTTAAGCTGAGAGTCCATAAATGTATGTCTTTGGCGGCGAAGACGCAAGCCTAACGAACCCACATGCACTGAAAGGCCCATGCCCATGTTCCCATGTTGAGTATCTGGGATGCCCGTGTAATTCAGTTCAATTCAAATTACTTTATTAGTCCCAGCTAGGCAAATAACACGACCTCATTAATTTTGTTTTGCGTGTGCAAAGAGGCACGGAAAAAGTTTGGTTTTATTTGTTCATGTCAACATGCTTGATGTCATTGTTTCATCTCAGCTGAACATCTCCAATTTAAAGAAAATGGGGGGGGGGGGGGGGGGGGCAGGGGGGGGGAGAGAGAGAGAGAGAGAGAGAGAGAGAGAGAGAGAGAGAGAGAGAGAGAGAGAGAGAGAGAGAGAGAGAGAGAGAGAGATGTCTGTTGGTGTGCATTCTTTTTCACCGGCGGTGAGCTGCTACAGTCGTTCTACCCATCTACAAACACTTACATCAAGACGTAATGGTAGAGTATTGGACTCTTAATGCTCGGTTCGGGAGTTCCAACCCCGGCTGGGGCCAAATATTTGTGCTGGCCTTTTTCCTTGCTGCCAGCCTTTGAGATGCTGTCACTGTGCAGGCACCTGAGTGGTACGATGCTGGACACCGCGTGCCAGAACAACTCAGAGCGATCTGTGGGCACAAAAATCTTGAACATTTGGGCTTTTAGGTTACAGGACACTAATAGCTTCCGGGTCATGTAGTAACGACTACGCGAAATATAGTACAAAATTTTTGCCCCGTTTAAAATTTGTGAGCAGAGTAAAAAAAAAAGGGCAATCTGGGTCTTTTTGTTGGCTTTGTAAATAAGTTTCATGCCAGGTAATAGTAAAATTAGGGGAAAATGAGCCTGGCCTGTGGACTATTTGTATTCATGCGCGGCTGGCACAGGAGCCTGCCAACCGTGACGACAGAGGAATGAAGGGGTATGTGGTCGCTATTAACATTGCCAAAAAACGGAATTTTGGAATTCGTTGAAATTTACTCTACACATGAGCCTTTGGCTGCCGAATTTTGGTGATTTTTTTTTTGGGTGAATTTTAAAGCATTTCTAGGGTGTCATATGCAACGTTATGTTTAAGAGGAATGTACAACGTTTTCCGCGAAATTTGCATCTGTGTTCTGTAGCCTTTAACAGATAACATGGCTGACATGCGGGAATGGTAAAGAAGCGCTCAAACCTTCATTCAGATAATACAGATAAGGCCTTGCACCGAAAAACCGGAAATGTGTCTTGTTAGGAGGAAATGAAATATGTGAGGTGATAACCATCAGAACATGAAACCTGTAAAAATCTTTATCAGTTCTTCTGACGTAAAGGAAAAGTGCAAAACGTACGTAAAAGAGCGTGGATTGGCGCCAGTGTGTGATTTGCAGTCATAATGATAAATCACTTTTTATCGCGCAGTATCTCTGCTGAAGCAGAGTGAGTGCATGGGTTTATCTGCTTAAAGGGGCTAAAGCTACCATTTTTTATACTCACATATCGTTCTTGAGCTATGGGGGGTGGGGGGGGGGAGGGAGTCGGTGGCCCAACGGTTTGAGCGTTGGACTCGAGATCGAAAGGTCCCGGGTTCGAATCCCGACAGGGCCAAAATTTGTACAGGCCTTTTTCACGTTGCCCTGCTTCCACTGACTGTGAACTGGATCTGATTGTGTAACTTGTCCATTACAGTCTACAAGATACATAAAATGTGGCCGACCTGGCAGTCTGACTGAATTGAATAAGTGCTCAGCTGGACCGTGTACAGTTAGGGTAGCTGTCCCCATCTCCCATAACCTGCCCCCTAGGGCCGTTTGCAATCACCTCGTTGTGGCGTGGACGATAAACCCCAGCTAACCAACCAGTTCTTGAGCTGTTTTCATAGTATCTGTCATCAAACCACTTGGGATAGTAACTTAGACACCTGCACAGTGACAGCGTCAATAATGCTGGCACTCAGCCAACAGAAGCGTACTCGATGACCGCGGCCGAGCCACACTGAGCGCTCCAGTAGTGTAACAACAACAGTCGTAGAATTTAAATGTGCGACCGCTCGCGCAAAGTTTAAACATCGTTGTTTGCTTTAATACTAGAGTATTTCGGTTGTACAGGCGCGTGAGCGAAACTGTATCAAAACATAGATGGTTTAGCAAAGATAGAATTAGCCCGCTTAACGTCCCGCCACCAACAAATGGGCTAATTACGACGTCCTACTGAAGCATCATCATCATCATCACCATCATCGATTCAGTGGCAACTGGAGCGCCAGTGACGCTCTGCCTTGTCCTTCTTTGTGTGAAGGAACTTATTCATACCATAACAACATTGATTAATTTAGTATAGGACGGCAGTCGAACCAATGCCATCTTCTGGCGCCGTAGGAGTAATGCAACCGCTAAAAGAGTATTGCATTATTTTGTTATTGTTGTTGAAGGTGGTGTGGATGTTACTGTCAACTTGCTCAGGAGAATTTGACGCAGTCTCGCAGTTTCCGAAAATCCCCATGGACGAACGTGTATAATAATACAAAAATAATATAATAACTTGATGTTATAAGAAACAAATTACATGTGCAGTCATACAAACCTCAACCTGTCAATACTTGCGTAACTGCGAAAGACATGCTCACGGACACCATTCACACAACCTCAATCTAAACTTCGCTAAGGTCTTAACAGAGCAGTGGCCGACATGTTTAGCTTTACAACTGGCCTCTCTGTGTGGCCGGCGTATAAAGGGAGGCAAACGGAGACGGGGGAAATCACTCCTGCTCTCCCCTTCTATTCCCCCAACACCCCGCCGCAGCGATTTAGTGCAGTTTGATGGCTTCTGTTGATTTTTCGCTGATTTTTCTCCCTGTCGATTTCATCTCTCGGGAAGTGGGCTTTGGAACTTTCCAGTTAGCTGGAGATGTTACGATTACGTGGAGGGGAGAGAGAGAGAGAGAGAGAGAGAGAGAGAATCCATGCAGTGCTAAATTTTTGGCCATACGACTACAGGAAAAGCAGAACTGATCGTATCTGAATAACGAGACTTCAATCAAACGCATGTGTGCGTGGAAATATTATCAACACAACCATGTGCCTCATACTAATTAGAAACTGACTAAGGTTTCCGTTCTATCGCTTCGTTTGCTGAAGAGCAAAGAAACAAGATCTAATTTTTCTCAGTCAGCATTTGGGGCTGGATACAAAAAACGGGAACCACACAACTCCTCCTCCCCCTTCCCCCCCCTCATCCCCCCAGACAACCGCCCCACCCCACCCCCACCCCCCACCAGCCTCCATCCCCACCCCACCCGAACTCCTCCCTTGACACGGGTCGTAGGAAACTGGCGGGAAAAACTTATTTAATTTTGAGAAATGTTCCCAGTTCTCTCTGTCTTCATTCAAAGCAGGCATAACCCAATTTCAACCCTCGGCAGGATTGAAAAGCGTCTAACTGCTTCGGCCAAATGCAGCTTGGCAGTCCCTTGCAAGTGGGATGAATTCGTTTTAATTTGCACCCGGCGACTCAGAAAATACCTTGAAATCAAAGCCGTTTCTTTTGGGTAAACGCGTTACGCCATTTGTTGCACGACTGAAGCGAAGTTGGCTCGTTGAGTAACGACTTTGGTTAACTTTGTTCGGAAAGTGTGTGTGTGTGTGTGTGTGTGTGTGTGTGTGTGTGTGTGCGCGCGCGCGTGAGAGAGAGAGAGCGAGAGATGACAGAGAGGTTTACAATGTTTCGCGGCAAATTTTTTTTGGGTAGAACAGTACCCACGGCAAGCCGGCATACACGGCTTGTACAAAATGTTTGAGAAGGACAGGGTTAACGATGCCTTTGTGTCTCATATCCATGGGTTGTTTTATACCCACGACGTACGGATAGGGTGGAAAAATCCGAAATGAAGGTGAAGGTGAAAATTTAATAAGTTTCTGGAGACTACAGCCATCCATGCAAGTTGAGGGTGGGTGGGTGGGTGGGTGTTTGGAAGTTTAACGTCATTTTCCACCACATAAGGGTGATATCAAAGACGGGGCAACGATGAAAAAGCCAGCACAATATTTGGCCCCAGCCGGGGTTCGAACTCACGACCCGAGCATTGGAAGTCCAACGCTCTACCATTCGACCACCGCGGCTCCCCCCATGCAAGTTGAAGCACAATGTCTAAGAAGTACTATATCTGAAGAATCAACAGTAAAGATCTTGCAAAATACCATATCACAGCGTGAATCAGCGAATCAGTTAAAAAAAATAAAAAAATCCACGCTTTCTGTGAATCATCCAATCAGATTACACCACCATCCGAACGCCGTCCCTTCTGTGTCAGTTTCACCCAAGCACCGCCTGAACTCAGCGACTCGAGCCGATGCGACGAAATTGTGGACAGGACAGCGCCATCAGCGGACCCCCCTCTAGCAACAAATGGCTTCGTTAGCACGAGACCACGAGGTGCTTGCGCACACACGCAAGGCGCTTTTCATGTGTCGTGGCCAGCAGCGGAAGCTAGCGTGAGAGAAGACTGACTGAGGGCGAATCGTTAGTGACTTCTTGATCTCGGAAATGACGCCTTGGGTTCTCCTGCCACGAACCTTGGGCCAGGCTTCCAGCGGACTCGGAGAAATTGGGGCGAAATTGGACGGAGAGGGTCTTTTGGCTTGGTGTGAAAAGCTTTGAGAGAAAGAAAGGAAGGAAAGAAAGAAGGGAAAGAAAAAAAATGTGCAAACGCATCAAACTTGCAATGTAATGACTGGTGTGGGGGGAGAGAGACGTCATGTGCGGTGACCTACTTCAAGTCCGACCACTCCACCCTGCCTAGTATGACACTCAAGAGTGCAGTCCCTTGTCGGCAGGGTGTGACCTGTATATCTTTTTTACTTCCGTTTTACGAGGGAACCGAGGTAACTGGGTTTGTTCCGCGTTGGACCATCAATGCTCGGGTCTTGACTTTGAGTCCTCGCTGGAGGCTTAAGATTTTGTGCTGGCTTTTTGCCCCAATACGCCCCCCCCCCCCCACGCATCCCTTTCCTTCCTCGATGTCACCCTCCACCCCACACCTACCCACCATCCCAACAAGCGAGGGTCATTTCGTCCAAAGAAGGCTTGGCCTTATAAGTCAACGACCTGCCCTTAATACCCAAGTTCCCCCTGACAGCATCTTTAGCTTCTTGAAAGAGTCAAATCAGTTCTATAAACTTTACACACCTCAAGTAATACGGACTATCCTCGACCTCTATATGTTCGATATACAAAGAAGTTGAACGTGTTTATTACTTAAACGGATATGCAAAACCTACAGTCTCCCGGACCAGGTGTCAGTTATTGACGACATTCCCTCAGGCTCTTTGCAAAGCGACAGTACTCAGATCACGTCATCATCCAGCGAAACTAGGAGGCCCCTCTCTGTCAACGCAGGCGTCGACGTAAACACGTAAACGACGTAAACATTATTATTTACACCTTGTTTTATTGTCTTCCTTTTTATTTTAGTCTGGCGAAGAAGAACCTTGACTAGCCGCGAAAAAGTCTTTGTTGCTTGCGCGGCGTTAAGCCCTAACTAACTAACTAACTAACTAATACCCCAGATCTGGGGCGGTCGGTGGTCTAGTGGTTAAGACTTAGTCACCAATGCGAGAGGTCAGGTTCGAGTCCCACTCGGGGCGTAGAATTTTTCGTTCTCGTATGAGGCACCGTTCATTCGGGCCGACCGTCGGGGGTTCTTTCCGGGTACTCCGGCGTTCTCTCCATCTGCGTTGGAATGTTCAGCCCCAGAATTTAAAAAAAAAAAAATGTAATTCTAAAATTCCGAAACTTAAATTGCTGAGCTGGCCCTTCAAGTTCGCACCACGTGACTGCATGCTTGTAATGTGTTCATGTCCAGTGTGTGAGCGAATGCGTGTGATTCACATGAGCGTGCGTGTTGGGTTTAGTTCGCGGCGCTTTGAGCCAAATATTTGGAATAAAACGCCTATATTAATGAGCTTATTATCATTATTATCCGATGTCGATCATGTACAGTAACATCTCACTATTATCACCTCTGGTTACTTCTAACACACGGTAATTACGGGCTAAGGCCATAACAGGCAGGACAATGTCTATGTCTGAAACACGACCCCCCTCCGTTACTGACAATGTGAAACATTCGCTGGTGGCAAAACGTGTGGTACTAGCAGTGGAATGATTATTTCTGTAGTCCGAATAATTATGTTGCCCGGGGGGTTGTGGCAGAGAGAGGAGACACCGCACGCGGTCATTGAGGAAGGCTTTCCATCAGCGTATCTCATATTCTTTCTATAGGATCCTTCTGAAGGGTTGTAGTGTGGTATAGGTGTGAGGGGCGCCATACCTATTGTGGATTTGACAATGGCTGGACTTTTGGTGGCCTTGCCGAAGCACTGGAGTCCATATTCAAATCTAGTTCAATGTGCGAGCGACTCACTTCCGGTCAAAGGAAGCATCGTTTAAAATTCGTTTTCACTTTTAATCACCTTGCTCTCACTTATCAGACCTGTCGTTGGCTATGTGTGTGTGTGTGTGTGTGTGTGTGTGTGTTGTTAGTGGTGGTGGTGGTGTTTTTTTTGGTTTTTTTTTTGCACGATTCCTTCATAAACATAGATACAAAGCCGGCAACAGAAAAAAACAAAAACCCGAAGAACACTTCTAAAGCGACTTGACACTTTAAAAGAATAATGATTTTCTTCTTCCTTAAATAAGGGGGTGGGTTGGGGGTTGGGGGTTGGGGGTGTTGTGAGGAGGGGTGGGGGTGGGTGAGGGGTTGGTGGTAGGAAAATAGAACAATTAAGCGAAAGGTCAAAACTGAGACTGACTGTTCCTCCAATCATTGCCTGCGACACTTGAAGTAGAGAACATTGCCTCGTGACTGTAACGAGACCGGATGTCTACAGCGAACGTTCCTCCAGCGACAGGAGAGCGCGTGCCTCTTGTCACTTCCGGTCCAGACGCCCGCCTCAGCGGTAGCCTCGCTCTGGCAAATTACCCAGGATTCATTGTACTGTCTTTTGAGAATGCAGGCACGTCATTGCTTGTTAGCCGGATAATTTCGAGTTGGAGTTGTACCCGTTCATTTCTGTCGCTGTCTCTTTTGAAATTTCGAAAAGGACTTTTTGTGCTTTACTTTAAGTTTGACTTGCCTTAATTGACTTAAAGGCACAGCTTTGAGTCTCGTCTGTTTTTTATTTTGAAGTTTCAAGGTGAATAGAACTTTTATGAAGCGTGTACAGTAACAACACAAACTCTGGGTAAAAAATAAAACAAAACCAAAAAACAAAACAAAAAAAAACCAACCCTCCTCATCCTCATCATGTTTACTTAAATTTGTCTCAGTTTCCGAGCCCTGCGTGGATTCCACTCATGACCCGGGAAGAGCACCACTGGAGCTGGCGAAAAGATGGGGCAGAAAAATCCGCAGTTTCCATAGACCATTAATAGTGACGATGACAAATGCATACACGTACAAACTTAAACCGCTTTGTGTGGGCCTCCGTTGCTAAGATACGGACCAGAATGTCCGTCTGCTGATCGGTCACCCACTTGCACAATCATAAATAGAAAACAACTAGTGGGAAATTGCCACACCGAGGCGGTGGAAAAAGACCCCTGGACAGACATTTTCCTTTCCTAGCGGCCCTCCCACTGCCTCAGGCTGAGGTTAGTTACCTCCCTGGAGCTGCCTTGGCTACAGTGGCATAGGCTCGTAGCGTTTCAACAAAGCCCTGTGACCTTGACCTCTGTTCAAGGTCAACCAAAACAAATAGGCTGTGGGAGTCCGATAATGAACACACACACCAAAAATAGTGTTGACTGGTTAACAGGTTCTTGAGATATTTGGAAGAAACACACACACACACACACACACACACACACACACACACACACACACACACACACACACACACACACACACACACACGCACTGACGCACGCACTCACGGACGTACGCAGTTGATCGCAATAACCCCCTTTCCCACTTCGTGGGCAGTGGCTTTAACATGAGAGAGATCTTGTGACACTGTGGGAATAATTGTTCATCCTAGAATATGCCGCTTTAACACAATTCCTACCACGCACGAGTTTGCCACGTTCTCCACGTTCTGTTGCCCGTGCCCACGAACATGGATTGAATCCACGCGGCAAGCAGTACTTCGGTTTGGGGCCTTTTTTGCGTGAACTATCAGACAAGAGTAACGGCCCCTTAACGGCTCTTTTGCAGAGGTGAACGCTTTTACTCTGTTCTTCTTTCGATAGATCTGGAATTTAAAAAAAATCAACGAAGAAATAAATAAATTATGAAGTTTATTTAGTAAAACTACTGGTGCACAGTCGTCAACAACCTAAACTTACGTGGGCAGGGCCCGCATGTAAAAGTCAGGGTTAGGGAGTTTATCCCCGTGTTAGAGTCTAACCCCGAACTAAACTAGCTCTAGGGTTAAATTTTCCGTTGTTTTTTTTGTTTTAAATCAGGAAGCGGGTCCATTCCAGCAAGGTGCTTATGCCGTTATAGAAGGATATTTGTCTTTCTTTCTTCGCTTCCCTTTTTTAAAATTTAATGTGTTTTGGGGTTTCTTTTGTCCTAGTCTGGGTTAGGCCCGTAGCCGTGGGTTAAATTAACTTCGAGTTCTACATACGGGCCCAGAGCGATAGGTTATAACGTACAAGGTAGGAACAGACTTAAAATGAGGCGCCCGTATAACACGTATGTTCCTAATTGGTTATCAGACCCGCGAGCCCTCCTCTTTCTTATTGCTGATCACCGCGAGGGCTCTCGGTCAATCCTCGGTGACGGCCTCCCCGGGGGGACGCGGGAGTGACTGGTGGTCCTCCAACGCTGGTTAGACAGACATTGAGAGTGGAGGTTGTGTTGGCCTTTGCCTGGGTAACCATATGGTACTTAGAATATAGGCTCCTGCAACTGTTTTTCCACTTACAGCCTGTCCTCATGTAAACCTGTAAGTTGCATGGCTTCGGGTTTTTTTTTTAAATTTTTTTTTTTTTACGTTGTTTGGTTGAGAGTGGAGGTTATTTTGGCCTTTGCCTGGGTAATAATAATAATAATAATAAGCACATTCATATAGGCGCATTAGCCCAAAAATTTGGCTGAAAGCGCCGCGTGCTAAAGCCAACACGCACGCTCACGTGAATCACACGCATTCTCTCACACACTGGACATGAACACATTACACTCACGTGGTGCGAAGGGCCAGTTCAGCAATTTCAGTTTCGGATTTTGTTTTTATTTTATTTTATAGAATTGCATTAATTTTCTATTTTGTGGGCTGAACATTTCCAAAGCAGAGGGGGGGGGGGGGGGGGGGGGGGGGGGGGAGCCGGAGTGTCCGGAGAGAACCCACGACGGTGGGCCCGAATGAACGGTGCCACATACGAGAAAGGAAAAATTCTTTGCCCCGAGTGGGACTCAAACCTGACCTCTCGCACTGGTGACTTAAGTCTTAACCACTTGACCACCGACCGCCCCCGTGGACCATGTGGTACTTAGAATATAGGCCCGTGCAACTGTTTTTTCACTTACAGCCTATTCTCTTGTAAACCTGTAAGTTGCATGGTTATGTTTATTTTTAAGTCATTTATACGTTATTTGGTTGTCGTTAAACTCCCAAACACCCACGCCCGTTATTTGGTCGCGGACTGAGGACCAGTTAAACGGTGCTGATTGATGGTTATTTTTAGAAGCTTTGACGAGTCCCAGTCTGTTCAGGAATGACCCGTAGGCTCAAAGAAAGTCGTATTTGTCTAATATTAGAAACCACATAGTCATGAAAACGGTCGCGATAGCCCAGCTTTAGATCTAGCACACTTGAAAAACTCCCAGACAGAAAGCGTTATCGCTATTGAGATTCCTTCAGGGTTGAAAGGGTTAACACTGGCAGCGGATGACAAACTAGCCATTAAAAAAAAAAAAAAATTTGCTGTAGGAAAAATCGACAATTCTGATTTTCTGCAGAAAAACAGAAGCTCTTTGTACTGCAGAAATATGGAAATGATAAAATTCAGGGTTTTTTTTGTTGTTTTTATTTTCAGGAAAAGTGAATTTTCAGCAGAACAAAGTGCAGTTTATCAGCAGAAAAGTCGGATTTTCTGCAGGAAAAACAAAACAACCCCCCCCCCCCAAAAAAAAAACCAAAAAAAAAAAAAAAACATCCTTCTATCTGGCAGTCCTCGAGCTTCGAAAGGGGCTGTTTTCCAGCTCAGTGGCGTTACACACAGACGCTTGAATGCTCAAAATTTGTCATGAAACATGAAATAAACCTGTTTAAATCAAAAGTCACTATAATTACTCAAATTGTTCTTTTCTTTCTTGTGGTTGCTGGAGCCGGGGTGGCCGAATGGTAGAGCGTTGGACTTCTAATGCTCGGGTCGTGAGTTCGTATCCCGGCTGGGGACAAATATTTGTGCTGGCTTTCTCATCGTTGCCCCGTCTTTGATATCACCCGTATGTGGTGGAAAAGGGCGTTAAACCCCCCAAACACCCACCCACCCTGTACTGTGTACCTGTACTGCTAGCTTATTAGGTTATGTCTTAGTCTTCCATGTCAGTAAGTCTACTTGTCTTGATGTCTCTGTATTACTAGTCTACCATGTCACTATGTTTCCTGTTCTTGTATCGTGAAAAAACCGCAAAAATATAATCTTAAAAGTCACTAAAGCGTGCAACTTCTAAACACCTACCCTCAACCAGAAACCTGCTTGCAAGTATGGTAAAATCGCTTAAAGGGGTTAATGCTGCCATTTTTATGCTCACAGATCGTTCTGAGCTGTTTTCGTGCTATCTATCGTCACACCACTTAGACACCTGCACAGTGACAGCGTCTGTAACGCTGTCACTGAGCCAGGAGAAGCGTACTCGATGACGCGGCGATCACATTGAATACTCCAGTAGTGGAACCACAGTCGTAGACACTGAATGTCCGACCGCTTGCGCAAAGTGTGAACAACATTGTATCGCATACAAACTGTACAGGCGTACTCACGAGCGAAACTGCTCCAAAACATAAATTGACTTAGCAAATATTGAATTAGCCAGTTTTAAAAAAAAGCATGGAACCTGTTTATTCAAATGGCACGCCGACGAAGTAAGGTCTGGAAAACGCCTCCCCCCCCCCCCGAAAAAACAACAACAACAACAACAACAACAACAAAAAACACCACCACCACCACCACCACCACCAACAACCAAAAAACCCAACAACAACAACAACAAAACAAATTCTTGCATAAGTCTCATTGCATGATTTTGTTTTTTAAAGTTCAATTCGAATTGCAGATGGACCTGGTAAATTGCCCCCCCCCCAAAAAAAAAAACAAAACAAAAAAAAAAAAAATCGCGTGACATTTCTAGGGGACAAATTTTCGTGTCACCCACGTTACAAAAAAAAAAAATCTTGACAGACCAGACCACGATCAAGGAGTGTTCTCCAGCTAGACGACAACCTCACCACCTCCCACCCTCCTCTCTCCCCTCCCCCCCCCCCCTCCCGGTAATTGGCTGGATATTTATTGATTCATATACGGGATCGGGAAATCAAATTAGGTACAGGAAAAAGATTTCGGGCCCCGAATTACGCTTGTCAAGCCCCTATGTCTCCGCGGGAAGATTGGATTAGTGCGTGGCTCCTCTGAAGACCTAAACACATTTGCTTGAGAGCTCCGATCTGGCTAATGCAATGACGGCGCGCTTTCCCCCCCTCGCTTTTGCCTGCGACTGCGCTGCCGCCATTAGGGCCAAACGGGGGGACAAGCGGATAGGGGGATTTCGGGTCCTAAATGCCAGCTTTCGGCAGCGTCCAATGGTGCGTGTAGGTCACTATGCTAGGCCATATGTTTGCTAGGACCGTACGTATGTGGCTTTTTGTGGGTGTTTTTTTTTCTTTTCTTTACGTGCTCAGAGGCGCGCGAAGTGAAGTAGTCACAGCCCGACTGTCACGCCCCCGAAAAAGTTCAAAATACGCCAAAAACGACCACCTCATCAGATTCAGCAGTGTCTCAGCTTTCCGAAAATACCCATGTTTACGGGCAAAAACCGTGCCGTTATTTTTTTAAATCATTGTTTTTGTTGCAAGGTGCTCCTTGATTTTGTCTCGCTCAGGCCAGGTGATCTCATCCACAGAGGAAGACCCCACCATACGTTTGCTGAGTAGAGAACGCATTCGATGCGGCGGTGTCTGCTGCGGCGGTGTCTGTAGAGGTCAAACTGGGTCCTAGAAGTAAGTCACATTCATGACAACCACGTCAACACCTCCCCGTTGTCCCAGCCCCAACATCAGTGCAAACGCCTGAGCCCATGATGGGCTGATGATGAGCACATGATGTGAACGAAGCCGAGAAACCAACCTCCGTGGCGAGTAACCCATGCACTGTGCTGTACAGCAAGAAGCACGTGCTGGTTCGCGGCTTAGTCCCACGGCTTGAGCGCCTTCAGAGCGCGCCTGTGAGAATGATGAGGGTCTGAGAAGCAAACGAGCACTGTTTTTCGAGTACCTCATCAGTGACGTCTTCCTATGCGCCTGGCACACCGCATTGTCTGCGTGCACTGATGTGTGAGCTAGGACACAGTCGTATCTCAATTTGGAGATAGCGCCGTGTATAAAAAGGATCTGGTGTCTCCGGTTCCAGCGTTTGGCGTTAGTTCAATGATCTGTGTACGCTTTGCACGTCCGTATGTTTACTACGACCGCCCGGCACACAGCATTGTCTGCGAGCACTGATACATGTGCGACACAGTCGTATCTGTTTCTTCGCATTGTCCGGGTCCATGCATAGCTAACAACGCCGTTTAGTCCCAGACAACTCATATAGTCCCTGACTTTCCGTATTGTCTCGCTCCACGCATCAGGCTCCTGATGTCTCCAGTTCCAGCTTTTGGCGTTAGTTCAATGGTCTGTGTACGCTTTACACGACCGTATGTTTACTACGACCGCCCTAAAAGGGCTGACTGTCTTTTTTCTGTCTTTGGAAATGTTACGCCTACAAAAATCGAAAATGAATGAAACGCTAAAATTCCGAAACTTATATTGCAGAGCTGGCCCTTCGCAACACGTGATTATCATGTGTTAGTGAGAGAATGCGTGTGATTCACGTGAGCGTGAGTGTTGTGTTCAGCTCGCGGCGCTTTGAACCAGTTCAAGAAATTGAATATAGCGCCTACAAAATACTCAGTTATTATTATTATGATTATGATTATTATGTGTGTCAAAACTGAAGCTGTTTCAGTACTAATGTCTCAGATGTCAGCTTTTAGTGATGATGATAATATGATGATGATGATGATAATAATAATGATGACTGTGCATTTTAAGGGCGTTGCAAAAACTTCCATGCTAACTACATGTCATCTTTGGGAAAGACTTGAAGGGTGGGTGCGGGTGTTTGGGGGGGGGGGTGGATTTCCACCACATACAGGTGATATCAAAGACGGGGTAACGATGAAAAAGCCAGCATAAATATTTGGCCTCAGCCGGTATTCGATATCACGAGAGGGGAGGGGGGGGGGAGGACTGACAGAAGAGTAGCGCCTTGAGGTTCCGTTTGAAGGTCTTGGTGGCAGCAGAACCTTTTGGCGAAGCTACAGGGTCTGTATGGTGTGGTTTCAAAGATGACACTAAAAAGAATGATCAGATATATAAGATATACTGCATCGACAATTTGTCTCAAGAATTCATTTTACTGATTGAAAATTATGAACAAAACACACATACAAAAAAAGGTCGCCACTTCTCGAATCAGTAATTTTACGTTCTGACAAAGATGGATGGCATCAACCGAAATGTTCCCAAGAAAGATGTCAGTTTTGACCTTAAGCCATCACTCACCCAGGGACGCGTTTTATCAGATCTATGTAAATGAAATATCTTTCCTTAACAGGAGGGCATTGTTGCATGCAAACGTTCTGTTTTCTCAGAAAGCGGGTTGAGTTTCACTTCTCTATGTGTGTCTATGACTGATGTGATGAAATGATATTAAACATAGCGAAGAGATGACCGACGGCCGACTCAACCCTGTTCCGGGTCCGTAGATAAATCTATGCCCCTGAAACGACGGCCAAGTCGGGCTAACCGAGAACGAGCCGAGCTAAGTGATACCTAAGAAGGAAAACACAAAAATACTCGGTGACAAGGAAAGTGGACAGTAACTGTTACGAACAACTTTGAGGTCCCCGTGTTATTTCACAGTGTGCACAGAAGCGACGAAAACTGTCGCATTCACCAGCACAGTACATTTTCAGCCTGTTTCGAGATTATTGCCTGCATGAGTTGTCTCCCTTGTCACAACAAGCACGCTTTTTTCGTGGCAGAGTACAAAGCTCCCACGAAAAATGCATGCTTACTGCGGATCTGTGTATGCACGGGGGACAACTCATGCGGGTAATAATCTCGAAACAGGCTGAAAATGTACTGTGCTGTTGAATGCGACAGTCTTCACCACTTCTGTGCACACTGTGACCTGTGAAACGGGGACCTCAAAGTTGTTCGCGACTGTCCACTGTCCTTGTCACCGAGTATTTTTGTTTTTACCTTCTTAGGTATCACTTAGCTCGGCTCGGTCTCGGTTAGCCCGACTTGGCCGTTGTCGCAGGGGCCTAGAGTTATCGACAGACCCGGAACGGGGTTGACGGCCGACTAGAGCCGTGATGTGTAGTAAGACGTGTAACAAGAAAAGACAACTCGTCTTCTACCACAGAACGGAATGCACAGGCTGTCAACAGGCAAGAAAGGGGACATGACTCTTGCTCGCACCTTGTGACACATGATGAATGGGACCTTGCATCCCAATTTTCTTGTGGCTTGCAAAAGAAGCTTGAAATTGGCACCGAGAGAAAAAAAGAAAAAAAAAGAAAGAAAAAAGGCATGCATGTTGAATTGGCAGGCCGATGCTTTACAGCTGGTGATGAATGACGCTATCAGACAAATGCGCTAAGCAGCGTGATATTACGTGATGAATGTTATATGCGAGACAACTTCATATCTTGCCATGTTTTGTTTCTTTTTTTTTTCTTTTTTTTTGTCCGTTTTCTGTTACTACTGACAGGGTCTTGTGTCTTTTTTTCTGTTTGGTTAGATCTTTGTTCTATTCTGTGTTATTGAGAAGTGCATTTTCCTGCTTCCTGTCTGATTTTTTTTTTTTTTTTTGTATTTTTCCCCCGTTTTTAATCTTCTTGCAAAATCATACACACACTATAATTTACTTTCTTTTATATTTTTTTGTTTGTTTTTTTTTCTCTTTTTTTTTAATCTTCTTGCAAAATCAAACACACACTATGATTTACTTTCTTTTTTAGTTTTTGGTATTTTTCCCCCGTTTTTAATATTCTTGCAAAATCAAACACACACTAAGAATAAAATCTTCTTGTTTTATGTTTTCTTCTGATGTTTTCTTCTTTCGTCTGTTTATCCTTTGCTTTCTTTATGGATTGGAGGAGTGTTGTTTTTTTTCTTCTGTCATCCGACATTCGTTTTGTTGCCGCCGTCCTTTTACCCTTTTTTTATTTTTGTATTTTTTTTTCTCGTTTCTATCTTCATGTCAAAATCAATATAATTTTTTTTAAAAAGAATTCTTATCTCTCTCTCTTTTTTGCCTTCTTCTGCTTTGTTTTTGGATTGGAGGGAGGGTTATCCTTTCGAAATTAGGCCAGAGATGGAAGAAATTTGTTTTTAGTCTTTTAAAAGGTTCCCCCCCCCCCCCCCTGTTTCTATCTTCATGTCCAAATCAATATAATTTTAAAAAAGAATTCTCATGTCCCTGTTTTCGCCTTCTTCTTCTGCTTTGTTTTTGGGTTGGAGCAGGGTTATCCTTTCAAAATTAGGCCAGTAATGGAAGAAATTTGTTTTCAGTCTTTTTTTCAGAGACTGTCCGAATTTCAAAAGGTTTCCTGTCCGTATGGTTGATGTTGGTTGTGTATTTCCTGGCTACGTCCAGATTTCTCTTCTGAAGAAAAAAACTAAAAAAGCCAATTTAGTTTCCGTTTTATCTTGTCTTACGTCTGTGGACGTCTTTATTTTATGCTTTTTATTTAGAGGACCCGGCATAGCAGAATGGTAGAGCGCTGGACTCTCTATGCTCGGGTCGCGAGTTCGAATCCCGGCTGGGGCCAGATATTTTGTGCTGGCCTTTTTCTCGTTGCCCCGTCTTTGATATCACCCTTACGTGGTGGAAAAGAGCGTTAAACTCCCAAACACCCTCCCACCCCGCCCGCTTTTTATTTATTTATTTATTTATTTTGACGACAGATTTTTTTATATTCCTCATTCCAGTTCCAATCTCTGTTGGAAAAAGAATTGTGCAGACCTTTTTTCTCGTTGCTCGGTCTGTGATATCAACCGTAATTATGCGGTGGAAAGACCGCTAAACTCCCAAACACCCACCCACCTACCCTTAGTTCGTATTCCCTAGATGAACTTACTTCTTGTAAACGTGTACAAATCTACATCCACCCACCTACCCTTAGTCCGCATTCCCTAGATGAACGTACTTCTTGTAAACGTGTACAAATCTACACCCACCCACCTACCCTCATTCCGCATTCCCTAGATGAACGTACTTCTTGTAAACGTGTACAAATCTACACCCACCCACCTACCCTCATTCCGCATTCCCTAGATGAACTTACTTCTTGTAAACGTGTACAAATCTACACCCACCCACCTACCCTCATCCCGCATTCCCTAGATGAACTTACTTCTTGTAAACGTGTACAAATCTACACCCACCCACCTACCCTCATTCCGCATTCCCTAGATGAACGTACTTCTTGTAAACGTGTACAAATCTACACCCACCCACCTACCCCCATTCCGCATTCCCTAGATGAACGTACGTCTTGTAAACATGCACAAATCTACACCCACCCACCTACCCTTAGTCCGCATTCCCTAGATGAACTTGTAAACGTGTACAACTCTACCGCCATCATCTGGAAAAAGGGCCCAAGCGCCTATTAAATCCACGGGACTTATTCCAGTTTTTTGAGAAGGACCGTTAAGCTGTGACGTGTTCAGCTTAAAATAATTCTTGTACTTCACTGTTATCAACTTGTTTGTTTCGGTTTTTCCCCCCGTTAGAATTTGTCCATGTGGTTTCAGTACTCCCTTTGCCTACCTTCCTGTATCACCACACGGTTTTTTTTAATGTTTGTTTGTTTGTTTTTGAGACGGTATTTATTCGATCTTTACATGCAGCAGCGACGCTTCAATTGCATGGGGCTGCTTTCATTGCAAGAATTGCATCAGTGATTACGTCAAATGTATAATGCGTCATTGCAGTGAAGAAAAACGTCATAGATTTAAAAAAAAAACAAAAAACCCAACAACTCAATTTCACGTCTCTCTTCCAAAAACAAGACTGGTCTGACGAGCCCGGTCAGTTGTTTCCATTCACAGAGAGAGAGAGAGAGAGAGAGAGAGAGAGAGAGAGAGAGAGAGAGAGAGAGAGAGAGAGAATGTGTGTGTGTGTGTGTGTGTGTGTGTGTGTGTGTGTGTGTGTGTGTGTGTGTGTGTGTGTGTGTGTGTGTGTGTCCTCCTCCCGGATACATGGCATTACAAAAGAACGACCGTGACGACAGCAGGTGATTAAATGGAAACAACTTACTCGGCTGGTGACCATCTTTTTTTCTTTTTTTTTCCCGAGCACTTTCCTGTGTCTTTTACTCTTGGAGGAAGCTATAGGCTCCAACTTCAGCTCTCATTTTCAAACCTGTAATAATGTTGTGGACGAAATGTCTCCCGGCCAATTTAGCCTCCTCTCAATGCTTCGCTAAGGGAGAGCTCCCCTCGGGAGAAAGGGGCCCTGTGAGGGGGCAAAGGGGTGAGATTGAGGGGAAAGGGAGGCTATTCCTTAAGTGCCTTCTCTTGGGCTTTCAGACGTCAGAATTGGCTGCCTATTTCTGATGAGAAGTGGAAGGAATTTTAGGGTGTTTTTTGTTGGTTTGTTGTTGTTGGTTTGTTGTCGACATGCATTTATATGTTGTCAGAATGGATAGCACCGTGCTTTTCAGTTGTCTTGTAAGTTTGGTGCTGTGTCCTGGAGTGAGTTTGGATTTTATTTCATATTACTTATTTATTTATTTGAGGTGAGGAGGATGGGGTGGACTTTCTGCTTTCTGGAAGGTTGAAACGATGTGGGATTTTGCAATGTTGTGTTTTGAATGATGAGAGAATGTACGTTTACGGCGAATGTTTGCGTTTTGCTACGTGTGTTGTCGCCAAAACTGTCATGCAGCGTAACAAATACAAACTGGATTATCCAAGACTCAAGAGAGAGAGAGAGAGAGAGAGAGAGAGAGAGGGTGGGTGGAATGGGTCTTTGGGGGTTTAACGTCCTTTTCCACCACACGGGGCTACGATAAAAAATCCAGCACAAATATTTGGCCCCAGCCGGGATACGAACTCACGAGAGAGAGAGAGAGAGAGAGAGAGAGAGAGAGAGAGAGAGAGAGAGAGGTGGGGGGTGGGGGTGGGTGTTTGTGTGTTTAACGTTCTTTTCCACCACGTACGGGTGATATCAAAGACGGGGCAACGATGTAAAAGCCAGCACAAATATTTGGCCCCAGCCGCGATACGAGCTCACGACCCGAAGAGAGAGAGAGAGAGAGAGAGAGAGAGAGAGAGAGAGAGAGATGAACCCAACCTTACCAACCCAACCTTTACAACACCAAAGACACGTGAAGAAATATCAGCAGGTATCCAGACAGATGACTTTGGCAACAGCTCCAAAACAAAGGATGTGGTAATTGGTTGTAACCTTTTGGGCACCTACAGTGACAGCTGACTTCAGCCTCTTGGTCCGACACCAGATCCACACCCTTCAGTCAACGCTTAAAGCCACAACTCCCCAAGGTAGGTCTTCAGATAAGGGAGGCTACTTTGGAACCAGACAGAATGTTAGCAGTTTTTTTTTGGGGGGGGGGGAGGGGGGGGGGGTGAAAACTACCTTTTTGAATGATAATAAGCAATGCAGCTAACGCCCTGAGACTGAATTCATATCAGGTATCCTCACGCTTAAAGGCACAACTCATGAAGGCACATCTTCGGGTAGGGGAGGAAAGTTTTGCAACTTTCAACCTTTCTACGCATGAGTGGTAAGAAATCAGACCGTATGTTTGGAAAACAATTTTTTGGGGGTGGGTGGGGAGGGGATGAACGGTGAAGGGGGGGGGGGGGCTGGGGAGGCACCCATAACGATGTAGGTGTTTTTGTGGTTTTTTTTTTAATTCACACATATCACCATCATAAAAGTTTTGAAAAAGAAACAAAAACGCGAGAATGACCTCCCTTTGAAGTTGCGTATTTTACTACCCTAGCCTCACGGCCGAATCGGAGATCGATAACCCACTTCACGCCGCACACTTTGGGCACCCGAACTAACCACGCCCACACGGGCCAAAACAAAACAGATAGTAATTGGTCGTTTCTGCTCCCGTGCCCTTCTCTCCATAGACAAAGCACAGTCTGTGTCGCCAGTGCTGACTGTTTGTGTGTGTTGTTATGATATGCGGTTCCGGCGTCAGGCGAGTAATGGCGGCGACCTTTTGAGTGGCAGGCGGACATCACGTCGTCAATTTCTGTCACCGTGTGTCGGTGCCTTAAGTGCACTTTGGTGGTTTTGGGTTCAGGAAGGTGAAATGATCCGCGCACTTGATTTGATGGTGTGAGTCGTATCAGATGAAATTTGATGACTTGTACGCTGAGAGGAAATTTGAAGAAACTACCCATAGCTCTAACTCCAAATATATCAGCTCTGTGAAAACAACAACAACAACAACAACAAAAGAAAAAACACACAAATACAAACAAACAAACAACCAAACAAACAAAACCAAGCAGCAACATCAACATCAACAACAGCAAAAGACGTTAAAATCAACTTTGATGTTGATCTTGATTTCAGAATCATTAGTTTGTTCTTGTGTGCTCTATATGCGCGCACACGCTTGTGTGTGTGTGTGTGTGTGTGTGTGTGTGTGTGTGTGTGTGTGTGTGTGTGTGTGTGTGTGTGTGTGTGTGTGTGTGTGTGTGTGTGTGCGTGCGCGCGCGCGCGCGCGTGTGTGTGTGTGTGTGTGTGTGTGTGTGTGTGTGTGTGTGTGTGTGTGTGTGTGTGTGTGTGTGTGTGTGTGTGTGTGTGTGAGAGAGAGAGAGAGAGGTCGACGCAGTGGTCAGCTAATAGAAGCAGAAATGAACTCCACTAAACAATGACGTTCATTTCGCGTGCAAGAGGCTGCTCTGCTGATTCGAAAATGGCGTGTGAGAACCTGGTTAAGTTTGCCAAACATGTACGAGCAAATGGAACGGGAAGGGTGGAGAGGAGTGGAGAGAGGGGAGAGAGAGAGAGAGAGAGAGAGAGAGAGAGCAACCCTCAAGCATTACCACCTCCCCCCCCCCCCAAAAAAAAAAAAAAAAAAAAAAGCTACAGGAAAACAACAAAACCCCAACAACAGCAATATAACCCCCCCCCCCCCCCCCCCCCCGAAGAAAAAGAAAAAGAAAAAGATACTAAAACCCAAAACATTTTAACAAATAAAACAAAACCAAAAAAAACCCAACCTAACAACAAAACAAAATAAAACAAAAACAAAAAGCTAA
>JACVVK020000313.1:657500-680000 GCA_018292915.2 Batillaria attramentaria | reverse complement strand
AAGGACACAAAAGGCCTCAAAATGCCTATAATTATGTTCCCTATTAGCCTCGGGCATCATAGTCACCCCTTAAAATGCTTCAACCTACAAACAAAAATTACCATTAATTTTAAGGGCACGCACCTGACAGGAGTTTAAAAAAAAAAATGTCTCCTCTCCGCTCAGGCCTCACTGGAGTAGTTTTCATCATTGCCCCGTGTTTTATATCACCCGTATGTGGTGGAAAAGGACGTTAAACCCCCAATCACCCACCCACCCCCTCACTGGAGTAATGCTAGTCTACTTTCTGTTTAGGCCAGAAAGCCGCTTGCACAAATTTCCAGCTCAAATTTGCCCGTATATCAGGCAATAGCTGACAGCGATGTGGAGTCGCGGTGATTCATCATCGTTCATTAGCTGTCTGACAGTTTTCACCGACTAACAGCAGCCATACACAAAACATAATCACGCGGCTTGTCCCCCAAAATGTTCAACACGTTCTCGTCATGCTTTGCTAAATGAGTTTTTAACGAGCTGATTTTTTTTTCTTCTGTTGCAGAAGTGGAACTGCCGTTTGCAGTCTTTTTTTTTAGCGAGAGAGTCGTTTAGCGCCACAGCTCTTAGACACATAAATTTGGACGTGTTTTTGCAAAACACGAAGGCAAAGAAGTTATGAATAATCTTTTACACCACTCGCCTGTGCAAGTTTTCAGTGAGTTAACTATGAGTGCGTTACGTCCGAAAATAGTAATGAAACAGAGAGCGAAAGTGTGAGTTATGACTTTCCATAACCTACTCAGTGGTTTACGAGTTCACAAAAACACACTCCAGTTACGTCATCAATCAGAAAGTGCGTCATTTCAAACATTTGGAACTCATACGTCGCGGCCGGTGCACAGTTATTTTGCTCACTTTTGGGGGTGAAATTTTTATTTTCCTTGGACCACGTAAAAATGATTGCACAGAAAATTCTCTGCGGTGTATTTGCGGGTGCACTTTTGAATGTCAGTACATGAGCACATGCTTTGAATGATATTTTTCTTAACTTCAAGTAATTTCAACTGCCCGCAAGTCAGCGCGCAGAATTTTGAGGGGGTACAAAGGTCACTAGTCACTCTACCAGAAAAATAAAATGTCGCAGAAAATGTATGTGACTAGAGTAGTAGAGGTAAAAGTCTGAATGCTGGTGATATAAACAGCTTACATTATTAGTTCGAGTGGTTTACGGCGAAAGACTAACCCCTCGATGGTTCGATTGTTTGCGTAGCTACCTCGCCGGAGGCATCTTTAGGGGTCCTTACATTTAGATGCGTCCTCTGCGAAAGGGTATAGCCAGAACTGTTTTACTCAGTCCCTGCCTAGTAGTACGTTTGGGGTTGTGCACCTGTGGCCTCACTAAAACAACAACTCAAAACAACAACAGCACCACCACCAACAACAACTGTGGGCCCGATGGGGAGGCTGTTGCCACACAGCCGAGTTTCACCCACTTCACGGGTGCGACTTTTGGGGTGCTTCCCTTAGTATGACACGTCGTATGATATGGATGATTACACGGCCGGCACCGCAGGTGCCGTAGTTCCCGGGCCTGGTTAATGCCGGGGATATTTATGACAGGAAGCGTGGAACGCGGCCCTGTACCGCAGTCCCAAACCACGTGGACCTCCATAGCATCATCTTACTATCATCCTCATCTCCATCATCATGCATAATAAAAATTGTCCCAGCTTCCGAGTCCTCCGTGGGTTCCATCCATGACCTGGGAGGAACACCACTGGAGCTGGCAAAGAGTTGGGGCAGCAAATAAAAACCAAAACCAACAACAACAACAACAAGAAAAAACAAACAAACCAAAAACAACAACAACAACAACAACAACAACAACAACTCATTAATGTATGTCTGCAGGGATTTAAATTCGACCACGTGTGAGTGTTGCACTTTGATTATACCGTGTTTGCTGCAGTACGAGCCATCAATGAACTTGTAATCTTGCCGGATTTTCGCAAACAGGTCAAAAACCGAAAAAGAGTCAAGAACGTGGGATACTCGTGCGCGGTACGAAATATGCTAAATAGTGTTCAAACGTCCTTGGGCAGATTTTTGAAGCATCCTCTGCAAAACAAAAAACAAAAAATAAACCAACAACCAACCAAAAACACCAAAAACACCCACAACACCAACAAGAAACCAAGAACGCTGAAGACGTCCCAGGACATATGCAATATTTTGGCGGTGTATATATATAGTAATGTGTCCTTAGGCAAATCTTTTTGGCTTCCGGCGCAAAACAGACAGGGTCAAGACTTCTTCCACTTTATACTTTTTTTTTTGGAGGCGCCCTCTTTGAAAAGAGAAGGCCAGAACTTTTCAATAACTGTTTTCCACGTAGAAAATAATATTGCAGTTTCTGCGTTCTCTCTGGAAGGACAAAAAAAATTAATGCTGGAAATGTATGATCGGTGTCCTTACCAAACTTTGTACGTGCGATGGTAATTATACAGCACACACCAGTTTGGCATGGACAGCGACGAGATGTTCCACGTGGACAAAGGACGTTAGACGTTCAAATCTCGTGTTGTTATCTCTCTCTCTCTCTCTTTCGTGGTACCTTTTATTTTCTTCTTCCATTATCTTGAACACGCAGTTTTTGCCATAGTTGTGTGGCAGAGTAAAGAGTTTTAAGTAGAGAATGTAAACTTAAAAACAGCCACTCAATCTGAAATGAAAAACAACAACAATGACGACGACGACGACAACAACAACAACAGTAACAGCAACAGCAACAACAGCGACAACAGCAACAACAACAGCAGCAACATGAACAACTCAGTACGCCTTGCAAAAAAGCCCCTTGCCAATGTTGGCTCTGGCCAAAACTGTAAGGCAACAGCGAAACGTTATTGGTATACAAGTACATCAATAAAAGCAACAACAACAGCAATATCACCACCACCACCAACACAACAACAACAACACAACAGCAACACCACCACCACCACCACCAACCACAACAACAACAACACAACAACACACCACCACCACCACCACCAACAACAACAACAACACATCAACAACAACACCGACATCAACACAACAAAGAACACCTAAGTGCAGGTCTCTTCCTTTACTGCACTGCACTGTTTTTATCGCCGACGTTTTGTCTGGGTGATGGCAATGGAGGTTGACACACGGCACATGGGACTGATTACGGAGGACCGAGTCTGCTCCTCACAACCACTGCCTTGCGCGTGCTTCAGTGACACGTTAGTACGTCACCCACGTTCTGCTGTCAGCACGGTTCTGCTGGAATGGTCAGTGTCGTATTGTCGTGTTGGTGATGGGGTACTTTGGCGGAGTGCTTTGTCGTGAAAGACATGGTGCGCATGTTAAAAGTGTGGCTACTAAGTCTCTTGATTGAAGTTGTTGTGTTCATAACCGGCTCATAACCGTGTTCATGTACGGCTGTGTCAAACAAACAAACAAACAAACAAACAAATAGACGGACAAACAAACAGTTGAAAGAAGCAAGCAAGCAAGCCAGCTGACTAGCTAAAAAAAAAAAATACACAGACCCACCTCTCCCCCCCCCCCAACAAAACAACAACAACAACAACTGACAACAACAACAACAACAACAACAACAACAACAACAACAACAACAACAACAACAACAACAAACCAACAACAACCGGTAAAAACAACCAAGGCAAAACAAAACAAGACCAAAACAAAAACAAAATTAACCCAAAACAAACAACACCAACAGCAACTGCAACAAAAATGAAAAATAGGACAGGTTGGGTGGCGCTGCTCAGCGGCGACGCACTTCCCCGGGGAAAGCAGCCCACATTTTCTCGAAGGGGAAAATAAAGTAGTAAAAGAAAACAAAACCACAAAAAACAGCAACAAAATGCAAAAAAAAAATTCAAGCAAAACAAAACAAAAAACAACCACAAAAAATCCCCAAAGCAACGAGAAAAAACAACAAAAAACAAAAACCAAACACACAACAATAATAACCCAGTGACAAAAAAACCAAAGAACAACAACAGCAACAACAACGTAACAATGCAAAACAACAACAACAACAACAACAACAACAACAACAAGTCTTGTGTGTTCCTCTCTAAAGATGATTCACGAATCATGAAGATTTTCGTGTTGCACTGTCCACAATACGACATACACATTGAGGTTTCTTATACACTGAACTTTCGCCATTATCCGGATGAGCCGAAAACGAGACGAGTAATCTCGTTTCTGCGAGAGTTTGCTCGCGACAATGTCAGTATTGTCAAAACCAGGCGACGTTGACCATGTTTTTATCTTCAGTACCTAGATGGATCTGTGTGGGTTGTACAATGCCATCTAGGTACAAGATGCTGTCTGGCATGGGATCAAGCCATCATGGTCCAAGGTTGGTGGACTTCTTGTATGTGTGTGTGTGTGTGTGGGGGGGGGGGGGAGCAGGAGGGGGGAGGGGTGTTGTTTGTTACTGTGGCTTTGATTAGGTTTAACGTTGAGACTGTTACTGTTAGCATAAAGCTCGCTGAGGATAAGCACTATATAAATTATAGTAGTAGTAGTAGTAGTAGTAGTAGTAGTAGTAGTAGTAGTAGTAGTAGTAGTAGTAGTGCTATTGTTATTATTCATGATCATCATTTACTGTGGATTTTACCAATAGTGTTGTCAAACCTCGCCTACGTTGAATAAACTCAGGGATTATAATCTTCCATCTTTTGGCGGAATTTCAACCTTCGGCTAAAAATTGTCCTCCCCCTCCCCCCCCCCCCCCCCCCCCCCCCCCCCCCCCCCCCCCCCCCCCCCCCCCCCCCCCAGAAAAAGTGCGTTTTATCCTCTGAAGCACTTAAAATCACGCCATAACGCACCAAACTGCACAGACTTTTAGTCTCATTCTAGACATTTTCTTCCCCAAAACATCTTCCTCTGAAGCACTTAAGACCACGCCCAAAAATTCGCCAAATTCCACAGATTTTAGTTTAATTACGGTACAAAAAGTGCTATCACTGCTAAGCTTCAGGCTCCGCATGCAGAAGTCGAGGTTAGGGGTTTTAGCCCCGGGTTAGAGTATAACCTCGAACTAAACTAGCTCTCGAGTTAAATTTTCTGTTTGTTTTGTTTTAAATCAGGAAGCGGGTCCATTCCAGCAAGATGCCTATGCGGCTATAGAAGGCTATAATTCTTCCTTTCTTCGTCTCCTTTTTTATATTTTTTTTTTTTTGGTCTCTTTTGTCCTAGTCTGGGTTAGGCCCGTAGCCGTGGGTTAAATTAACCTCGACTTTTGCATTCGGCCCCTGATTAATTGCTGTAGCTGTGTGAAAGGCTGGGTTCAAAGTTGCAAAGGTTGTCTCCCCTGCCCGAAGATATATATACCTTCTGCAACTGCTCCTTTCGTTTTTAATCAAGTTTATTGCAATACAGGTTTTAGAAACGAACAAATAATTAGTGTGAACAAGCACAGGTGGTAATGGTAATGCTAAGGATGGAACAAATACATTGTGACTGTATTGCAATGGCAGATTAAATCGATACGTATAATTATGGTAAATCAACACTACAGGGGAGAGAGAGAGAGAGAGAGAGAGAGAGAGAGAGAGAGAGAGAGAATGACAATGACAATGACAATGACAAATCTTTGTTTTTCAACGGATGAAATCCTGGGCCCGCATGTAAAAGTCGGGGTTAAGGAGTTTAGTCCTGGGTTAGAGTCTAACCTCGAACTAAACTAGCTCTAGGGTTAAATTTTCCGTTGTTGTTTTTTTTTTTTTTTTTTTTTCAGGAAGCGGGTCCATTCCACCGCTGTGCCTACGCCGTTATAGAAGGATTTTTGTCTTTCTTTCTCCGCTTCCTTTCTGATTTAATTTTGTTTTGTTTTGGGGTTTCTTTTTTTCCTAGTCTGGGTTAGGCCCGTAGCCGTGGGTTAAATGAACCTCGAGTTTTACATACGGGCCCTGAACTTTACTAAATATAATGCGGTTTTCTTGCACTGTTAGATAGAGACGCTTGGAAGGAGTGTCTGTACGTGAGAGTGTTGTGGAGGTAGAACTGTTCCTTTAACACAGTCTTCCATCCTTGGAAATAGAAAAGTTGCCAACTGTGCACTGACTCTAAGGACGGATTATGTTTCGAGCTGGGCTGTGCATCACGAGACATATATGTAGACAGGTGGGTGTGTGCCTGGAGTGTTTGTGGGTGGGAGGGTTGTGGAAGGGATGGTGGGGTGGTTGTGGTGAGGGGGGAGGTGTGTGTGTGTGTGTGTGTGTGTGTGTGTGTGTGTGTGTGTGTGTGTGTGTGTGTGTGTGTGTGTGTGGAGGGGGGGAGTATTGGGGGGGGGGGGGCGGGGGAGAACTAGTCATGGTTGTCATCATGTGGGGTGGGAGGAGGGGGTGCACGTGGAAGGGGGGCAACTGTAGGCTGAGTCGCAGAACAAGAGAAAGACTGGTTATCTTGTATGTGGATGCTAAACAAGTGCACAAGTGCTTTGCTTGGTTTCATGCCATCACACACACACACACACTCACACACACACACACACACACACACACACACACACACACACACACACACACACACACACACACACAAATTAACAGCAGCACCCCCCCCCCTCCCCCCCTACCCTCAGGGCTTCGTCATATTAGTTGGGACCACTAAAACTTACTCATTCGTGGGTGGTGCGAAACATTTCTTTTCAGTTGACTCTAAATATCAATACACCTACATTGTATCTGATATAAAGTGCACACGTAATTACTAAGCCCGGAAGAGAGAATGATGTGCCACCAAAATATTCTGACGACAATTACTGAGTGTTTCCGTTGTTAATGGTCTGCACTCTCAACAAAAAGCCGCTAATCTTGTGAGTACAGTTTATATAGCGCCTATCTGTTTTCTACCACACACACATACACACACACACACACACACACACACACACACACACGCACGCACGCACGCACGCACGCACGCACGCACGCACACACACACACAAACCTGCAACTCTTTCGACCGTGCATAATGCAGGCGACTCTGTCACAGTTGCAGAGTTTTCAACGCTTCGCAGACCTTTACAAAACCAGAGCGTGAGTTTGGAGTGACTTCATTGTGCTTTTCGTCAGTGAACGGGACACATGGCTGCAGCGTCTAGCGTGTTTTGTGTGCTGCACGACAAGACTAGCCACTGCGATCTTTTTCGCTCAGTGTCAGAACACAAACTGAGCTATGAAATCAGGCTGCCCTCGGTTTTTATACGGGATTCAGGGACGCTGAAATCTCTGTAACTGTGAAAGAGTGGACTGTACACTTTGCTCAGTCGGATTTACAAAAACAACAACAAACAAACAAACAAACAAACAAACAAACAAACAAACAACAACAACAACAACAACAACCCCAAACAACAACAACAACAAACAAACAAACAACAACAACAACAAAAAAAACAAAAAAAACACACACACTCTTTGAGGCTTTTTGTTGATACTGCAGACCTTTAAATCCACCGAGTGGAATTGCACGAGCTTGTTTGGGATCCTAATTGCAGGAGGCAGCCACAGATTCAACATCACGAACTCTGTTCAAACAAATCTGTCGCTATTGTGAAGCTACCTTATATTTTCGCGGCGGCTTAATCTATGACGTCCGTCGGCATTTCATTCATCCGACTTTCGCTTAATGAGGAAAATCGCAAATGCCAAGTCTTCAATAGCGTCAGAGTGAAGAATTGTCACACCCACGGTCATGAAGTATTTACACAAAGCAATTCGACATTTGCGATGGGAAGTGATTAAACCATTCATTTGCCGCCACGCCCTAGCAGTGTCCCTTCAGATCACGTGACGTGAACAGGAAGCGA
This sequence comes from Batillaria attramentaria, assembly GCA_018292915.2. Classification (NCBI taxonomy): domain Eukaryota; kingdom Metazoa; phylum Mollusca; class Gastropoda; family Batillariidae; genus Batillaria; species Batillaria attramentaria. The sequence continues at coordinate 672,142 of JACVVK020000313.1, read as the reverse complement.
GACCAAGTCTGGCTTCTAAGGTTAAAGAGCTTTCTACGGTCGGTCACTCCCAGTGCATAGTATTAAAATCTCTCTGTTCGTACCGCTGCTGAAATGGAAAACTGCCGGCGGCTTTCGAAGCTCCAGTGTTGTTTGCCAGGTAGAAGGATGTTTCATTTGACCATTGCGACCGTTGTCGTGGCTTCTAATAGTAGAGGAATATGACATTCTTTGGGCCAACGGTCCGTTCCTGGGGGTGGGGGTGGGTCTTTGGGGGTTTAACGTCCTTTTCCACCACATAGACGGGTGATATCAAAGACGGGGCAACGATGAAAAAGCCAGCACAAATATTTGGCCCCAGCCGGGATACTACGAACTCACGACCCGAGCATTAGAAGTCCAACGCTCTACCATTCGGCCACCTCGGCTACCCGGTCCGTTCCTGAACAGAGTGGGACGCGACAAATCTTCTTAAAATAGCCACCAATGAGCGCAGTCTAGCTGGTCCTCAGTCCGCAACCAAATAACGTCGTCTGCTCAGTACGCGGTACACTTTAAGAGCAACACAATTACACGTCGGCAAGTCACCACAATGGTCTCAGATGCTGTCCTGTGACCCAAGTGACTGATTCTAATTCACAGAGTCAGCGCATTCGATGAGAAGTTTCCACATGATGCTGTAAACGGCTACTTTGGATCAAATGTTTCAGTGACAATTTCTCTGCAGCCCAGCACGGGGATGAATCAACATGGACGGGCGTTTTTCCGGTGCTATGTGTCTCCAAATCATAGCACCCTGATTTAGCGAACCCCCACCGACGCCGCCACAGCACAGCGTTTTTCCAAAAGACACAGTACCGGGAAAAACGCTTTGGATTTTCGGCTGTCTGTTAGAGAGACTGAAAGAGGCCGTTTATCAAATCAGGAACCGACTTACCGGCCCCCGTAGTGTAGTGGTTAGCACTTCGGACCATGGACCGGGAGACCCGGGTTCGAGTCCCAGCCGAGGCAAGCGGGATTCTTCCTACCTAGGTCGGCTCCTTGGAACCAGACGGGACAAACCCCAATTGAAACAGAGATCAAGAAGCGGAAATGGGGTTGGATAGGCCACACGCTACGAAAGCCTGCATCCTACATCACTAGGCAGGCTCTTGACTGGAATCCGCAAGGGAAACGAAAAGTGGGTCGCCCGAAACAGACTTGGCGCAGGAGTGTCGACGCAGAAATGAAGGAAGTCGGAATGACATGGGCCGAGCTGAAGAGGACCAGCCAGAACCGGGTGCGTTGGAGGAGTGTTGTTGCGGCCCTATGTTCCCCACGGAATTAAGAGGCGTAAGTCATGTAAGTCAAGGTCGGCTCCTACCCAGAGCGGGTGTGCTATGGGGGCCCAGTGTGGAGGCTGTTGCCACACAGCCGAGATTCACCCACTTCAAGGGTGCGACTTTGGGGGTGCTTCCCTTGGTATGACACGTGTTATGATGTGGATGATTACACGGCCGGCACCGCAGGTGCCGTAGTTCCCGGGCCTGGTTAATGCCGGGATATTTATGACAGGAAGCGTGGAATGCGGCCCTGTCCCGCACTCCCAAACCACACGGACCTCCATACCACCATCTTACCATCATCCTCATCTCCATCATCATGCATAATACAAAATGCTCCAGCTTCCGAGCCCTCCGTGGATTCCACCCATTACCTGGGAGGAACACCACTGGAACTGGCAAAGAGTTGGGGCAGCAAAAAAAAAAAAAAAATGGAACCGACTTGTACTTATACGTTACTACAATCTAAAGATGTGTGTATGCTCGTGTTTAAAATAACGGCTTTAAATGAGAGCAGTCGTCATCGAAATGTTTGAAGCAGCATAGCGATGGGGGAAAAAAATATCCATTTTGATTTCCGGATTACGAGCGCACACAAGCTAGTGCGCTGGTGTGATATCTGTGCAAAGTATACTGGTTGATGAACGGCATTTGTGCATCACGATTGGTTGATAGGTTGGCCGGTTTGTTGGCTGAGTGGTTGATCGGTTGTTTGGTTGGTTGGTCGGTCAGTTGATTGGTTGGTTGGTTGAATTGTTGGATGGTTGGTTGATTGGTCCGTCGGCCTTTCAGCTTGGTCGGTCGGTCGGTCAGTCGGTCGGTTGGCTGGTTGCCTCGTTGGTGAGTTGGTTGGTGGCTTGATTGATTGATTGATCGATTGATTGATTGATTGATTGATTGATTGATTGGTTGATTAGTTGGTCGATGGGTTGGTTGCTTGGTTGGTGGGTTGGCCGGTTGGTCAGTTGATTGATTGTTGGGTTGGTTGTTGGGATGGTTGGTGGGTTTGTGGGTAAATTGGTTGATTGGTTGTTTGGTGGGTTGGTGGTTTGGTTGGTTGGTGGTTTGGTTGGTTGGTGGTTGATTGGTTGGTTGGTTGGTTTAGGGCGACGTTGTCGTTGTCGGCGACGTAAGGGTGACATCAATTAAGGACGACGAGGAAAAAGCCAGCACAACTGTTTGGCTCCCAGCCGGGATTTGGTCACGCGGCCAACAAACTGGAAAGCCAACATTTCATCGGCTCGGCTGGTCGGTTGCATCACAGGGAAGAACCGCAATATGGTGGAAGACAATCCCCCCTCCTCCCGCCACCCCAAACACACACAAACAAACAACAACAACAACAACAAACTCAAAAGTGGCACTTTTCCGTCAAATCCCCTACGATGCGGTGTTTTTCCCCGCTGACACCATCTTTAACCCTCTTTGGTTGGAGCTCCAGTCCCTCCACCCCTGTCACACCCGGCTTTCAAAGTGCACGCATCTGCACTCAACGTGGCTTCGATCAAGTTCAAAAGCACGGAACTGAGCTGCATCTTCAATCAGTGCTAAAAGTTGAGAATGGGTGATTTTGAAAGACATCCACCACGAACGATCGCGAAACACACATAAACAACGAAAAGCCTTACCCCCCCCCCCCATTACCCCCCGCCCAGCCCCACCACCACCCCACCCCCAACTATTTTTGTTACCGTAATTAGGAAAATCAATCGCCAGCATCATCTGAAAGCCAGAAACTCCACTAGACAAATTCGCGGCCATTTTGGGACTGTTTCCACAATGGCGTCGCCTGTTTGTCAAGGGAAATCACTGAATGATGGCTCGATGCCGGCCCTCTTCAGGAGGCATTGAGATGTAGATCTACTGTTGAAATGCGTTGCGTAGATTCCCCGTTATGACTGTTTTTCCAGTGTGTACGTGTGTGTCGTCTGCTAATTACAGGTCCAAGAATAGCGCCTGAGGAGGATGGGAACAGTGACAGAGACCACATTTATTGGCTGTTTTCGTGACAGTACAACAAAAGATATTTACGGATGTTAATGGCTAGAAGAGGGGGATTTTTTGCCGGTATTTAGAAGAAATACGAGAAAAGCTTCGCAGGGATTTTCCACGTGTGATCTTTGCGCAGACAGCTAATTATTTACGGCAGGGCTCAGGGATCTTTTAAAAAGGCTCAGAGAATTTTTAAAAAAAATCCTACTGCTGCAAATAACAGATTCGGTCTCACTTTTGCAAAAACATTTGCGCGCGCGCACACACACACACACACGCACGCACACACACACACACACACACACACACACACACACACACACACACACACACACACACACACACACACACACACACACACACACACACACACACACACACACACACACACACACGAGCAGAGAGAGAAAACTAGGCGGCAATTTCTTACGGATTCCTAACCGCGGGTAACTGGCAAAGCTCCTAACTTCTCGGACACGGTGGAGATGAAACACACATGCGGTTTGAAGGGTAACAGCCAGAACCGCAAGATCCTTGTCATTAGAACCACTGAAACGACCGGTCGGATCTTCAGCATGCGTTATATAGCACCTTGAGAATATCTGGAACAAACGCCTTCATTTTCCGAAATCAGTACACTTTCAAGAACAAGTTACGCTTTAGACTGAATTTTAGCGTCGTCAGAGAAACGTAATGTAATTCGTTTTTCACATCCACCAAGTTTCATCGTGCAGACAATCCTCGTCCTTTTTGCTAAACAAACAACCAAACAAACAACAACAACAGCAACAGCAACAGCAACAAGAACAATAACAACTGCAACAACAACAACAAACAACAACAATAACAGTCAACAGCAGCAACAACAATCAACAACAACAATGAGGAAAACTTTGCAACCGACGCAGAGAACATCATTCCTGCCATGTTTATTTCTTTTGGCCGCTCTATCCTTCAAAGTTTGGCAGCAGCGCAGCGTTTTAGAATAGGGGGCACCCACTTTTCCACTTCCCCTCCAGAAAAAGAAGGCATTCATTATTTAAAAAACAAACAAAAAACGTTAACAGCAACAACAACGACGACAACAACAACGACAACAGCAACAACAGCAGCAACGACAACAACAATGACAACAACAACAACACCAGTGCACACAGGTCTCCACTTCCTCTCCAAAAAAATTCTGCATACATTACCTTAAAATCTTAACCAACCCTAATGTTGGTTTAAACAGGTTTATTGCAATACAAATCGTACAAGTAAAGAATTAGTGAGCATAAAGAAGCACCGTGTCAGTAATTATGATAAATTAAAACTACAGGAGAGAGAGAGAGAGAGAGAGAGAGAGAGAGAGAGAGAGAGAGAGAGAGAGAGAGAGAGAGAGAGAGAATGACAATGACAATGACAATGACAATGACACTTTATTTTTCAACGATAGAAATTGTAGCACACGTGCCAGTTTACAGAGAGAGAGAGAGAGAGAGAGAGAGAGAGAGAGAGAGAGAGAGAGAGAGAGAGAGAGGATCTATGTGTACTAAACCCTGGGCCCGTATGTATAAGTCGAGGTTAATTTAACCTACGGCTACGGGCCTAACCCAGACTAGGACAACAACAACAACAACAACAACAACAACAACAACAACAACAACAACAACAACAACAACAACAACAAAAAACAACAACAACAAAAAAACAAACAAAATTATATAAAAACGAAGGCAAAGAAAGGATGAAATAAATCCTTCTATAACGGCTTAGGCGTCTTGCTGGAATGGACCCGCTTCCTGATTAAAAAACAAAAAAAAAAAAACCCCCGCAAAATTAACCCTAGAGCTAGTTTAGTTCGAGGTTAGACTCTAACCCGCGGCTAAAATCCCTAACCTCGACTTCGACATGCGGATCCTGGTGTTTGCAACGATAAACTCAGAAGCTGTAAGATCTACGCGTTGTTTGCCTTTGGAACTTTTTCTAGCATGACCAGTTAAATACTGATTCTTTTGACGGGGCGAATGCAACCATTTTTATGCTCACAGATCGTTCTGAGCTGTTTTCGTGGTATCTATCATCACACCACACCACTTAGACACCTGGACAGTGGCAGCGTCTGCAATACTGGCACTGAGCCAACAAAAGCGTACTCGGTGACGCGGCGAGCACACTAAACGCTCCAGTAGCGTAACAACATTGGAATGTTTACTAATAATTCCATTTTTATGCTCACACGTCGTTCTGGGCTGTTCGAGGCATCTATCATCACATCACTTAGACATCTGGACAGTAGCAGCGTCTGTACCGCTGGCACTGAGCCAAAAGAAGCGCACTCGATATCGCGGCAACCACATCGAACGTTCCAGTAGCGTAACAACAGTCGTAGAATTTGAATGTTTGTCCGCTCACCCAAAGTGCAGACAACATTGTTTCGCATTAAGAGCTGTACTAATCATCAGGATAGAGTGAGTATTTCGAGCGTACAGGCGCACTCACGAACTAAATTGTTCCAAAACATAAGTTGGCTTAGCAAAGAAAGAAAGAAAAAAAAAAAGAAAAAAAAAAAAAGGGGGGGAGGGGATCACACAGGACAAGACTGTCAAGAAAGAACCATATTTCACTCAGACGCAATTCAACAGAGAAGTTGGTTTCGATAAGACCACAGCTCTTATCAACAGGAAGCAAGTACTAGGGAAATTCATCACAGAAATTCGGGAAATTCGTTGGTGGCAGTTACGAGTAGTGATCTGGCAGTAGACATTTGTAAGACGGAGTACAACCAATTAATTGTTGAGAAGAATTTCCGCATTTGACAGGGACTTTAATATAGTGCTTCTTGTGCCCTCTTCTGCTCCCTATTCGCTGAGCATCTTCAAGTGTGAGTGGTACGAGATCAATGTTAGTGTAGTTTTGTATGTGGGTTATCTTACAGCCCACCAAACAGGCTGCACGCACTCTTCAAGTCGTTCTTCTTCTGAAACACTATTGAAAGTTCCTCGTTGAAACCTCAGAACAGTTGGCGAGCGCGCGTTTAGCTTAGCTGCCCCGTCACTCTGGAACGCACTACCTGCCGGCCTGAGAGACCAGTCGGACATAGATCGTATTAGGTCTGACTTGAAAACGTATCTGTTCCGGCTGGCTTTCGACTAGGCCCACTTACCTCCTCCTGATTCAGCTGCTCTGTGTGTGTGTGTGTGTGTGTGTGTGTGTGTGTGTGTGTGTGTGTGTGTGTGTGTGTGTGTGTGTTTGCATATTTGTTGGTGTGAGAGCTGGTGCAGTGAGTCACTTTGTGAGAATTTTGCGCTATATTATTATTATTATGTGTTCTCCATTCCTTAGCCGCGAAATAGTCTTTGTAGCTTGCGCGGCGTAAAACCCTAACTAACTAACTAACTAACTAACTAACTAACTAACTAACTAACTAACTAACTAACTAACTAACTAACTAACTAACTAACTAACTAACTAACGAACGAACGAACGAACGAACGAACGAACGAACGAACGAACGAACGAACTGTTTTCCATTTCACGGCTCCTCCCGTTTGAGGTTGGAGTTGTAGCTTGCAGACTTGATTTGTTTTGTGCGTGCGTGTGTACACGACGACAAGACAGGCACCGTTTACGAGTCTGCACAAATTTTTGACTCGATTTGATGAAGAAAAATCCCTAAGCAAATTCCTGCCCACCAGGGGATTTGGACCCAGTGCCTCAGTCAGGATCTGTAGGTGGATGTCTTAGCCACAAGGCCAAATCCCCATGGCAATATCGAAGAGGGTATATTACTTTGCGTCTAGTTTGATATCCTTATTTCGCCCTTGACCTCAGCTCTGCAGAAAAACATTACTCTTCCAACACAACAGATTTAAGTACTTCACGACAGAATAACTCCCTTGTTCAACGGGACGAAACTCCGGAGTAGAAAAAATATAAAAAAAACTTGGGGGAGCGTAAATTAGTCGTGTTACACCGGAAATGATGCTATGGTCAGAAGTCTCGTGTGAAGCGAGGAAGAAACTCCGGCACTATATCGCTCGCGACATGGTACCCGCGCCGTACCGTACAGCCAAAAATCTTACTTAGTGCCCCTATACAGGCTACATACCAGAGATGCAAATTGGAGGAAAACGCAATATATTCCTCTTACACATAACGTTGCAGATGACACCCTAGAAATGCTTTAAAATTCACCCCCCCCCCAAAAAAAAAAAAAAAAAAAAAATCACAAAAATCAGGCAGCCATACACTCATGTGTAGAGTAAATTTCAACAAATTCCAATGTTGTTTTTTTTTGTTTGGGGGGGGGGGGGGGCAATGTTGGCAGCAACCACATTCCCCCTCATTCCACGGTCGTCTGCTGGCTCCTGCTCCATGAATACAAACAGTCCACAAGCCAGCCTCATTTTTCCCTAATTTTACTATTACCTGGCATGAAACTTGTTTACAAAGCCAACAAAAAGCACCAGATTGCCATTTTTTTTTTACTCTGCACACAAATTTTTAAAGGGTCAAAGATTTTCTACTATATTTAGCCGAGTCGTTACTACATGACCCGGAAGCTAATGCCGGTCTGTAAGCTTTCTGCCATACAGAGCGACCTAAAACAAACGACTGCTTATTGTGTCCTCTGTCGCGTGTCCTCTGGCAGGGGGACATATGTATGGTTAAGCGCTAAAAGGATCGTCTGCTGCACGTGACCGCCAGTGTTTTGAGTGAGGAGATGAGAGTTCGTGTCTGTAAGCTTTCTGCCATACAGAGCGACCTAAAACAAACGACTGCTTATTGTGTCCTCTGTCGCGTGTCCTCTGGCAGGGGGACACATCAACGGTTAACCGCTAAGTGGATCGTCTGCTGCACGTGACCGCCAGTGTTTTGAGTGAGAGATGAGGGTCCTTACACGAAATTAATTACATGTATTTACAAAAATTTTCATTTCTGCCAAACAGAGCGACCTAAAACAAACGATTGCATAGAAATAAAGTGACACTTACCTGACGACTTTCCCGTTTTCTGTGTTGGCTGGCGAGTCAGGAACATCCGAGAAAACGTCTCACCTTGCGCAAACGGTTTTTATCTGGTTTTCGTTCCTCCCCCCCCCCCCGCCACAAGCCCCTCACCCCCTCCCTCTAAAGAGACATACACACACTCTTCCTTCAGTCCGAATTAAGAGCGCTGGAGCTGAGACAGCCGAATGACAGAGCATTGGACTCTCAATGCTCGGGTCGTGAGTTCGAATTCCGGCTAGGGCCAAATATTTGTGCTGGCCTTTTCCTCGTTGCCCCGTCTTTGATATCACCCTTACGTGGTGGAAAAGGACGTTAAGCTCCCAATCTACCCCCTCCCCCCCCCCCGCCCCACCCCTCCCCCAACCCCATCAAAGAGACATACACACGCACTTCCTTCCCTCCGAACCAAGAGCACTGGAGTTGAGACAGCCGAATGGTAGAGCGTTGGACTTTCAATGCTTTCGTCGTGAGTTCAAGTCCCGGCGGGGGCCAAATATTTCTGCTGGTCTTTTTCTCGTCGCACCGTCTTTGATATCATCGCCCATACGTGGTGGAAAAGGACGTTGAGCTCCCAAACACCAACCCCCTTCCCCCGCCCCCCCCCCCCTCAAAGACACACACACACACACACACACACACACACACACACACACACACACACACACACTTCCTTCTCTCCGAACCAAGAGCGCTGGAGGTGAGACAGCCGAATGGTAGAGCGTTGGACTTTCAAAGCTCGGGTCGTGAGTTCGAATCCTGGTTGTAGTCCAATATTTGTGCTGGCCTTTTTCTCGTTGCCCAATCAGTCTTTGTTACCATCGCCCATACGTGGTGGAAAAGGACGCTAAACTCCCAAAACACATCCATTCTCCCGAATCAAGAGCACCTGATCAAGCGACTGATTATCAGTAAAATGTCGGTATTTTGAACTATTTTCACCCAGCGGAAAACAACGGCTTCATTCACTCACAAGCTGCCGGCAAATAAAGATAAGCCCAGAGAGTACCCGGGGAAAAATAGCCCTGCTTTGTGCAGATCTGTGTGTGTGCGCGTGCGTGCGTGTGTGTGTGTGTGTGTGTGTGTGTGTGTGTGTGTGTGTGTGTGTGTGTGTGTGTGTGTGTGTGTGTGTGTGTGTGTGTGTGTGTGCGTGCGTGCGTGTTTGTGTGTGTCTGCGTGTAAAAGTCACTTCTGTGCTCCGTGATAATAATAACAATTAAAAAATAAATCTGCTTTGACATGAGACATCAGTGCCTAAGACCGTCAGACAAAAACACGGTACTGTGACTGACAAGCTTCTCTGCTTGGTAAAAGGCACCAAGCGCCATTGATTTGCTAAGTACTTACGATCAATGCCACGTTACTATTTTGATGGTAGACCTGTCACTACACGACAAAAAAATTAGCTTGAAAGAAAGGTTTGCCTTCAGATATTCCCAAAGAAAATGTTTTTGTGGGTTGTGTGTTTTGCTCACTTTTTTCCCTGATGTCATGAAGGGTTGACACTCGTAGGTACTTCGCGAATAATGAAAAAAAATGGTTTGACTGACAAGATGTCTGCAAATAAACGAGAATATTATTAAGGAAAGATGCTTTTTTCCCCCGATATTTACCTGAGAAAAAGATCCTGTTTCGTGCGAATGGTTTTTGTTTCGTCTGTTTTGTCTGACATGCTGTCGCGGAAATAAGGAACATTTATTTCGAGAAGTCTGTGTCCGTGGTGTGTGTGTGTGTGTGTGTGTGTGTGTGTGTGTGTGTGTGTGTGTGTGTGTGTGTGTGTGTGCGTGCGTGCGTGCGTGCGTGCGTGCGTGCGTGCGTGCGTGCGTGTGTGTGTGTGTGTGTGTGTGTGTGTGTGTGTGTGTGTGTGTGTGTGTGTGTGTGTGTGTGTGTGTGTGTGTGTGTGAACAGAATACTCATATTTCTTGCATATATTGTTTCGCCAACGCCCCTGAATACAAAATAAGCAAGCGCACACACACACACACACACACACACACACACACACACACACACACACACACACACACACACACACACACACACACACACACACACACACACACTTTTGTGGGGCATTTCTGATTATAAATTGTCTTAGATACAAATATGGAAGCTGCACAGCGGTGATATTCTGGGGAATATCTGATAATCAGTACGTAATTATTAGTACAGCCTTGCAAGGATAATTCATTTACAAATAGAAACCTGGTCCAACGTCATATCAGGACAAACTGAAAGTTATTCAACGCACACTGACATTGAGTGTAAATTGAATGGAATTGAATTGAACTGAATGTAAACTCTGACAGGATTTCGTTTATGCCCCAAATTAGAATAGTTAAATACAATTAAATATAGTGCCAGCACTGGGAAAGCTACTAAAAAAAAAAAACCCCACTAAATTATGGATTTGATAAGCTGTGTTAACAACATTTTTAACAGATCCGTCAAACACATAATAAAAAACCCTGTGCTAAGGACGACAAAAAAAATAATTAATTTCGATCGGAATTCAACATACAAAATATTCCTAGCGCAAATGTAAATCAGAAGAAGAAAAGAAAACGGTCGCCGGTGCAATTACTTGCCGCTTTGAAATTCCTAGGATACATTCTGATGGTTTGAAATAAAACAGCGGCGAATGCTACGATTTTTATGCTCACAGATCGTTCTGAGCTGTTTTCGTGGTATTTATCATCACACCACTTAGACACCTGGACAGTGACAGTGTCTGTAATGTTGGCACTGAGCCCACAGAAGCGTACCCGATGGCGCGGAGACCATACCGAGCGTTCCAGTAGTGTAACAACAGTCGTAGAATTGGAATGTTTGACGGAAAGTGTACACTGACAACGCTGTATCGCATTAAGGGCTGTACTAATCAACAAGATAGAGTATTTCGAGAATACAGGCGCAATCACGAGCGAAACCGTTCCAAAACGTAAGCTGGCTTAGCAAAGATGGAATGAGCCCGTTTGGACGTTGTGGCAGTCACTATCAGTATTGTGTTAGTACTTGCAACTTTTGATCTTCCGTAGATTGGAAGACCAGATTTCAGACGAGTTGAGTGCGGCTGATTTCACACAAGTCTGTCCACGAAACTGGCGCATTTGATCTCGGGCTTGTTACGATGGAGACACACACAAAAAACAGTGCTTGGAAATTAATAAATAGTTATCATAAATTTCAATTCAGAAGCGATTCAATCGGTTTAACTTTGGATTAACTGCTTTTGGTTTGTCGCAGCCTTTTTTTTGCGGGAGGAGAGAAAAACATATTCCGAGGCATTACCAAGACCAAAGAAGTATCCTGGGACAAGACAAAATTGTTTTGAGTCCAAAGTATACCGCAGTTCCTTTTTTTGTCACAAAAGACGTTTGCAAAAGCGGCATCCGTACACTGCCATAGCAACATCATTATGTCCGTAACCGCTTCAACCATACTTCCTGACGTCATAAATACGTCATCTCCGATGGACGCGAACTCGTCATCAAGTGAGCTAGGTCATCCAGCAGCACCAGCCGGATGCCTTCTGCTGCTGACGCAGGACTTCGTTCCTTGGGACAACCCCCACAACCTCATCGGGATGGAGTTCGCTCGGCTGGTGAGCAGAGCCAAGGCTTGCTACATTCTGCCTGTCCTCTTCCTCGTAGGATTTCCGACAAACTGCATCAACATGGCCGTGTTCTATAGACAAGGGTTGAAGGAGAGAGTGAGCCTGTGTCTTTTCGCTCTTTCGTTTGCTGATCTCGTGTATGGATTCATCAGCACGCTGTTGTACGGAGATCAGTTCATTGCGCAGTTTACAGGCGCACAAGTGAGGTTGGTATGAATAAAGATTACCAATAGTACCGCGAGAACAACGTAGTTCAGGTAACCCATGAGTGATCGGGGAAGTCACTGAGACATCCTGAGTAAGGTATCCAAGCGAACAAACATTTTAGTGGCTACATCTCTTTGCGTGGTGGCTAAGCACAGGAAAACGTCAGGCTAACGTAAGAAAAATGGCAGCCTGCCTAAGCTGTACGATGATGTTTACTAGCTGAGTTTGATGGAAGTTAGAATGGGATCCCCTATGGCGCACGGCGAACCTCACCTCGCAGTGTTAGCGTTGGACATTTTCCACCGAGACACGCACGCACTGTAGCTTGTAGGGTTAAAGTGTATATTTTCATGGAGCGTTATGCAGCCTCAGCTGTGTCCTATCATTATATAAATATTGGTCCAGCCACCACAGACATATCAATGTGTTGATTTTGTCCCTGTGGTTGGATCCATGACTCGATTACAGGAGAGGGGCATCATGACTAATAACAACGTATAACAAATTTGATCCTGTTTATTACAGACAACAGTAGAGCAGGGGCCCCTAATGCAGTAGTGATCGTTTGAGTCTGAGTCAGTTGAATCGGACCAGGACTGTTCCAACCCTGTTCCGGGTCCGTCGATAACTCTACGCCCCTGCGACGACGGCCAAGTCGGGCTAACCGAGACCGAACCGAGCTAAGTGATACCTAAGAAGGAAAAAACAAAAAATACTCGGTGACAAGGAAAGTGAACAGTTTTGAACAACTTTGTGTGTCAACGTGGTATTTCACAGTGTGCACAGGAGCGGTGAGTTCTGTCGCATTCGTCAGCACAGTACATTTTCTGCCTGTTTCAGAGATTATTGCCTGCATGAGTTGTCCCCCCGTGCCGAAAACAAGCACGCATTTTTCGTTGCAGAGCACAAAGCTGCAACGAAAAATGCATGCATGCTGCGGTTCTGTGTATGCACGGGGAACAACGAGGGTATCACTTGTCTCGGGGCAGGTCTCGGCTCGCCGATTTCGGGTCAGTGCTATGAGGGTAAACGTAGCGAAGCCCGATGGTACAGAGCTGAGTCGGACTAGGTCTTTTCATGAGTAATTGTGGCCCCGTTTACATCACAGAGCGCTCTGAGGGCGCCCCTAAAGCGCACCGTACTGAGAGCGCTCCAAGGCGTTTACATTACACAATCGTAAAAGGGGAGCTGATATGTCACGTGCTCTCGAGGACTGTGACATATTCAAGATGGCAGCGCCCAGAAAGCACGTGTTTTTGTATGCCTGGCAGAAAAAAAAACAAAAAACAAACAAACAAACAACAACAAAAAACCCCGATCGTTCGCCATTTGCAAAAATGGCTTGTTGCTGCGGTGACACAGGGCCCCACGTGACGTGACGAAAGCGCCCTAAGCTAGAGCGCCCTCAGACTACCCGCTGTAGGTAGTCTGAGAGCGGTGCGCTTTCGGAGCGGTTTGTCCAAGTGTAAACGCGATAGGGCGCTCTCAGAGCGCTCTCAGGGCGGTATTTTAAGCTAATGTTAACGGGGCCTGTGTTTCGTTTCGCAGGTTCGGACCTCTGTTCACGTTCATCATACGCCACAGACTGAACGTCCTGTACGGGTTTGCCTGGGCCTCAATGTTCATGTCGGCCGTGATCGCCAGTGACCGATGTTTCTGCATCCTGTATCCGTTTAGATCTAAATCCTTTCTGTCCGCGAGAGCCACGGCAGCCATCATCGTCACTGCCTTCGTCGTCATCCTCGGGGGTTACGTCATCGTTTTGTTCCGCTACGACACCATCTGCGTCTACAACCCCATCACGAACGCGACGACGATCGAAGTGTCGCAGACGTCGGAGTTCTACCGCGAGAATAAGGAGCTGGTGAATCAGATGGACAACGTGGTAAGTGTTGATCTGAATGACATGTAACTAACTTCCTGTGGTTTGAAAGGATATGAATAATAAATGATGATGATGATGATGATGATGGATGATGTTAAAACTAGAGAGGCAGAAGCCTCCATGGCTCTCTTTTGACATGGGTAAAAGTCATTCAAAAGAGTATGTTTGTAAAGCTCTTATCACTATCTATCATCATGCCAGGTAAGGTGTCTCTGGTGTTCTCAGTTCCTGGCAATATCACAATTTTCCCCCAAAACAGTTTGCATGGCCTTGACCACACACAGAGACGACGGAGTGTTATTACAGAGACTCCCTTTGTTACATAGAAAATTCAAACCTGTATGGACAAACGGAATTCTAAATTTCGAATAGCTTAACTGACCTTCGGCAAAACATGATTAGACTGCGTTTGTTTACGGTGTCCGAGTGAATGGGCGTGATTCAAGGGAGCATGCTCGTTGGGTTCAGTTCGCTGCGCTTTCAGCCGAACAGATGGGTAATTTCTGTAAAGCGGCGCCTATACCAATTCACATGGTAACGCAATCACGTTTGAGTTTGAAACTCTCATTGGCCAGCGCACTAAAATGACTGGAGAGCATTCACTATGATCCCAAGTCGATGATCACCTGCGTTTGAAACTTCAGCGTATG
>JACVVK020000313.1:537500-652500 GCA_018292915.2 Batillaria attramentaria | reverse complement strand
CTCGATATGCGCGGCGTTAAGCCCTAAATAACTAACTAACTAACTAACCACTACTCGATACGTCGGTCGTCAAACTCAGTCCTCAAGGGGTGAGTGTCATCAGTCAGTATGGTCGAAAGAAATCTTGAGAATGGGCGTTTTCATGCGTGAACTAATAGTTTCCGTCAATGTTAACTGCTTTAGAACAACAGGACCTTATGGCCAAACAGCCGGCAGATCAATGCAGTCAATGTCTGGAATTCCGTGCATCACTCTTCCAAAGCCAACTGCCGTCAGTTGTGTGTGGTCAGTGAAAAACATGTCTGCAGTTCCAGGTAGGAGCATCGGGAAGCATGTCTGTGGCTGTAGGCACGAACACCATAGGTGATGAGAGACTGTTTGCGTGCATATTTTTATGGCAAGGTTGTTGTCCTCAGTGGAGGTTGAGGTAGGCCAGTCAGAGCTGAAGTAGCAATTGTTCGTAAAACCACACCAACAACAACACCCCGCCAAAAAAATCAAAAACAACAACAACAAACAAACAATGAAACAAACCCCAACCAACCAAACAAGCAACTTGAAAAAGCCCAAACCAAAACCAAACCAAACCAAAACAAACAAACAAACAAACAAACAAACAAACAAACAAACAAACAGACAAAAAAACCAGCAACAGACAAACACAACAACAGCAACAATAACAACAACAGCAAACACGAAACTGATACCTGACGCGGCGCGACGCAGAGCCACGCAACGCAACGCAACGCAACGCGACGCAACGCAACGCAACGCAACGACACGCAACGACACGACACGACACGACACGAGACAAACAAAACAAATCAAAGCAAACCAAACCGAACCCAAACAAGCCAGATTTCGTAATATTGAGAAAATAATTTCACTTAAACTGTGACAACCGGCGACTCAGTGGCAAAAGTGGCACACACACACACGGCACACGAAAAATGACGTAGTACAGCGCAAACGGTGCACGTGCATGACCTCGTTTGCACCGGACGAAGTCAGAAAACGAAAACACAGAGGGCTTTGACTGTTGACTCTGGGGTCATGTTTCATAACACGTCGCTCATTCCTCCTCATTTGTTAGCACCGAGACAGACGCGCAGACTCGGCGGATACACATTTCACTGTCAAGGCTAGTTTGTTTTCGTCGGCTGTCTCGTTTGTCTGCTCACGCGTAATGATGAGTCTGTCGATCATGCAAGAGTAGTAGGTAGGGTTCGGGTTTTTTTGTGTGTAATTTTTTTTTTGTTACATGAGGCGTTGAGCTTTGCAGTGAGTGGGTGAGGAGGTGGGTGGGTGGGTGTTCTGTCAGACGTGACGAATTTTGCTCGCCAGCCAGTAAAATCCACTCCCAGCCAGTTCAAATCGGCTCTCCATGCCAGTGAATAGAACACGGCCCTGGTTTTTTCCCACGCCACGCCAGCCAACCGCCGCTGACCGGGCGCTATCGCGCTTTGTGTATTGTTCACCTCCAGGCCGGCAGCGCAGTCCACCCAGTGCACGCTGATAGCGTGTGAACAGAAAACACACACACACACACACACACACACACACACACACACACACACACACACACACACACACACACACACACACACACCTAAACACACGCGCACGCACGCACGCACGCACGCACACACATAGATACATATATATATATATATATATATATATATATATATATATATATGTGTGTGTGTGTGTGTGTGTGTGTGTGTGTGTGTGTGTGTGTGTGTGTGTGTGTGTGTGTACGCGCGCGCGCGTTTGTGTGTACGTGCGTACGTCTGTGTGATTTGTAGCCCAACATATCACTGTGTTAAAAGCAGCTGAACATGTGTCTGTGGTTCGTTCTAATGAGAGCTACGTTGGTAAGGAAGCAATTCCTCTAGACGAAAATTTTTCATCTTGGCAGCGTCCAAAAAAAACCCGTGCGTATACTGTGAACATATACTCTTCTCTTTCCATCTTTCATTGTCAGCGATGTTTGTTGTTACTTGAGGTGCAGTTTGCGTTTCTTTGCTACACGTTGTTAGCGATGCTGAGAGAGAGAGAGAGAGAGAGAGAGAGAGAGAGAGAGAGAGAGAGAGAGAGAGAGAAGCAACTACCCCCTCCCGTTTCCAACCCGCCACAAAAAAAGCACACCTTAGCACACCGACCCACTTTCTCTCCCTCTCTTTATCACACACACACACACACACACACACACACACACACACACACACACACAGACGCGTCCAGAAATGAACGTAAAACACAGATGTAATACCAAACACAAAATATGCACTATCGCACACACATAAACTGTCGCACACACAGACACACACACACACATCTGGCTGGTCGTGTGTGTGTGTGTGTGTGTGTGTGTGTGTGTGTGTGTAGAAGCCGGGAGCAGGGGAGGCCGTGTATAACGCTGCGCATTGTGTGTTTGTAGTTAAATGTATGTGTGGAGGCATGTTGCGTGTCTTTCCGGGTGAGTGAGTGTGTGTTCATTGTAAGGCGCCCTGAGCTGCTGCGGGAGGGACAGCGTCCCTTAAATGCCCATTTCAATATTATTATTATTATTATTATACACACACACACACACACACACACACACACACACACACACACACACACACACACACTCTCTCTCTCTCTCTCTCTCGCACCACACGAAGACAAACGCATCCATTATTTTTACAAAAATATCACATGTTTATTCAAAATTGCCGCAGCTTCAAGTTCACATATTACAAGCTTCAATGTAACAACGACAAAAACAACAAATGTCAAACGAAAAGAGAGAAGGGATGAAGAAGAAAAAAAAAAAGTCTTAAACACCGTAAGACATTTCTGAACAGAAACAATTTGCCAATTTGCCGTGTATTTTGAAAAAGCTAAGCGAAAGAATAACGATAAAATGAAGTAAAACTTGTGAGCACACCTAAAAGAAGTTCAGAAATGTAAGCGAAACCCTGCCAGTACGCAATAGCGCTGTATCCGTAAGGTTTGTAACCAACTCAAAAACAGAAACAAAAGTTGAACAAAAAAGGAAGAGCCCATATGTTCGAGGGTGGGGGTGGGTGTTTGGGAGTTTAACGTCCTTTTCCACCACGTAACCCATATGTTCGACACAGTGACAGGGTATTCATACTTGACAAAACAAACAAAACAAACGAAAAATCAAAAACTGTTTTGCGGTATGTAGATAGAAAGTGGCAGAGGCAATAACTCAGTTATTCTCCAAACGTAGTCAGTAAACATACTTCATTACCAAAGCATGCAAACAATGAGAAAAATGATTTGACAGAGACGGAAAAAACAAACAAACAAACAACAACAACAAAACACACACACACACACACACACACACACACACACACACACACACACACACACACACACACACACACACACACCTTATACTCAAGACGCGAACAGCATTTGAACATCAGCATTCTATGTGTCTTTTCTCCTTATCATTCTGGATGTGAGCAAAACAAATAAACCATTACATGAACTACGGTTAGATATGGTTTGAATACATACTTTACCACTTATACTACAAAGACGCGCAGCTCTAGAAGTCACTACGATGTTAACTGAGCCCTGCTTTGGTTGAAAACACCCTGACATAAAATATCAAGCATACCAGATATTACCGCCATACGCTGGCATCAAATTTCAAACCAAGGTAGATAATTCTGCGCGATCTCAAAGCAAGGTAGACAATTCAGCGCGAACATACACCCATCGCAACCAAAGAATAGCTGGTTGCATTCGGCACAAGAATTCATGTCGGAAAATTTTGCGCCGATTAAAAAACAGAAATCTGTAAGAAGCAGACTTGTTAGCGGTCTTTAGTTTGTCTTGTTTTCATTCAGAATGTGCAACAGTTTTCAATTTGTTCGAAAGACGTTTTCTGCTCGTAACGTTCTGAAAATTAAAGCCGCTTAGCTAAGTTTTTTTTTTTTTTTTTTAACACAACTTCAATCCCTTTTGCCCCAAAGCAGGTCACTCAGAGAGGAAAACAGATTCACTAAACGTTAAAACTTCAGTACTTTTCATCTTAATAAAATCATCTGAAATAAAAGCACATCACCATTTGAAACGATTCTCGCTAAAAACACGAAAATTAAGAGTAACACTAACAGCTAGCGAACTGTTTATTATTAGTAAGAACAAAAAATCACGCTATATTAGCAACAAGCACCAACAAAAGAAAACCAGAGAAAAATCACAATTGATAGCGAAATGGTTATCATCGATAATTCTTTGTCACGCACGCACGCACGCACGCACGCGCGCACGCACGCACGCGCGCACGCACGCACGCACGCACACACACACACACACACACACACACACACACACACACACACACACACACACACACACTCTCTCTCTCTCCCTCCCTCCTGCATCTCAGGAGCTCATTCCACTCAAATCAAACCAACCTCTCGCACACATCTTGAGTATCACACAAGTTATCTAGACGGTCAGAAAACAACACAACCGCCACTCCTGACACACGCAAACGTGTCTCACAAAGCTAAGCTACAGTTTGCAAGCAAGAGATTGTCCCCCTCGGCCGATTAAAAAAAGAAAAGAAAAGAAAAATATCAAACATTCAACAATGCATCGAACACATCGCCGGAGAAGAACTATGGTGTTTGATTCTCTCTTACACGCATTCAGCACAGCCGTCGAAGCCTTGCATACGTAGTAGGGGGTGGCAATTCACAAATGCAAGGGTTCTACACAAAATGATTTCCGCGAAAATAATGGCGACTCGATGCGTAAGAATTTGCCTCCCGAGCACGTTTGTCTTCTGTCGATCTAAGGGTGATCGGACACGCAGGCAGGAACGGGCCTATCTGAACCTGTCTCTATTATGTATTTTCTCGTATCGAGCTCTCCTGTCGGCCAGCAGCCAATCAGCACAAGCCATGGTGCGGCTAGAACAGGCTGGATGTAGTATAAACCAACAATCGCGGGCGGCGACTGCGCTAAGATAGGTCGACTTCTGTCCACGTGCCCGACGGCCTTAGGAATCAGAGAATCAGAACTGATGACAGATGTGACGCTTGTGGATTAAAGGGACAGAACTCCATAGGGAATTTCCATTTTCAACCGACTGCACAAGATGATTTTTTTCCTTTACCAAAGCCAGCGTGTCTTCACAGAGATAAATCAAAGAATTGTTTAGTTTTCTTTTTCCTTTGAATAGTGGGGAGGGTGGGGGGGGGGGTGCAGTCAGTGCTGAGTTTAGTCCCTTATGTTCCGCAGAGAATGGTAAATGATGTTACACGTATACTGGCGCCAGTCGCAATCTGAAAGCTGATGTGCATGTGAGGGAGGAAGTAAGAGAGAGAGAGAGAGAGAGAGAGAGAGAGAGAGAGAGAGTTTCGGGACAGAAATCCCCATAAACCTTTTCTATAGAACAACGATCATCACAGTATCGTATTTGGACAACTAAAAACAACACATCTGTAACTACAAATGTTAATTAAATGCATAAATTACACGAACCAATATAAGACGAATTTATGATACGGTACACGGACATGGATGAATTACATGGATGAATTTGTCGGATGAACTGCGATGGGGTCACACTATGCAAACTCGACGGACAAGCACAAATAACACTTGATAATACATACTGCTGGCATACATATGCAAAAATATACAGATATTACATTTTTGCAGGCGAAAGGATGGCAGTTATCATATGCTTTGCGCTTTGGGCGTGGATAGAGATTATTATGACGTCAGAAATGGTGATGACGCGCTTGATACATGACGCACGATAACAGAGTTATGACATTACTGGTAAACATGAAAATGACAACGGCACCGCACATGTATTCTTCCGCAAGTATCAGGATAGTAGGTCTCACTTACATCCTTTATTATCAAGACTTTTGTTCGGAAATTGCGATGACATCATTATGATGTCATGAGTGAAATCGAGGCTGCATGAGAGAACGAGACTGACTGAAGAACGGAATATTCCAACACAAGCAATGGCTGAAGCGACCAATCATAATTAGACATCATTATGATGTCATAAGTGAAATCGAGAGAACGAGACTGATTGAAGAATGGAATAATATTCCGAGAAAAGGAACGGTTGAAGCGCCCAATACGTTACTCCTAAATAAACACATACGTTCCAGCCCCTTCCTGGCACGTTACAAAAATTTCTAACCGACAAGTTCCTTGCCGAAAAGGGATTGTAAACTCGCTTAAATTATCCTAAAGATATGCAGTCATCTGTAGATTTCTCGAACCTGGGCATAAAAAGTCCGAGACAAAATCACAAGAGGCCAGTTCAAACGCTAAACCATGGGTAAATTTCACTTGAAGAAAATTAGCCGGTTTCCCCCTCGGAAAACCGTACCTCTTTACAGCATCTTACCAAGAGATAATCTACTCCTTCTTTCTGCAGAAAATGCCGATATTAAAGATTAAAGATAAAACGTGTTCGCCAAAGGGATGCCACGTCACCGCTGTCGACTATTTACCTGGAATATTCTGCAGAAACAAATGAAACCCTGATCAGACACGCGCCGCTTCGCAGTACGCAATTTTCGTACACGCTGATTAAAGGTTTTCCTAAGCCTGGTTCTCATTACTGTAACGCTAGGATCATGATCTCGCAAGATCTCGCGAGAATAAAAAAAAAAGGCGGAAGAACTTTCAGATGTGCGTCTGCATGTAATCTACAGTCGTCAGGTAAAAGTTTTTGAGAGCCATGAATTTGATCAGCACTCTTTAACTCTCTCTATGCTGAGTTTTCCCCCAGTAGCATGCTAGTTTACACAATTCAAAGGTTGCCTCAGTGTGAAAACGGTTTCTCCATAATTATAGATAGAAAGGAGACAGACAAGGCAGGCAACCCTCGAATTATGGTTGTTTCCCTTCGATTGGTAGGAACCCGTTTTGCAAGCGCTATATTTAGTTCCGCACTTTATGATTTCATGACTGCGAATAAACCTAGAAAGTTGGAGATCCCGTAAATAGCACCTCTGCAGCCGAGTATTGTGAATGTGAGGGGCCCAAAATGGCGGGAACCTCAGCATGGAGAGAGAGAGTTAAGTCTTATCCACGCACGCATATGAAAATGAAAACGGAATTTCCGCGTGCGCATTCAGACAGATGAGCTGAGAGAAAGATGGCGAATCACTCCGAATCGAAACAAGCTGATATCACACGCGCGCAATTTAAAACAACAACATGCACTCCTTAAACGCAGTGGATGCACAACGTATGCACGGTTGACGCACAGCTTTCACATGGCTGATGCACAGACTTATACACGGTTGAGACCAAAGGCAAGAGACACAGTTGAACCCCGGGTACCCTTGCAAGCTGGAGAATATTTGGAGATAGCAGCATGATACATACATACACACACACATTTCCGCTTATTAACATAGCATATTTTAACAAACATATATATATATATATATATATATATAACATGATATGATATTCAACACACCTAGGATCAGGGGAATTCAGTATGGATCTATGAGTCACGTGTATGACACGATTAAGTTTTTGTGAACACAGAGTCACATCGAAGCAGTTCTTTTTTTGTTTTTGTTTGTTTGTTATAACTTGAATGAATCTATATGGTAAATTCGGTGCTGGATAGAGCATGTGGAACTTTCAGAACACTTGCGACGGAACACACAATTTCTCAGGGTGCGTGTATCAAATGTGTTATTTTTCTCCGCAGTACACATTACGCTGTAACTGCGGGACATTTTCCACTACGACTGTCGTTAACGTCTGGTACCTCCACAGTGCACCGCGTTGCGCTGATGTCGCTGACGCATGATACCTCCCCGATACCTCCACAGAACATCTGTAAAAACGTCGCTGAGGCATAAGGCCTCCACAGACCATTGCCCTGTGCTGATGTTGATGAGGTATGGTACCTCCGCAGAATATCGCTCCGTGAAAATGTCGTTGAGGCAGGACACCTCCATGAAACATCGCCCGTTGCGAACGCTGCTGAGGGACGATACCTCCACAGAGTATTGTTCGGTGAAGACGTCGCTGAGGCATGATACCTCCACAGAATTAGGATCCGGTGCTACGATGCGAGTGCCTCTGAGACAAAACACCTCTGTTCCACACAGTGAAACACAGGGCACAAGACTTTCAATGTTTCTGAAGTTTGCCACAGAACACTGTTCAACAAAGCGATGCAAAGTGTGTTTGAGGCAACTTTACAGTGTAATTCCTCCAAAAGGAAAAAAGTCGAGTGCGATGCAAAGTACATTTTGCTCAAGTCTCGATCACAAAATATAGCAATAATATGAACCATGATCTCCTTTTTAACACTTTGAGTGCAGAGGGTGTTTGTTCTCGTTCGACGAGTCTCAAAAAAGTCCAGTGCAAACACACGGTGCGAGTGTGTTAATGAATTACACTTTACACCTGCCAAGTTCCTCTCACAAAAGAACACGTGAACACAAGCACAAACAGCACGTTAAGCACGACTGTCTCTTGTATACAGCCGAAAGTGCTAGAACGGTGTCTCTTGAACACTGTGAAGTGCCAGAGCAAGTCACTTGCCAGAGCAAGTCACTTGCCAGAACAAGTCACTTGCCAGAACAAGTCACTTGTGACTTGAGTTTTGATGTGCACATTTACACCCACCGATCTCCTGTAAGGAGTACTTGCTAAGATCGCAAAGAGAACTTTAATATGTCTCACTGGTAGGCCCATCGATAGTTTGTTTCTTTTTTTTTATATATATAACGTCAGAGACGTTAGATCTACAAATGACATACACTATCCACAAATTATTTTTAAAAAAAGAAAGTGGAAATATGAAAACAAAGATACCAGCGTAACACTCACTAAGTATTTTCCGAACTGACGAGAGTGGGTGAACGACAAATTAATGCACTTTTCAAGCCAAGATCCCGAACGCGCGGTGCAATATTTTTTTTTAAGGAAAACAAAAGTATACGCAAAACACATTTTCCTTAACTTGAGTGTCCAGCACTCAAGTATCAGCAATGTGTGTCCATGCAGATGGACCTGCGGTCCTCCGTGTCGACCAAAAAAAAAAAAAAAAGTGCTCAGCACATATTGTTATAATTAGCTCGTTTTAAAAAGTCAACACTGGTATTCTGCGGTTTGGCGTAGTATTTTCACCAAGCACTGTTAACATCAAGGACGGGACAATCGGAAATTGGGTGAAACTAAGATATTGTGTTGGTCTGTTTTCGTCCTATAGAGTTTAATATTTTCGAAGAATTTGACAACTGTTTAAATTATTACCCAGACTCTTTCGACAATTATATACAGTCCGTTTATGTTAAGTGGAGACTCCACAAGAGCGCTCTGTTTGTCAACTGAAGGCTAATTTCCTGAGGGGAAAAAAACAACAGAAAGAAAACAAACAAAACAAATACAAAACCAACAAAATGAATATATCACTAGCAACGATCTTCTCTTGTGTTACAACACGGTAGCCTTAATATACATTTGTTAAAAGAGTTAAGCAAGCTCAGGGTTGTTTAAAAACAGGGGAACACGTAGAAGATTAGCAGTCGTTAACTTGACGGAAAAAATCCAATGTTTGTTTCCTGCGCAGAATTCGGCAGCCGACAAAGTATCACTCTGCATAAAAGCAAACCATTGCAACATTGGCTAAAACACAAAATCGAACTACGGGCCTTATGCACTGAAAGCAATTCTTGCGTGGGGAGACCATTCATTTTGTAAAACAGCCAGACTGCATACCGGGGTGGAACCAAAGACAGCAGACCCGCTTTGCAAGAGCGCAGCAGATCTCTCGTCTTCGGTGGATCTGTGTTTTCAACTTGAAGCACAAGCAACAGAAAATGTTTACGCTGTCGGTGTTACTGTTTGCTACTACGCATATAAGCAAATCTACCCCTCTTTCATTCGTCCTCAGGTCAGTACAAAGACAAACCAAAAGAAAAAAAAATCTGCGTTTCTCAGACAAAAAAGTTCAGAACTGAACTGAACTGAACTGAACTGACGTATAAGCTTTAAAAAACGTGTAGAAATGAGGCCAGTGCAAAGTACATGCATGCATGCATGTACGAAATCTGGCATTGACGAAAGCATCTGGAATATTCTGAATATCTCACTCCGTTGGGGTATAATTCAAAATAATTGCCGTAAAACCTAGCGATAGTGGAATATAAAGATGGTCTACGTGCATCCAACGACCGACGTTACTGGCTCTCGGAACAGCACAAGACGATGGACCTTTTCTTTTCGTTTTAAAGAGTTTAGAGAACTTCAGAGCAGAAGAAGTGAATGTCCTTCTGGAAGTCAATGACGATCCTTGAAGACTTTGGACGAGACTCTCCAAGACAAGAAGATCCTGAGTGTGTCAGGAGACAGCGCATCCCAGTGCCACAAAGAACACCGATTTCAGATGATCTCACGCATGGTACGGATCTGCACCTCGTCGATGATGACGAGAACGTCACGAAGACCGTCATGAACGGCATGATTTGCCAGGAACTTCCTTCAGCATGTACACAGCTTGAACAGAGGGTCGACCTCGGAACCTGCTCGTGAGATCCCGTGCAAGACTCGCGAGAAAATTTGGCGGAGATACAAAATCTGAGTCACATGTTTCGTCCATTGAAAGTGTGTTAGAACTTGAAACAGATGACAAGCCCTAGGATCATGCAGTATTAGACCCTAAACATCCTGTAGAGATTCGTCGATGCGTTCTATCTGCTTAGGTAAATCCTTTTTTTGCAGAGTTAAATCAAATTCCACAAATACGAACACGAAACAGACGATGGACGTAACAGTAGCGGAGAAAACCCACCAGAAGACCGTGGAAACGAGTTCGTCAAAATGTGATCCCAGTCAGACCTTCAACTCTTGACGATCTGAAGACAGTTCAGGTCAGAAAGTTTCCCGAACGACGGCGCGCATTTCAAAGTCAAAGTAATTTAGTTTTCGTACCGTATGGAAGATGATGTTTTTTTTTTTTCCTGTATGATGGTCATGATACGACGAAAAAGATGACGTTGAACCAAAAAGAAAAAAAAAAAAAAGAAAAGAAAAAGAGACGGATTTCCTTCCTAAGCTGATTGACTGCATACACACACCACGCACACAGCAGAACCTTCCTCACACCTTGAACAGCCCAAAATAGTTCGACTTGGGGTCCCGCGCCACCATGGTGATGTTGGAAACCTTTACGAACACCTCATCGCCTTGCCGCAAGTGGAACACGGCGCCCAGGTAACTGGTGTACTCCCCGAACGCCTTGTTGGGCCCCCAGCACTTGGTGATGGAGTTCTGCACCAGCTTCTCCTCGCCTCCGTTGGGGTAGATGATGTTGTACCTGTACAGGTAGTGGGACAGGCTGGGCGAGTCCGTGCCGGGTCCCGGGTTCGAGCCGCTGTGGTCCAGGAGCACCTCCAGGAAGGCGATCTGGCTGTACACGTAGTACAGGCCGTCGTCCGGCACCACGATGCGCCCGTGCCGGTATGTCACGTGGTTGGTGAAGGCCAGGTCCTCCTGGTGGATCCACTGAGCGATCGGGAACTGTCTGCCCGGCACTGCACACAAGAAGATTTGATGTGAGTTTAACTCTTGACAACCCGGGGCTCGTCCACCCCTCGCCAGCTATATAATAAGACTGGTTATAAAGAACAGGCCACTCCACACCGGTAGGAGCCACTTCAAGCCACTATTACGCAACGCGTGAGCCTTCCCCGCTAGACACGAGACCCCTGCACACTGCATAATAGTGGCTTGAAGTGGCTCCTAGTGATCTGAAGAGTTCAAGGAAAACTGGGATTTTTGCATGCGCTTTCAGGAGTCAACCGGACAAGAGTTGACATCGTGCATTTCGTTCAACGTTTTGTTTTCGTGTGTGTTTTTGGTGTTTTTTTTCTGGGGGGGGGGGGGGGGGGAGGTGGGGGGGGGGGGAACAGCGTGATAGGTACAAAAAAGCAAGTCACTTATTCAACTAAAGACAATTTGTTATAACACAAACTCCCGAATGCTGCATTAAATGTCCCCTGTACAAATTTAGCACACTCAAATCCCCGTGAAACGTTGGCATGAAAACAAGGAACAGGTTTTGAAGTCTGGCCATGAAGACGATAACCTGGCATGAAAACATGGAACGGGTTTTGGATTTTTTGTTGTTGTTGTCATGATGACGGTAACGTACCCATATTTTGGACCTGTCGTTGAGGATATCCCATGAGATGAGCTGCTGGTGGCGCCCCCTGTGAATTACTGGATGACGATGACGAATCGTGTCTCATTTTGATGTTACCTGGAACACACGAAAAGAAACAGCTGGTCAGAACAGTCAACCAAAACGAAAAGCTTGAGCAATATGATGACGACACTGTGTGAAACTGCAGACAAAATGGTTGCAGCCGTTCTCGAGAACTATGGCTGGGCAGACGGGAAAATTGATCACAAAGCCGAATCGAAGACGGACAGGCAGATGTGTGATTTGCCGTAATGTTTGACTGAGAGCCAATTAAGGCTTGCCCGTAAATGACATTTGTAAGTTGTTTTGTTGTTGTTGTTGTTTTGTTAAATCTTGGGATACAAAGAGCAAGGCAGGATATTACATACAAAGGTAGCTTATCTATTATTTTTCGGCTTACTTAAATAGAGATTCTGTAAAATATATATATATCTCTCTCTCTCTCTGTCTCACACACACACACACACACACACACACACACACACACACACACACACACACACACACACACAGATAGACAGACACATACACCTACATGACACGACAAGACAAGAGAGAGAGAGAGAGAGAGAGAGAGAGAGAGAGAGAGAGATCATCCGACCGACTGATCACACAAAACAATTCCCCGTCGCTTAAGAAAAAAAAAAAATGACCCGGACCTTAAAGATCGGAACCTCCTCACACGAGCATCTCCGAAATTATCCTCCAGTGATATTTCCAGAATGCCCTCTCCTTTGCACCTATCGCGTGCAGACACAGTGGCATGAAAAAACTGACAACCCTACTACCGCAGGAGTCACATCAAAAGCGACGAAAGCAGCTTACAGGTTTTTGGGGGACTTGTGTTTCTGGTCATACGGTTCTCGTGAGCTTATTGAACGGTGTACAGACGAAAGCAATTATGAGGGGCAGGACGACGGAGGGGTTAAGCAACACGGCGAATGTGTTTCCAGTGCTACTTCGAATCGAACAGTTTTGACGATGCTATCAGGTGACCGTGACGTCATGTGTGTGAAATGTTATATTTCACACGTCTTTAAATTTCACACTTTATATGCGGTTAGCCGGCGAAAGACATTTTCTGGTTGATAAATGGTTTCTTTATTTCACACCGAAGAAGGAAAGTCCAAGGAGTTTTTCCTGTGCTACTCAAACAAGAAAACGGAAACATTCGGCGCTATTACGAGATTTCGGTTTGTCTGTATGCAAGTTCCCGTCAGTGCACCAACCAGAAAACCAAAGACTTGAAACGCTGTTCTAAGAAGTACAATGTAAGGACGTGCGTATGTTCATATTTCACACGTGGTTTTACCAATGTAGTAAGCCAGGTGAACTCCCTGGCTCGTTAGACTCCCGGGAGCTTATAGCCTCAAGCACTGACCTGGGGCACTTACAGCCTCAAGCTGCTTCGACCCGAGGCAGTTCTAGCCTCAAGCTGCACTAACCCGGCGCACTTCAAGCCTCAAGCTTCACTAACCCGGGGCACGTCAAGCCTCAAGCTGCTCAGACCCGAGGCAGTTCTAGCCTCAAGCTGCACTGACCCGGAGGCGTTTCCAGCCTCAAGCTACTCAGACCCGGGGCTCTTCACGCTGGGGAGTTAATTCCGCGTGTCAGGTAACCCCCGGCCGGGAAGCAAGCCCTGTCAAAACTTTTGAATGGTGGTAGCATCGGGAGTAACATCCGCCGTCTTGGCTTGCCACCCCCCACGAGGACACGACGGCCGTGTCTGCTGTGGGCAATTGGATTGGTCGCTGGCGTGGGTTCTAAGCGTGTGACCCGGTGCAAAGGCTTCTCAATCGGATGTCTCGCACTGGCCCGTCACCAACAGCCTTGGGTGGTGTAATTCTGGCGCGCGGTTGGCCGCTGTGCTTTGGTGACGAAGCTATATTATTGTGTTGTAGACGTACTAGTGCAAAGAGGGGAAGATGGGGGTAAGTGTTCGTATCCTGGGGGGGGGGGGGGGGGGTGGGGTGGGGGGGGGGGGGCTTCTTAGGCCTTGCTGACGAGTCAAAATATGTTTCGCTCTGTCAATTTTTTGTAAGTCACGCTAAGACCATAGAGGCCGTTTCAGTCCCATGTGGCATGTTGAAGAGTACAAATCTCGCTGTTACTAAACTTTGACTATGCGACCGCTAACAGAATGTACACGTTCATCATCATCGGTGCCATCATCATCATCGTATCTCAATTTACCACTGACCATCCCAATATTGGAATGAACGTTCATCACCATTCTCCTCCTCCTCCTGTCTCTCTCTGTTTTTTTCTTCTTCTTCTTCTTTTTTTTCCTTGTATTTCCTTTTATCTTGCCATTGTAGTCTTTTGTTTTTGTAGCAACGGCTGATTGAAAAATAATCATTGTTTGGTTAAAACACTTCCGTTGGAAAATAAAGTTCGTTCGTTCGTTCTCTCTCTCTCTCTCTCTCTCTCTCTCTCACACACACACACACACACACACACACACACACACACACACACCGACCCCCCTCCCCCCACCCCCACACACACATATGCCGATCATTCATGAGTCATACCCAGATGATCAAAGGCACATCGAACTGTTTTCCCAAAGCCACAATGACCAAAACCGTTCAAGTTCGATCTTGCTGTACGTTGAGCCGATAGGCCAGCCCGCGGAGCCTGCCCCCCACCCCCGTCCCATCCCCCCCCCTCAATCTCCACCACCATTACCTGTCAAAACAGCATGCAGGCATAACACTTGACGTCTCAAAGAGAGCGGTATTGAGTCTGCACGTAACTTTGGGACGCATGGGAGGGCAACGTCTCTTTGATGTTGCCCTGAGAACAATATTATTTTTATCGACGAGGATTTTTTTTTTGGGGGGGGGGGAGACCCTCTGTGTGTGTGTGTGTGTGTGTGTGTGTGTGTGTGTGTGTGTGTGTGTGTGTGTGTGTGTGTGTGTATGTGTGTGTGTGTGTGTGTGTGTGTGTGGAAAATATTGCTTTGCTAAAGCGTCCAAGCTGAGCTGCGACCGGAATGTTGCTTGGAAAACTAATATCAATGTGTCAAAGCCTGCGGTTTAATGATCTCTTGCTTTCGGAGGTATGTGTTTATAAAACAGAAGACAAAAGCTTCAGAGAAGCAAAATTTGCAGATCTGCTGCGTGGTGACTGTTTTGAAGGACAGGTCATTCTCAAAGAACGTTTTTTCTAATCTCTTTATCTTTGTAAAATAAAGTTTCGTTCGTTCATTCTCTCTCTCTCTCTCTCTCTCTCTCTCTCTCTCTCTCTCTCTCTCTCTCTCTCTCTCTCACTCGCTCGCTCGCCCTCTCGCAAGCCTTTTATCTGTTTTCTTTCTTGAGTGTGGATGCAGAACAGATCTCAAGATGAGTTCCTTCTTGAGCTCTGAATGGCGACTGCCATCTCCCAGGAACCACTGTCGAGTTCCTCCTGTCCTGCGACTGTGCATGAACTTCCCCCTTATCGTGACTCCTCCCTAACAAACAAATAAAAGCGACCTGTTTCCTTTCCTATCTAATCTTTGCCAAATTAATGGTGAAAGGCTTAATTTTTCTGCACGTCAGTCCGAAATGACGGACCGAAGACATTGCAAGTGGAAGCGACAGAAACGATACCTCTGATCCTTTTTCAAGCAATCACTAGACAAGTCAGTTGACATGGAACAGGGCACCAACAACAACCCCAAAACAACAACAACAACAACAACAGGAACAAAAACAAAAACCCATCAAACGCAGAAGGGAGGAACCGGATAGCCAAACGGTAGAGCGTTAGACTTACAATGCTTGGGTCGTGAGTTCAAATCCCGGCTGGGGCCAAATATATGTGCTGGCCCTTTTTCTCGTTGCCCCGTCTTTGATACCACTCATGCTTGGTGGAAAAGAACACGTTAAACTCCCGAACCCCCCTCCCCAAAAGCGTACAGGATAAGGACTCCCTTGAAAGGATAACGTCCAAACCCCAAAAAACTCCAAGTCGCGTCCAACGCGATCTGTCACGCCACTTTCCTGAAACAGTCCACTCTCCACCGCTTCCACTATAGCTGTCCCAGACTCACTGGCCCACTTCAGCGCCGCCCTGTTTGCTAGCTTCCATCGCCCTTCATTTCGCTCAGTGGCCGCCCGCCTCATATCAGTGATTTATGTGTCTTCGGTTAGAGTAAAGTTAGCGCGGAAATAACCACCAGGCTCTCTGACGATGTGGGGTGGGTAAAGACAAGTCGTCTGGACGTGATTTCATGGTAACACCGAGGAAGGGGCCGGAGTTATTAAATCGAGTAGCCCGTTTTTGTGCGATGCCATTTCACGGATAAAACCCGTCACAGTTTCTCGGTGAATTTTTAAGGGAATGTGAGCGGGAAGGAGTTAATGCCCTGCAGAGAGTCGCAAACATCAAACTGCGAGTACATGTTATCCATTCCTCTTGGACATTTTTGGGATAAAAGCGGCTATATTTCCTGATGCTGTGGATACAAAAATTCCCGGGCAGCGGCAAGTGAATCTGCGGACGGATGGTGGCGGGAGGAGGGGAGGGAGGGCTGTGTGTGTGTGTGTGTGTGTGTGTGTGTGTGTGTGTGTGTGTGTGTGTGTGTGTGTGTGTGTGAGAACACATTTCGTACCGCACATGAGTATCCCACGTTTTTGACTTTTTTTTCGGTTTTGGCCCTGTACGCGAAACTGATTCAGGCAAGATTTACTGCTCCTTACTGGCTCAAATTTGAATCCAGGTAGCCATGAATTAATTATTTTTTTATTTTTTTATTTTTAGCGAGGCCACTGGCACACAACCCGTAACTTACTTGGTCAACATTGAGTTAAAGTGCTGCCGAGTTTAACGTCCTTTTCCAGCACAGAGGGGCCATATGAGAGAAGGGGCAATGAAGAAAAAGCCAGGCCATTTTTTTTTTTGCCCCCAGTCGAGAGTCAAAAAGCACTTTGGGAGTCGGGGAGGGGGGTGGGGGTGGGGGCTGTTTGGGAGTTTATCGTCCTTTTCCACCACGTATGGGTGATCTCAAAAAACGAGAAAAAAGCCAGCACAGCTAAAACTATTTGGCCCCAGCCGGGATTCGAACTCACGACCCGAGCACTGGAAGTCCAAAGCTCTACCATTCGACTATCCCGGCTACCTGGGGGGCAGGATGGCAACATTCTAAAATTAGAGACTATAAATAAGATAAAGGGGGTGGGGGGGGGGGCTGCGGGTAGTGGTATGAGCGGAATACCCTTGGGGGTAGGGGAAAAGGGAGGGCAGGGGGCAGGGGAAGGGGGGGGGGAGGAGAAAAGGGCGGAGTCTGTCAACTTAAATACCCAGGACAGCTGCACACGCAATTACCAGCGAGCGAAAAAAATCGATAGAACAAACACGGCCCCTGATTTATTGTCAACACAATTTTTCGGCAGTCATTCACTAAAGAGGTATGCTCGCCAACCTGTCGCTGAATGCCCATACCCATCCTGTTTGGGGGGGGGGGGGCGGGGGGGGGGGGCGGGAGGGGACCTAATATCCGGTCATTTATATTACACACTTGAAAAAGTCCCAAGCAGTTTTAAATAGCACTTTCGGCTGAAGATCAAATTTCATTAGGTCAAGATTCTTTCACTTTGCACAGGGCACTATTTGAGAGAAAAAAAAAAAAAGGAAAGAGAAGACAAGAAGACGAAGAACAAACAGAAGAAGAAAAAGAAGAAGAAGAAGCCCCAAAACACCGTTAAATACCATTTACCAAGGGAGGAAGGGTAACTTCAAACTTTATTAGGTCAAGATGCTTTCACTTTGCACAGGGCGATGTTTAAAAACAAAAGGAAAGGAAAGACAAGAAGACGAAGAAGAAACAGAAGAAGAAGAAGACGAAAAAAAAAAAAAAAAAAAACGCCGTTAAGTGCCGATTACCAAGGGGAGGAGGGTTGGGGTGGGTGTACCACTATCACAGATGCGGGTATGTGGGTGGGTGTTTGAGGGTTTAACGTCCTTCTCCACCACATAGCTATCACAGGTGCTCCTGCTTCCTCCTAACCGTCTGTTTCAACAATGCGTTTGGAAATGCGCCCGCGAGGAATACATGAATATCGACTCTTGCCAATGAGTGTTGCTGGCACACATTACCAATCTCACCACGGCACTGGCAAATATGCGTTCCGGCACGCCTGCTCCTATTCTTTCACTGTGTGTGTGTGTGTGTGTGTGTGTGTGTGTGTGTGTGTGTGTGTGTGTGTGTGTGTGTGTGTGTGTGTGTGAGAGAAAGAGGGAGAGAGAGCGAGAGAGAGAACGAACGAACGAACGAACGAATATTTATTTTACAACGGTAAAAAAGGTGTTGGTCGTCAGACCAGTTTTCAACCTTGCCGTTGCTAATACTACTCAAGAAATGTAAAACGTAAAAACAACAACAAAAAAACCAACAACAAGAGAGAGAGAGAGAGAGAGAGAGAGAGAGAGCCTCCACTCTTCAGGGTGGGGGTGAAGGGACGTGGAGGTGGTGGAGAGCGAAGGAGTTGGAAGTTACGACAAACAGTAACGAGTAGACCTGCCATGCTAG
The DNA here is from genome assembly GCA_018292915.2 of Batillaria attramentaria. Classification (NCBI taxonomy): domain Eukaryota; kingdom Metazoa; phylum Mollusca; class Gastropoda; family Batillariidae; genus Batillaria; species Batillaria attramentaria. The sequence continues at coordinate 633,733 of JACVVK020000313.1, read as the reverse complement.
CTGCGACCACCAACCCTGAACACACAGCACACAAACTCCATCAAAGAGACGAGGCCGCAACTTTAAAAACTATTAAGGCCCCAAAACCGCGCACGTACCACACTACACCAATTACCTTCCCGAAGAGCATGGCTTTGACTGTAAGGGGGGAACCAGTCTAATGATACAAGTCTGCATCACCTGGGATTTGTGGCAAGGTACGGCACACAGGTGCGGCCGCCGCGCGGGCTACCTAACATCGCCTGCCCATCGCTTGAATGTCAAGTTAACGCGAGTTTGTGAGAAGGGAAAGAGGGACGATAACTCACTCGTCAGTATTGTGTAAGAGAACCAGACAGACAAGACGGGTGAGAGGAAGGTCCGAGGTACGGCTGGCATGTACTGAGTTATATACCAGGTTGTGGTTGGTTCTCCTGCACGGGCGTCCACACTGCACGGCTTAAAGTTCTAAGCTCCCAACAAAAAGCTTTCCGAAGTGTGAAAAAAACTTCACAGACGGAGGCGACCGTGCAAGCACAGTCAACTCTGTCACAGTTGTAGAGTTTTCAGCGTCCCTGAAACCCCAATAAAAGCCGAGGGCACCCTGATTTCACAGCTCAGTTTGCGTTTAGACACTGAGCGAGAATGATCGTGCAGCACTCAACACCCCGGCGCACTGACCAAAAGCCAAATAATGTCACGGCAAACTCGCGCTCTGGTTTTATAAGGGTCCCCGAAGCGCTGAAAACTCTGCAACCGTGACAGAGTTGCCTGGACTATGCACAGTCGAAGAAGTCGCAGTTTAAAAAAAAAAAACCGCAATGTTGCGGCTTTTTACTTCGTAAGTGGTATCGGCGATTACAGAACAGTGACGTCATGCCGAAATTGGTCAGCCTCTTGAAGATCTTTGGTATGACGATGAAATATGCGGCATGACGCAGAACCTGACAGAGCGAGTGAACTCAGCCGTCAGTTGTCAGTCCAGCAAGATGGACTGGATAAAGGATGTATTCGGCACAGGCCGACGTAGTCCGGCGAAATATTATGTACGCCGGGATATTTATGACAGGAAGCGTGGAATGAAGCCCTGTCATGCAGTCTCGAACCACATGGACCTCCATAGCATCATTATACCATCATTATACCATCACCCCTCATCCTCATCAGTCATAGTAAACATTGTCCCAGTTTCAGAGCCCTCCGTGGATTCCATTCCACCCATGACTTGGAAAGAATACCATTGGAGATGCCGAAGAGTTGGAGGCAGACATAAAAAAACAACAACAATAAATGAAGGTAATAACAATGCTGCAAGAAGCGTCAATGGCCAGCACAGTCAAAATTCACATACCTCGCAAAAACAAAAAATAAAAAAATGTACAACTGTCGCTAAGTTACCGACTAAGCTAAGCGTAATAGGTGCAGAAGCCACAAACAGATGTCGAGATCTGCTTGCTGTAAAATGTTTTCGGAACGGGTCTGAACACCTGTTTATACCTAATTATCTACCTGCGTCGGAGCACAGGCAGAGTCAATGCGCACACGCATTCCCGCCGATCGGCCGAGCGAGCATGAGCAAGTTCTTGCGGCAATGTCTGGGAGTGAGCTCCCTTGTAAACAAAGCTCTTCAGGCTGACATTTCTCTCCTCATTCCGGAGCAACAACAGGAGGGGAACACGATGAACCTGCCCCTGAAGTTTCTTCTACCACAAAACACCGGTGAGTCGTGGATAGACTCGATCTGCCGACCCCCCCCCCCCCACCCTCTTTCACCCCTCCCCCAATACATCTACCCACCCCCCGACCCCAAAGAACAGTAACTAAATGCTTGAATTGAACAGTTTACTAGTATCACAGATTTAAAAAAAAATGGGTTGGTGTCATGTTCTAAAAATAGAAACAATGACGTCATTTGTCATGTTCGCCTACAGGCATTTACTGGACAAACCAACCCGGCATGGATGCAAAAAAGCCTGATGTTTCATTTGGTACCAAAACTGGCCGGTAGGAACGACTCGACTGTGACACTTTGACTGAGATTTGGGCAAGATTTGTCTGCAGCTCTAAGAGCATCGGGGAGGCCGGAATAGCCGAATAGTAGAGCGTTGGACTTTCTATGCTCGGCTTGTGAGTTCGAATCCCGGCTGGAGCCAAACATCTGTGCTGGCCTTTTTCTCGTTGCCCCGTCTTTGATATCATCCATGTGTGGTGGAAAAGGACGTTAAACTCCCAAACACCCACCCACCCATCACAGGGTATCACTAAACTCATGTACTTAGCTTCCCATGCCACTAGAATCTTCTCCAAATCTGTTTCGAAGCACAGATAACCACCATCACTAGGCAAAATGGGTCAAAGCGCCACGGATCTGAAGAACACTTAGGCTCTTAACAATTAATTTTGATCAGTGGTACATTGAATGTTTCTCAGTCAGTCCCGCGTCTTTAGCAGTTTCGAAAGAGGCGCTGATTGCAGGATCAGTTGATTTTGTCACTTTACTGACAAATCAGTTTTCTCATGGAAAGACTTGGAGCAAACTCACGAGGCAACAAACCAATCAACAAACAAACCAACCAACAACAAGCAAACAAACAAACAAACCAATAGCAAACAACAACAACTTCAAACCTTAACGAAGTTGGTGGTTGCAACTGACACTAAAACCGACATACGTGACACGGAAACGCGTAACAGACAGCGGTCGAGCTAAGCATTAAAAACACAGACACCCTCACTGACACCCAAAATCCCTAAATCAATACAATAGCAAGTGAGACAGTGCAATGAGTTTAGCTGCACGCAGTAAGTTCCAAGTCTGACACCCCTATGACCGAACGCTGGTGCACTGATCTCAGCAGCAGTAAGTAGCCAGTGCGAGTCAAGTTGACGCCCTTTCACCGCACTCTCCAGTCGGCGGAGGGAGAAAATACCTGCTAATGAAGGCTCGCATGTCGACATCTGCTACCTGCCTTAAGTACAGGTATTGTGGGGATAAACATGGCGTGCTTGCCCTTCATTCCCCGAACCGACAGTCTATATCTGTCGGCTGCTGGTGGCCGACACATGATGATAGACGCAGAGAGAAAGAGAGAGAAGGGGCAGGTGAGAGAGCGAAAGACAGAGACTGAGAGAGACACTGAGAGCCGAGAGAGCAGAACGAGCGGGGAGAGAGAGAGAGAGAGAGAGAGAGAGGTGACTAGGTGTGAGGTATTAGTAACGTCTTTTCAAGTGTCCACCGCAAAGGTTGATTTCAAAGACGAGACCGACACTTAAAACAAAAGGCATGTACACAATGTCGAAAATCGAACCCAGGACCTTCTGGTCTCGGCTCGGGTCCAACCGGCGCTTAAATCTGTTGAACCACTGAACCGACTTCCTTCCCCCTCCCCCTCCCACACACACCAGCAGTCGGAACGGTAAGGGATGCTTCACACGACACAATGGTCTCCCAATAGGTGCTCAAGTTCGGCCGGACATGTGAGCAACCAGGCTGGAATGGAAGTCAAACAGTTTGTACTGGCTATTCCGAGTTGCAAAGTCTTTGGTGTCAACCTTTCTGTGGCGGGTACTGGTGTTAAACCGAGCCCCAGGCAGCCAATCAACCAACAACCCATGTTCACAACGTACTTTGGAACAATAACTCGCGTTTAGTAATGCTACACACGTGCTCTTCGCGCACAGTCCGTTCAACAACTACCTGAGACAAATTTCGCATTACTTGAGACCTGTCAAGGGAATGGCACAAAAGTAGGCATGTAATTAGCCTGAGAGAGAGAGAGAGAGAGAGAGAGAGAGAGAGAGAGAGAGAGCGTGCGCGGAATTAAAGACTTCGAAACGGACGACTCGAGTGAATGTAGACAGACATGTGAGAGTCGCTCTCCATCGGCTCTGGAATTTAAACCCCCCGTCTTCTCTACCTGCCAAGCCTGCCAAAAGGCTATACCGGCAGACCACGATTCCTCACAAATTCCTCCGAAAACAGCTCGAAGATCCACCTTTACACTCGACAAATCGCGCTGTTCTTCCTCGGCCCCCTGATCGTACGGTCAAGGATGCTTCCAAGCAGTCAGAAATGTCAATGGGGAAGACGCTGTTGTGTTGAAAAAAAGAAAAGAAAAAAGGAATCCCCCCGCTGTTTTGTCCAGATTCTCCGAGAACGAGGCTCCCGTTAAATTCGATTTTTGGCCATCGCCTTCAATGGCACCTTTTGTTCTTAGTCTGCTAAGCTAAGTGAATTCGGGTCAGTGTATTTCGGATGCAGCAGTTTAACTCATTCAAGACGGGTCGAAGTTTTCTCAGTCATCCCCTGTAGACGGGCCGTTTTGTGAGGTTGAAAGAAAAAAATCATAAAAAACAATAACAACAACAAATACAAACAACAAAAACAACAAAAACAAACAAATAACAACAACAACAAAACCCCAAAACAAGAAGGCACAGACTTGATATTTTCAGGGTAGTTGACTAACATATTTATGCAGCTTTGCTGAAATTTCAAAGTTGCGGCCGTTCGTCCGGAAGGAGTTTGAGAGAGACAGACAGACAGACAGACAGAGAGAGAGAGAGAGGGGAAAAAAAACAAAAACCCAAAAGCCTAGAGAAACGTGTTCCTTTAATTCTTTTACCATCCTTGCAAAAGCTGCAGCCATTTAGGATGAAGGCAAAAAAACACCCACTTCTGCAACACAGCACGTCTACGTTTGACAAGACACAAACAATGCCATAGGGCAGGTGGAAAAACGAACGTACAGAATTTTCTTTTTTTTTCCCCTTGCTTCGCTCTTATTCACTTTTTCTCTTCTTCTTCTTTCCAGAACCCAGCGGCGGCTGCACCGAGGAAGGTCGCTGAGCCATACTACGTAGCCGCTTCAAGCATATTCATTTCTGAAATCGACATGCTAACTACTGGAGGAACCTCAGCTGGAGGTCACGACTGGATGAGAAATTCGTAGGTTTGACTGCTCGTCTCCTTTTCGTAAAATTTATAACGTCACCGCTGGCCGTGACTTGAATTCTCTCTCTCTCTCTCTCTCTCTCACACACACACACACACACACACACACACACACACACACACACACACACACACACACACACACACACACACAAATACGTCACTTTCACTTATCATTTGTCACCTTAAATTCTCGCAAAGCGTCACTCGAAAATTCCCGCAAGACGTCATTTCCGCATCTCGCGTTAAATGCTCACGCGTTAAAAACGTCACTTCCGCTCATCGCGTTCAATTACCACACCAAACGTCACTTCCGCCCATCGCGTTAAAATCGTCACTTCCGCCGCTCGCGTTAAATTTTCGCAAAAAAAAATTCACTTCCGCCCCTCGCGTTAAATAACCACACGAAACGTCACTTCCGCCCCTCGCGTTAAATTCACACAAAACGTCACTTCCGCCCTTAGTCCGCCTCGGTACAGCTCACGTCCGACATCTTACGTGTATCATGTCGTCAGCACACACCCTGCATGGCCGAATCCTGTTTTTACTGGCTCATCTTCACCTTTGCGTCAACAAACCCGAGGTTCCACGTGGGGTTGGGCCGATGCTTGTCATTTCTCTCTCTCCGGCCAGACTTCCTGCATTTCCCTGCGTTTCCCCTTCCCTTCACGTGGTATTTCCTACCTGAACGCGCGCAAACGCCGATGTTGTTACTGGAAATCTCAAATAAATCGCGGAGGAACGATAACTTGCGAGAAATGGCGAATAGACGCCGGTAGGTGCAAAAGGGAAAGGAGAGATTCATGACAGAGAACGGGAGAAGTTCAGAACATACTTTTTTATGGCTTGGAGATTAAACCAGCATTGCACTTTCCGCCTGCCTGAAGCTAAGAAGATAAGAAAGTCATGTTGTTTCTGGTATCAGAATTTAATCAGTACAAGTTGGCAAATATATTACCGATTTCATACGCTCATCGGGTTTACCGCCAGACCGAATTCGCAAGATGTACCGTATAACATCCAAACGTCAACTTATATTTTGCATCGCTCTTTTTATCGCAGACTCCCACATGACATATTCCCTCCCCCTTCCAGGGGGGAGCCGGGGTGGCCGAATGGTAGAGCGCTGGACTTTCAATGCTCGGGTCGTGAGTTCGAATCCCGGCTGGGTCCAAAAATTTGTGCTGGCCTTTTTCTCGTTGCCCCGTCTTTGATATCACCCGTATGTGGTGGAAAAGGGCGTTAAACTCCCAAACACCCATGCACCCACCCCTTCCCCTTCCGGTGGTGGTGGTGGGGGTGTGGGGTGGGGGGGGGGGGGGGTGGGAAGAGGTGTCGTTAGAAAGCTAAGCTGACAAGAGCATCGGAGTGAAGGTCGGATGGTCGTTGGTTCAAGTCCCGACAGGCCAAATTGGACTCCCAAAAAGTGTTCCCCGGCTTTGAAATCACCTTCGTCGTAGCCGTTCATCTTCACAAACACCCCCCCCCCTCCTCCCCTTCACTCCTCCCCCACCCCCTCCCCCGGCCACATTCTCTTTTGAGACGCACTCGAAACTGATGAGGAATTAATTCCATCACTTTACAACACTATGCATCATCCTTCAAAAGACCCATTTGCAAGCATACAAAAACCAAAAACAAAATACGCTTAACGACGCATAGGCTAGAAATTACCGCGAAAATGCTCGTTAAACACGCGGGTACAAGCTGATCATTATCTGTCCGTACAAGCTAGGTTACGACACAGTTGAATTCGTCTGCACACAGCAGAAAGAGGAGAAACAGCTGCTCACCGATAACGAGATGAAACAAGCGATAGGACGGCGGCGATGATCGATGATGAAAACTCGGCAGTGCTTGCCAGACATAAAGTAAGCAGGTAACTGAAAACATTTTGGAGGGATGTGAAGAGAGAGTGAGAGAGAGAGAAGAGAAAAAAAATGTAAATTCTTGTCGGCTGCACTGCGGTGAGATACGATTTTAGAAGTGTTGCGTCACTTTCGGAAAGATTTATCCATTTTGTGACGTAGGTGAAGTTGGACGGAGCCGGTGTGTGTGTGTGTGTGTGTGTGTGTGTGTGTGTGTGTGTGTGTGAGAGAGAGAGAAACTGAACCTTTAATTTACATCGATGTTTTTTTTTTTTTTTTTTTTTTGGGGGGGGGGGGGAGGTCAGCAGACTAGTATTACAACTTGCCGTTAAGTAAGAGAGAGAGAGAGAGATTTATGGACGAGCCAGGGTATTTTCAGTGCCATCAAGACTGAACACAGCAAACTGCCGAGTCAATCACTGGAAACAAAAGCACTCGAAAGCCAGTGACACCGACCGCAAGATACCAGATAAATCTGCACCTCCCACACTTGCAAACGCACCCTTCTGCGTCGATGCGCAAAATCTCCACCGATGTTCCCGCCTTGTTCAACAACATCGGGAACACGCCAACATCCTTTCACAGCAACCCTTGCCGAAAACGACTGCCCCTTGCCCCCTAGTCAGAAAACAACGTAAGGGTTTACACAATCCCCGCGGCCATCTCCATTAAGCACTGTACCGGAAGTCTATTATTCTATGCGGCGCGTGTCCGGAAGTGTTGTCATGACAACCGCAGCCGCCCCATCAGGAGACGATAAGGCCAAATGACTCCTAGTCTCCCAAGGACGGTTACTTCCCCCCCCCCCCCTCCTCTCAGTCGGTTTTATGTCCAAACTTGACGACTGTGTGTTTGTCTCTCCCCCCCCCCCCCCACCTGCTGCTAAAAGCGTTTGCTAACAGCTTGACGTAGTGGTTGTCCAAGCAAATGCTATTGACACACGCAAAAAGGTAAATCCCCATTCGATAGCTGGTGACACGGTGCTGCCAAGATGGCTGCGATTCTGGCTACGATGACTGATTGTTGTTGTTTTGTTTGTTGTTGTTGTTGTTTTTGTCAGTTACAAAGTCTATTCGCACGTTGTGCAAACGCTAGGGGCAAAAGAACTGTTCGGCTAAACGGTATTGAATTTCTCACCGCCAAGAGACGTTCACTACGCACCCCAGTAACTAGAGTAGGCCTACCTATTAACATGTATTTTCGTTGCGGACTACAGGTCACTTCTGATTGGCTGAAAGCCTCATTACCTACGAGCATTTCGTCCGTAAATCTGTCGCCTACTGGCAGGCCTAAACAAGATTTTGGGCATACACGTCGTCACATTTTCAAACTGTAACGGTAAGGAGATCTACTGTCTGGTAGAAAGGTCTAAGTGCCATGGACTGGTGAAGCACTTACTTCCTTTCAGGATTTGACGGTAGGGATCTACATTTGCGTCACACACGTGTAGTGAAGTAAGATTTGGTAGAAAGGTCTAAGTGCCATGGACTGGTGAAGCACTTACTTTCTTTCAGCATTTGACGGTAGGGAACTACATTTACGCGTAGTGAAGTAAGATTTCATAATCTTTCTGACAAACAGGTAACAAAATAACACACGATTTTACGGCTGCGAGATCATTGGAATATCTACACGCTTGTTTCGGATACTCATTACTGCCACAACACTGTTACATACAACGCGCTGATCGAGAAAATACGGTCAATAGCGAAGCCGCATCGAGAACCGAACAAACAGAAATATTATCTCTGCCGCGTTGGCACACGCACGGGGCCGAAACCAAAATATTGTCCCAGTTCCTTGGTCAAGCCAGCGCACGCCCCCTAGTCAAGGCCCCCCCCCCCCCACCCCCCAAAAAAGACGGACATCCATTTACCGAAATGTCGCGAAAAGAAATAGGGAAAAAGTCCTCAGCGGTGCGACACTGCATATTCTGGCGAGGACTTCGGTGGTGGCTTGAGTCGGTGAAACGAGATAAGGAGCGAAAGGCGTTTGCTTTGTATGCATGACGGGGTTTCCGACTTCTCTTGCAGAGAACTGAAGGGCCTGCTGAAACGCTACTGTCGGCTGCAATTCTGCCGGCCGGAAAGGTAAAATATTGTAGGTAAATGCGATAGTGAAGGGTTTTACCCCTGATGAAAACCGTCTGTGTGCTTGGGCTGAACGTAGTGTTGGTGCAGGTGAAAGCATACGCTGAAAATGGCGTTACGGCCTTGCGGACCTGTCGCGTGTGTGTGTGTGTGTGTGTGTGTGTGTGTGTGTGTGTGTGTGTGTGTGTGTGTGTGTGCGTGCGTGTGCGTGAGTGCGTGCGTGAGAGAGAGAGAGAGAGAGAGAGAGATGGCAAAAGAAAATCCAATTTTTTTCCCCAACGTCACTTTAATTTTAAGGATTTTTTTTATGACGCATGCAGGGTTTCTTCCGACCAAAAACCATCGCACTGTCAGTGGTGAAACACTGAAACGAACTAAGCATGAAAAGAGAGAGAGAGAGAGAGAGAGAGAGAGAGAGAGAGAGAGAGAGAGAGATCAAAGAAAGCATCGCACTTCACTCAGAAAAACACCAACACCCACATAATGAATTACAGGTATGTTTGGTCTCGTCGCCCGAGCTCAAAGCCTACAGCACTCTCGAAAACGTAAACTTAATTTTCCAAACTCTTAAAAAAAAACTTACGAAAAAGCGCTAGAACCAACGAAACAATTACGCGGAGTCTTTCTTATCGCGGATGTACGCTACAACGAGCACGCTGCACCTCCCCATCGGCTCTATTTTCCTACGCCGTTTCCGCCTAATTTCCTCCAGCGACCACGATCCCACAAGTCCCGGCAGTTGGTTTTCCACGCGGACTAATCCATGTGGGTAATTTCCGCCGAGATGGGTGAGACCCCGTTAGGCGTATCTAGACGTGGTGTTACGTTGGTGTCAGCCAACAAGATCAGTAAAACGAGCAGGGAGACCTCTGATTTGGTGGTACCTAGCTGCGGTAACGTTGACTGCGGGAATTGATAACCGGGGGGGGGGGGGGGGGAGAGAGAGAGAGAGACACACACACACACACACACACACACACACACACACACACACACACACACACACACACACACACAGAGAACCGGGGAGACAGAGGGCAAATAGGGAAGCGGGGTGATAGGAGGGAGCAGTTAGGATACTTGGTGTTACGTTCATGTCAGACAACAAGATTCAGTAAACGAGCTAGGAGACAGTTAAGTTGGTGGTGTCTAACTGTGATAAAGAGTGAGAGTGTGTGTGTGTGTGTGTGTGTGTGTGTGTGTGTGAGAGAGAGAGAGAGAGAGAGAGAGAGAGAGGGGGGGTGGGTGGCACTGAAGATACTTAGTGTTACGTTGATGTCAGACAACAAGATCAGTAAACGAGCAGGGAGACATTTGAGTCGGTGCTGTCAAACTGTGATAACGTTGACTGTGGTAAAGATAACGTTAGAGTGGATGTGTGAATGACACGAGCAGAGAGAGAGAGAGAGACAGAGAGAGACAGAGACAGAGAGAGACAGAGAGAGAGCACTGAAGATACTTCGTGTTACGTTGATGTCAGCCGACAAGATCAGTAAACGGGCAGAGAGACGTTTGATCTGATGGTGCCAAACTCTGAAACTGTGGTAACGTTTGGCTGTAGTTAAGATAACGGTAGCGATTAGTCTGTGTGTGTGTGTGTGTGTGTGTGTGTGTGTGTGTGTGTGTGTGTGTGTGTGTGTTGTATGTGTGTGTGTGTGTGTGAGGTGAAAGAGGGGGGGGGGGGTACTGAAGAGTCATGGCAGGCTACTGTTCGAACTCATGTTCACGCATGGTCGATCACGGCTCGTGTGAGGGTAGATAACGCGCCGAGCCTTGTTCCGCCTGGGTGCGCGGTTTAACGGTGTGCCGGTCGTAAGAGGGTTAACTTTTTAGGGAAAGATCCTATCAAGGAGTCAGTGGCAGATCTTCTCTTAGTGCTCACCGCCGCAGGAAAAAAGCGATCGAACTTCCTTGCTTGGTGCAGTCTCATTAGGAAGACATGGTGATAATTATATACCATAGGCTGCAAAGTAGGCTGCACGTGTGACTAATAATGGTTGGTGTGCTACTGGCCCGCTGGTTGGTGCGAAACTGGTGCCATCGTTGGTGTGATATGGCCAGTTAGTTCGTGCGTTACGGGCCTAATGTTTCGTGGATGGTTAAATCTCTGGCCGTCCCATGGTGGGTGTGATATTGGCCCCATGGTTTTGTGACTCTTGCCCCATGCTTAATGTGACACTGGCCCGCTGGTTGGTGTGATATAGGCCCGTGGGTTGGTGTGATACTGGCCCCATGGTTGTGTCACATGTGTCAGACTGATTTTGCTAATGTTCACGGTGTCACAAACAGTCATATTTACAGCAAGTAATACAGTCGACGTGTCCACGTCTACTTCCATACGCCCTTTCCACACACAACCACAACACCGGACCCATTAGCAAAGCACTGATCGATGCTAAGTTCAGAAGCACAGCGTATTCAGCGGCTGTCGAGGAAATGGTCAGCGGTACTGGTCAGAGATAACGAACAGATCTTTATGGACAACGCTACACTCGTTTGACCGTCTGGCCAATTCTGGGGCGCCTGAAAATATTGACTCGGTAGTCTGCTGTACAAGATTAAGTAAGGAACTGATGACGGGAGTATGGTGGTGCCCAGTCGATGGCTGGGGTTAACTTTTTAGCAAGATAAGAACATAATGAATGAGTGAATGAATGAAAAAAGGAATGAATCAATAAATGAATGAAGGAAGGAGGGAATGAAGAAAAGAACGAATAAATGACGGAAGGAATGAAGTAATGTAAGAAGGAAGTAAGGGACGAATGGGTGAATGAATGAATTCAATGAACGAACGAACGAACGAACGAACGAACGAATGAATGAATGAATGAATGAATGAATGAATGAATGAATGAATGAATGAATGAATTACCATAAACGAATTAGCTCCATTGCAATGGGGACGATACAGTGATGATCTAGGCATTTGTATGTGCAAATGGCCTTCGCTTATGATCTTGAATGTTTTAGCTTTCAACAGTAACAGCTCCATTTGACTGCCTCTCGCACTTCGAGATGCCTGCAACTTTCAATTTCTACCATCAACCGAAACGTGTGGGATGGCCGTAAGTTAACCTCAAACTTTCTGGGTTTCAGTGATCATTCAAACGCTGAAATCACACCACGAAAACATCCCCCCCCCCACACACACACACGAGCATCGTTATGAAGTCACACCAGCAAACAGTTGCCATAACAACATAAAGTTTCTAGGAAACATGTCCGATAAACCATCACATCCCTGCCCGTACGCCTCTCTCTCTATTTTGCGCTACTGTTTGGGCAGCACTCATGAAATGACAGCGCGATTTCTATTGGCCAGAACCGTTTTCAAGTGAAAAGGAAGCTAGCAAGAAGTCGTCTGCTTAGAGGGCAGAGACTGGTTAGAGTTACGGTTCTTGCTCTCGTGCGAACGAAAGTGGTGTCCATTCGTGATATTGAAGAATGATGGAGCAGCGTTTCAGAGTGCTACCGCAAATACCATCGTGGAAATCACTTGAAATATGGGAAACACGACAGTCGAGAAATATGCAATGCAGGTCTTGAAGATAAATACAAAATGATAACAACTAGTAGTGTTCTTTTGAAACCATGTTTTAGCGATATTTTAAGTCATAACTTTGCACGGAGACAATTGGATGCATTTGTATGTGATATTATGTGTTATTATTACTGTGTCTGTCAATATTATGTCTGATTCGAGTGTATATATTATTATTATTATTATCATCATCATTATTAGCGCCTAAGCTACAATATATAGAATTTCCCAGCAATGAGGTGGGGGTGGGTGTTTGGGAGTTTTACGTCCTTTTCCACCACGTATGGGTGATATCAAAGACGGGGCAACGAGAAAAAGACCAGCACAAATATTTCCCAGCAATGAAGATAACATTACGTTGTCCTTTTCGCCATCTCACACTGGAAATACAGTTCTGGACATAAAAAAGCTGCTATCTCTTCAGTCGAATTCCTGTCGGGGCCCGCAAAGTGTTAAATTATTAACTCAATTTCTACCATGTAAGTTCGGAATTGCGCTCCAGTGGCCTCCATAATAAAGTCATAATTAATTCATGTCTTGGATTTCAATTTGGCTTAGTGGGAGTGCTGCACTTTGATTATACTAGTGTTTGCTGCAGTAAGAGCCGTTGAGAAACCATTAACCCATTCACTGTCATGGTGGCAGACTTTTAACCTAGACGTCAAAATTGTTCAAAATGTTGTCGTTCTAGTGGTTTTAAAAAACCCAGCAACAACCAGCTCTCCACATACAGACCGTTTTGCTGCCTTTGTACAGCATGTCATGTGAAGGGATACAATCAGTGAGTGACCAAAAACGTGTGTGGCAGTGAAAGGGTTACTCTTGCCTGATTTTCGCATACAGTGCTAGAACCGGAAAAGCGTCAAGAACGTGGGACACTGTGCGCGGTACGAAATGTGTTAAAGTCTTCTCCATCTTGTTCTTATTATGACGAAAATGCACTATGCTGTTTCCATATCTCTGGCAAAACACACAGACAAGTATAATGAAAAAAATGAAAAAAAGAAAACAAAAACCGAAAGATGTAGGACCGCAAACATAGCCAAACTCATAAAGGAAGTTAGGATTTTTCTCCCCTTGGTTTCACAATCTAATGTTACGCGGGGGATTTCATTCCCCAACGGTTGAAGAACCGAACGTCAGGAAGGAGTTATTGTAATGTCCTGCTTAAAATATTAGCAGCGTAACAATTTGCGAGACAGAATTCAATACAGAAAAGCCCTTTAACATTTCCAATAGCTCTGCTTTTTTCCACAAAATTAAATTAACTTTGAGGCTCACCGCTGTTCTTGGAGGCGCAAAACCAACAAGTTGAGCACGTTCCAGCGAAGCTTCTGTTGACATTATTCTTTATGCGGAGCTGGTGGGGGGGAAAAACCTGGGACAGGTTTGTAAAATGGTTCAATGTTTGCGGCAAGGCGTCTCTGGTAATGGGAGGTGTGTGTGTGTGTGTGTGTGTGTGTGTGTGTGTGTGTGTGTGTGTGTGTGTGTGTGTGTGTGTGTGTGTGTGTGTGCGTGTGTGAGAGAGAGAGAGAGAGAGAGAAGACGGTGGGGTGGAAGATGGTAGGGGTTGAGAGGGTGGGAGGCAGAGACAAAGGACCCTTTCAAAGCTGTCCTGCCCATGATGCTCTGCAACGTCAAACCTGGTCAAAGAGGCCCAGAGCTACAGGTGCAGCTTTGGGGTAGCCGTCATGACCTGGAGAAGACCATGAGGTTCGCTATGGCGTCCGGGCTGCAGATCTCACGCAACCGGTCAAATCGACCGCAGACGAAAAAGAAGATGAGACAAAGAAGTATATGTTTGCTGGAGTGGACGTGAGGGTGGTTGGGGTGGAAGTGAGGGTGTGTGTGTGTGTGGGGGGGGGGGGGTGTTTTCATTGTTTTCTGTCCACTGCGAGGTGATTTCAAAGGCGCGGGCAACAGAAGGAATCTGTACAAATTGTGGCTCTGTCTGTGGGTGAGAATTAGCTTCCAACTGCAAACAAATACGACAACAACAATCCACCTTGTGCTTGGTCTTTCTTTTAGAAACTGACCTACGTCAGCGGGTATGCAAATTGCCACCTGATACATCACCAATACATGAAACAGCCAGACTTTTTAATGCAAACCTGGACAATCAAGAACAAAACAATCACTGTGCTTGAAAACATATCTCGCTGTTTTCAGTGAAACGCTATCCAACAAAACATCTGTTTTTTTTTTTTTTCATTTCTGTAAAATGTATCCATTAACTACAGATGTATCCTCTTGCAAAAATCGATGTATACCAATTCCCCGCGACACAGCACGCACGCGGGTGTTCATTACTTTTGCGAGTAACTTTATCCCATTAGAACGAGTACCAGCGTCTTGAGTGTCTATGAATAATTAAATGGGACTTCTCGGGTTTAGCTACCGTGGTAGTGGATCCGACGACAGATTTCTGATTTCCATGGGTATTAAATGTAAATGAAGTGTAAACGGTTAATGTTGAGTGGGTGAGTTTGTAGAGCTTAACGCCGTTGAAGCAACAAAGACTAATTCGCGGAGGTGACTCGATCCTACACCCTTGATAAAGTGATAGTACAATGTGGTATTATGTCTCAGGTATTATTGCTCTGTCTTCAAAACATTACCTCCCGCTAACAAAAAAACAAAAAGAAAAAAAGAAAGAAAGAAAGAAGAAGACAATTACATGAAATCAACAGCAGCTACTTCATTTAAAAAAAAAAAATTACTCCGGGATTTAAACAAGCTCTTAAATGCTTTTTTCCGTCTATATTTGGTGTTGTTTCTTTTGTAGCGTAGATGAATAAAAATCTTTATGTGTAACGGGTGAAACTTACAAGACAATTACATGACAATCAACAGCAGCTACTTCATTTTAAAAACCAAATTACTCCGGGATTTAAACAAGCTCTTAAACAGGGTCTTTTTCTTTACGGATCATGCAGAACATGTCAGTACAAGTCAAAGTAGTACATTTCAAAGTATGATTAAGTCCTGTGTCAAATTTCAACCACAGTTCCTCAGCTCAAAGCTACAACCGGAAGGGTTCGACAGTTGAATGAGATAACGAACACTCTTTTGCTCGGCATCCGACAATTCAAGTTGCACGTCGTTATCACGATTATGCGGATCTTGCAGGATGGAAGTATGAAGCTAGACTGGCGATGCAATTTGTTCTTGTACGTCTCAATGGCCCTTGAAGAAACACACACACACACACACACACACACACACACACACACACACACACACACACACACACACACACACAGTACCGCCGTAGCTACATCTGTTCCAAGCCCTTTTTGACACTGTGTGAACCTCTTAAGGGTGGGGACTACGCTTGAATCAAAGTAACGAGGACCTCTTGAGGAAAACAATTAGTTTTACACACGTGCTCAGAACAGCAGAACACGTAGAAGATCCCATGCATTTTTTAAAAGTGCGACCGAATCATCAAAACTGGACTGACAAACTCAAAATGTTTCTGTTTCTCTCTCTCCTTTCGCACACGTAATCCCCATCCTTAAACTGCAAAAAGCCCCTTTTAGCCTGTGACGCAGCCAACCACTTTCTGCTGCTGGCAGCCTTTGTGTGGAGTTTGTCACTGTTTTTACCGAAGCCATTAACTCCGTGAAAATTGGTTCAATATTTTACTAAACGTCGCCGGGGGCCCGCGCGAACGAATATCTTGGCAAACTGGGGCCGCGTTTGTGGAAGCAAAATGGCTATTGCCAGAGGCCATTTTCAGTCGACGCGCTTTTGCTTTATCGGCTTTTGAGAGCTGAGTTCAAGAGAAGTTTTTGAGTGAGTGTTCATACTCGATGCGGTGTGAATTCTCGCATCACAACGTGAACAGCTTCTATGCAGAATTGTAGGAACGAATTCCAAAGGATGGCTTTCCCAACATTTGATTCCAAACACGTTCAGCAGCAGACCAACTACTGCCCCCCCCCCCCCTCCACCCCCCTCCGAAAAAACAAACAAACAAAACAAAAAAAAAAACTGCTCATTCCAGTTACCACCGTTAGCGGTCATTGACAAGAGTTATCCGGTCTGCTCCTGACAGAGTTATCTGACCTGGCCGTGACAAGAGTTATCTGACCTGGCTGTGACAGTGACAAGAGTTATCTGGACCGACCAGGGCCAGCAAATGAAGTGCAATCTCCGCCCGCGCTCCAAGGAGGGGGCCATCTACCACCGGCCTCCATTAGAACGCACCACTGGAACCTGAACAATGAATACAGTCTGGTGACCATGGCAACCAGATCTCCACTTCGCTGTCACCTATTATGGTGAAGAGTACGGTTGGGGGAGGGAAGGAGGGGGTGTCATCGAGGGGGAGGAAGTGGTGAGTAGTTTCTGGACCTGGTTGGCGACTAGGTGGCGCTCTGAAGCCCCCGGAGACAGCTGTCGTCTGCTTCTGCGGTTGGTCATTTGGGACTCCCTGCAAATGGCTGCCACCAAGTGGCACGTCAGTGCACGTGGTTGGAAATGGTGGACGGGATTTGGAACTTGTCGCTAGGGATTGACAATCGGATGAAACAGTTCACTGTCCGGTCTTGGGTTTGCAGCAGGTGTTCCGGTGATAGGTATCTTAAACACAAAACCGTTGGCACATGCTGAATTTACGGTGGTTGGAAGCATACAGCTCGCTTCGATTGTGACGTCACCACCATCAAGTCTCAACCACAGTTCGGAAAAATGACGTAAAAAAACGTCATTTATCTCCCGGTGTCGTTTTCCTTGTATTTGGCATACATGTCTACATACATTTGGTATACATGTCTAAGCTGCTATGAAATCTGTTAACAACACGCTAAAGATGTTCAACTAAACCGACGATAATCAAACTAGGCTCGCTTTTCCAAGGAACTACTTTGCGGATGTGATCAATTGTTGACGTAGTATTGCGGACATAGTGCTTCAGTTCCAGTTCGCTTGTTCCGTTGTGTTTCGTGCGGCGGAGAGGTTCTGGCTGCATATGAGTCAACCTCGCAGTGTACGGATATTTGCGGATCGACCTACTTGCGCATAGTGATTATCAACTGAGGCAGAGATGAGATGAGAGGCGGAATCGGCGCTTGGAAGTAGCCAACAATTTCAGGCGAATGAATCTCAATTGTTGACAGAGCGGAAAAGGGTCTTCTTCCCCCGCCCCCCTCCCCCCCCCAACCACCCCCCTCAACCTTTTATGACCATACAGTAAAATACATACAACCAAACACTCACCCAACCTCTCGGTTTGCTTCCTAACTAGACAATGAAAGCAAAATTAATAGTCTGATTCTCTCTCTCTCTCTCTCTCTCTCTTTCTCTCTCTCACACACACACACACACACACACACACACACACACACATCCCCCAAAATCCTCCCCCCCCCCCCACGCTAACAACACCGCTTCGCTATTCTATCGACCAGTGAGGACGGCGCCAAGAACCTCGACAGAACAGAAGACATCAGATCGGCGCGAAACACAAACGAACCAATTACGCCCTCCCCATCTCTTGCACCAGCCCATTTTCGGCCACTTTTTGTCGCCATTCTAACAAATAGGCCGACGCACGCTATCCCCTCGTTAAACCCTCGGGTCAAAAAACAAAGCATGGATTACAGTGCAAATGTTGAGGCGCAGGGAATTTTGAGATTAGGGATGGGGGGGGGGGGGGGGGGGGGGAGATAAAAAGTGAAGAATAGCGAGTAGAAAAGAAGGGAAGGTTTTTTTTTTTTTTTTTTTTGTTTTGTTTTAACTTATTTTTCTCTGGAAAGTTCAGAAAACTGATGAGAAAGGAAGAAGGGTGTAGTTTTCTTTGTGTGTGTTCGTTTGCTTTCAGGGAACTTGTAAGACTCTCTCTCTCTCTCTCTCTCTCTCTCAGTTAGGGAGCCGGGATAGCCAAATGGTAGAGCGTTGGACTTTCAAAGCTCGGGTTGTAAGTTCGATTCCCGGCTGAGGCCAAATAGGGCTTTTTCTCGTTGCCCCGTCTTTGATATTACCCATGCGTGGTGGAAAAGGACGTTAAATTCCAAAACACCCACCCAACCACTTCTCTCTCTCCCTCCCTCTCTCTCTCTCTCATAAAATGGCGGCATACACGGGTTGCTGATAGGGGCAAACTCATTTCCTGCAAAGTGCACGCCTTAATTAATATTAGAAAAGGTGCTGAGAATAGGATTCCAGATAGCTCATACTGCCCGAAAATCCGCACATGGCCATGGCGGTGACAAAAGTTTAGATCTCGGGGGAAAAAAAAAACAAAAAAACTTTCACTCTTGAGACCTGTAACTTTACGAAGAGTTTTCACTGAGCCCTCCGCTTCATTCGAGTCTAGGCTGTGCGTATGAATATTCAGGTCGCCTTCGCTTTTCATCCTCCTCATTCAAAGTTTCTAAAACTCACTCTAATCAAAGTCTGATCAAGAACGCAGTCGTTGTGTTGGCCAGCATTTCGGCGCCACCCGAAACCTGACGTCCGCTCTAACAAAGTCCACACTCCATGCAGGGACTCCCTTACAGGCAAAATCACGACCAAAACATCATCCGGAAAAAGGCTTTAACCGCACAATACATCCACGGCGCTTAGGTCCTTCAAGATACCGATATCGCAGCGACAAAGTCCCCGGCGCCGGAGCCTCTGATGAAGCAGGCAAAGCAGTTCACGACTAATACAAGACCGTTAGTTCAGTCCCTCACAGCTCCCAATTCGGCCGGCCCCCGACATTAGACGGGTCCGGCAAAAGGGTCCGTGGCCACTATGCAAGCACTTTATTACCGTGAGATCAATACCTACATTGCCCACCCTGCCTTTGACATTCAGCCTTCGTCTGCCTTCATCTGATCGTCTAAGCTTATCCGGCAAAAAAAAAAAAAGAAAAAAGAAGGTTTAAGCGCCGTGGATTTGTTCCAACGCTTACGCCCTTTTCTCTTGGGCGACGTCTCCCTCGATGGCTGCCGACGACCGGATCGTCCGCCTTTGTCCAAAAGATAAGGAGGCAAGTTTTTCGTGGGCACGTCCTCAATCGCGCGGTGTGTAAATACCCCCTGACTGGATGATGCTGAGAAAACTCCATCTCATCTGGCCTACAGACAAACCACTGAACGCCATGCTGTGGAGATCCGGTCAGCAGAAGACCTGCGACTGGCTGTCTTTGCAGGACGGACACAAAGCGCAATGAATAGTCGTGGAACGTCGAAGAAGACGAGACTTTCATCTTCGGGGAAGTTGGGTGACTCGACGGGCTGAGCGTAAGCAGTTGCTTTCGAGTTCAGAGGGCCTCGGGTTCGGATCCCCGTTAGGACCAAAATGTGTACAGGGTTTTTTCCAGTGATTCTGGTTTTTTTTTTCGGGTTTTTTTTTTTTTTTTTTTTCTTCAAATGTCTGAAGTAATATAGACACATTCCAGAGGTTCAACAATCGCCACAGACACAGAAAGTTGTTAGAGAAAGTGATCTGAGGTACTCCTGAGATAGCGTATCGTTCTTTCAAAACCTGACGACTACCCTACTCCCCGAGCATCCCATCTACCTCTCAACATCCCTCCCCCTCCCCCATCCCCAGGGGTTACTTTCCAGTGGCTCAGCAAATGTGTGACGGACGTTCACAAACCACTACTTGTCGCTCTCTCCAAAGACCAAAGTTGGGAGTTGAGCACTGCAATTGGGACAAGCCTTTCAGCAAAGTTACCCCCGCCCCCTTCCTGCCCCTCTCCTCTGACTCCATCCATCTTCAAGCGGGTGAGAACAGTTCATTTCTGACGCTTCCCTCAGCCATCAGGTACAGATTATAGACAGTTACAAATTGCCTCGAACTGGAAATATATCCAATTACAGCCTCCCAACCGTGCATCGATATAAATCCAGCGATCTGTAATTTCTGCCTCTAGGTTTTTTAACAAAGGGATCGAAGAAGGTGCAATTTGTAAAATCCGCCTCGTAAAAAAAAATTACTACGTTGGAAAGTATGATGACCTTATGCCAGTCACGACGACGGGAAATCAAACGCCAGAGTACGTAACTGTCGGCAGTGCTTCCTCGAAATGGCTAAACATGGGTGACATTATCACCTACGGAAAGGAAAAGGTTCTTTTATGTCAGCCGTGAAGTGCATAGCGAAATACACTCGGTTCGCCTTGAAGCTAAACGGAAGTGTCAACAGCATTACATTCTCGTCCCTTGATCGTCAAAGGCAGACTACTGTGTTTCGCGGGCGGTACTGATGTCGTCTGTTATCAGACCGTTATGTCAAAGATTTGTGGCGCGTTATGGCTGATCGATTCTTGTCTGAAGTCATGTAGAGAAATTTCCCCTCCCGAATCAAAAGATATTTCCCGGCCAAATTAGCTCTACATTTATTCGTTTCCCTGTATGGCTAAATTACCGATGAGGCCATTTCAGTTAGACCCCAGATGCAGTAATCCCCCGCCCCCCCCTCACCCTTACGCGCACACACACACACACACAGACACAGACGTCTCTCTCTCTCTCTCTCTCTCTCTCTCTCTCTCACACACACACACACACACACACCACACACACACACACACACCACACACACACACACACACACACACACACACACACACACACACACACACACACACACACACACCTCCTCCTCCTCCTTCTCGTCTGGCCAAATTACCTGCAAGAGCATTTGTCTAAAATGATTTGCAACGCCATACAATTTGCAAGCCAGAGGCGCAAGCATCCAGGTAAACACAGAGAAAACAAGGCAGAAAAATTGCACGTCTTAAATGCGGCTGGAAGTGGCAAAAAACGTCAAAACGTCACCCCTGAAAGCGCGTCGGTCGCGAAATTGGAGAGAAAATTCCAATGAGCTCGCATTCACTCTCAAATCTGCAGCACAAACGATGCGTCTAATGAAGGAGCGAAAGTCGAGGGTAGGGGGAGGTTAAGGGGGGGGGGGAGGTGGGGGGGGGGGGAGCGTCAAGCAGTTCCTTTTACTCAAGCCTCAAACCCTCATCTCGCTTTCGAACAATTCCTCTAGCAAGCACAATCTTCTCTCTGTCAATAGACAAGCTATGTTCATGGGCTGGATCGCAGAATGGAGGAAAGCAGGCGCAATTCAGGATTCTTTTTGTTGTTGTTGTTGTTGTTGTTGTTGTTGTTGTTGTGTGTGTGTGTGTGTGTGTGTGTGTGTGTGTGTGTGTGTGTGTGTGTGTGTGTGTGTGTGTGTGTGTGTGTGTGTGTTTCTTCTCTTTTTCCTCCAACGAAACCTAATTCTGGACACGGTTTTGTTTTTTGTCTATGTGTGTGCGTGCGTGCGAGTGAGCTTGCGTGCGTGCGTGCGTGTGTACGTGCGTGAGTGCTTGTGTGGTTTTCCTTCTCTCTCTCTCTCTCTCTCTCTTCTCTTCTTCTTCTTTTTGTTCTTCTGGTTTTTCTTTCAACAAATACCACGCAGAGTTAGAATGTTCCTATCTCCTTGATCTTTCCTCGACTCCTGCGTTGATAAAACTATCGCAAAACTACGATGCTCAGGTCGAATTCAACACTTCTTGCGTCCCCTTTGAAGTTTGCTGAACATACGGGTATTCGACTCGTCAAAGGCCAATGAAAACACTCCACGCGCACGAATTCCACGCGCGGAATCATCGACCGGTTTACGTTCTGCTTTATAGAGAGAGTCACTCGCATCATTCTGCTAAAAGTTGGGTTATCAACGAACCATAAACTGTTTTATAGTTATTATAAGCTCATGCCCAGCTTTCATAAACTTGCAGGAAGGTAATTAATGACCGTCAATAACCCGCGCAGAGCCCCCTGCGGATTACGGCCGCCTTCAGGTAAAAGCGAAATCGATTGGCCCATTAGTTGTCTTCAAAGGCCCAATCACAGCCTTTGACCGAAAGGCCGGAAATCACGTGCTTGATTGTAATACGTGAGAAATATGGCGGAAGACGGCAGAGAAATGAGATTTTGTGCCAAGAAAGTCAGTGGAAGATGAATCAACGATTGCTTTTGGCTGTTGTTAAAAACAAAGAAAGAAACAAACAAAAAAACTGAAAAGGACGGGAAGTTACAAAGACGAGAATTTAACAACCTAAACCAAAACAAACAATGAAACTGAAGATGAAAGAATGTTGGGGGTGGGTGGTGGGGGGCGGGTGGGGGGGGGTGCGGGGTGGCAATACTTGCGAGAGCAATAATACGGTTACCTGCACCTCACAGCCCCATGCTTCCCCCTACAACGACCCCCCCCCCCCTCCACACACACACACACACCACCTTTCCAACTCCTGACGCGCAAAAAAGGACACTGCATGTTATTAAAAATGCCTACAAGGAAGCAGGAATAAGCTGAGTCAGTGTTTGATCGTTTCTGCTTTCTTTTCCGGGCAGGCCACACAAAAAAAGCCAATTCTGACAGACACAAACGGAAACCATCTCCATCTTACCTTAGAAACACTAACTGCATGTGCAGGGATGAATTAAAGGTCACTTCCGCTTCTTTTGCGTTCCTGTGCACGTTTATTCAAACGGTTTTTCTTTCTTGTTTAAAACAAAAGACAGTAAGCATTCATCACTGACAAATATCCTTTGTTTCCACGTTCGAAATCAGATTTTATCAAATTGCAATTTAAAAAAAAAAATACAGACTTCTCAGAACTGAAATAACCGTAGGCTATTGATATATGGAATGGTGTCGCAGGCTTCAACTCGACACGTATATCTTGTCTTTTTTGAAACGCACAAGAAGCCGCAGGGCTGGAGAATAAAGCGGTGAAAGCCTGCTGCTGCTCACTGGAAACAAAGCAGTGCTACCCATTCATCGGTCGTAACAGAAAGATCTGGTCACAAGCACACACGGTACATCGTGAGAAACACTGCCGTAAATTATGAGAGCGATCTAAAAAATACAATAAGATGTCATTTTTTCGCTTTTGAGAAGACTTACAAAGCACACCATTACCGGCACTTTTCTCGAACTGGTTTTCAAAAAGCTGTCCATTGGTCGTATGAGAAACATCTGGTTACAAACACACGCAGAACACAGTGAGAAGAAAAAACCTGTCGTAGATCATAAGTGCGATCTCACAAATACAATAAGATGTTATTTTTTGCTTTTGAGGAGACTTACAAAGCACACCATTACCGGAACTTTCGCAAAATGTTTTTCAAAAAGGTGGCCATTGGCATTGGTCGTAAGAAAAACATCTGCTTACCGTTACACAAAAAGTTGTTCGACTAAATACGACCTTACAAAATATTCTTTGCTTTTGAGGAGAATTACGAAACACACCATTGCCAGAACTATTCTGGAAGTCTTTTTCAAAACTGGTCATACGAGAGACGGCCGATCACAATTACGCACAAAATACTTACTTCGATTAAGTGTGACCTCACAAAACAAGATGGTAGTCTTAAGCTTTTGAGAAGACGTACGAAGTACAATGTAACCAACACTTTTCTCGAGGCCTTTTCCCCCACACAACGTTTCTTCATTCATGATTGTTTAATGGCAGCTCTTTGCCCCCAACGCCCAGGGCCGGGATCCATATTTTGATGCCAAAACGAAAACGCGAAAACCTAAAAATAAAATATGACTCGAACGCCTGACAGCAATACTCAGACCTTCTCACGGGCAATCGATATTCCGGCATTGTCGTCAATCCCAGAGCGCTTAGAACAACAAAAAACAATCCGAAAAATTGTAATCGAAACCCACACAAACCAATCCGCGGGAAAAGATTAGAATTTGACGTTATTGGAGTTCTCTCCCCTCGGAGGGCACGTGAGCACAAAACGGTTTTCAAAGAATTTCAATAATTACGTGGAGAGCTTTTTCCTGCTACACCATTCCTTACTTTGCTGCCTCTTGTTCCTGCGTTTCGATCGCGACCGGCAAGGGGGAGGGAATATGCAGCGGGTCGTGTTGTCTCCCTTTGCCACCTGCTTTGTCTCCCTTGCCTTTTTGCGTGCCCCCCGCCATGTTTCTCTGGCAGGCGACATCGGGACGGCCATATTTTTTTTCCTACCCCTAACAGAAAACGATCTGGCGGGTGAATATGGCGTCCTTCGCGAAGGGATGCTTTCAATGATTGTTTGCAAACCGCCGAGGCGAAAAAAAAGATGGCGCCTCTGCAATCCGCTTGCAGTGCAATGCACAAAGATTTAAAACCGACGCGCGCAATTTCAGGCGTATTTGTATTTACGAGAGTGTGCAAACAGGGATGATTTCATTTATCAAAGCAAGTGCCAGAGAAGGTACACCGCACGGACAGGATTCTGTCGAGGCGATTTTTCTTGTGTTTCGGTTTTCATCGCTAAATCACAAAAATCTAAAAATGGGCTGCGCACGATCACAGAAAGTGGAACAATGCAAGGGTTTTTGAGCTAAAACATTCAACATTACTTTGAAACTACCCCCACCGCATCCACAAAAAAATCCAACAAGGTTGCACACGAACGTACAGAGAGGAGCAAAATATACTTTTTTTTGTTTTTGTTTTGCATATTACTTCAAAATTTTCAAACTCCAACTCTGGCCTTCCTGAAAAGTATCCGTTGAAAGATGAGAAAAGGGAAACTCAGCCGTAAAGATACAGTCATGATTTCTGCTAATTTGTTTCTTACGTAGGGGTGTGATAGCAGCGATACAATATCTACTGCAATCCTCGTCTCGCCGGCCCCGAGACCTTAGCGAGACTTGAGAAATCCAGCCCAGCTTTCACAACGATAATGGAGGTAATTTGGCAAATCTCTCTGTGTGTGTGTGTGTGTGTGTGGGTGTGTGGAGGGGAGGGTGTGAATTTTTTTTTTTTTTTTTGTGCACTGAAATGTTATCATCTAAAGCTCTTGCTTCTTTTCCCTGTCATACAGACTACAGAAAACTCGATAATGCTGCTTGAAACTGAATTTGTATCTTGCTGGAAAGGGTGACACCTCTCTCTCTCTCTCTCTCTTCGTGCCATTCCTCTATCAGAATGGTGTAGGTTTGACACCTGAGTGCGAATTACAGGCAGCAGAGGGAAAATCGCCCACCTGATTTCTTATTTACTCCCCTATCTTTCTGTCATGCTCGCGTGCTCGGGGTATCTCTTCGTGTAGTTGATCCATTAAATGGCATTTAGCGGAACATTATCTGGAAGTATCGGCCTGTTGAAGAGAGAGAGAGAGAGAGAGAGAGAGGGAGAGAAACTGCCTGGGTGGCATTTGCTGTACAAAGATGCAAGCAAAGAAAAACAAGAACAGAAAGAAAGAAAAAAAAACAAAAACAGCGAGGTTTGAGAAGATAGGAAGAAGAGAAAGTTGTAACAAAACAACAAAGAAACAAACAACAAAAACAACGAGAACACACACACACACACACACACACACACACACACACACACACACACACACACACACACACAGAGAAACAAACAAACAAACAAACAAACATTAACAAACAATTAAAAACAAACTTGAAGTTACAAAACAAAACAAAAAAGAAACAAGACTCACCTTTAGCCATCTCTTGTCTGTATCTCTTTTCAATATACTGCAACAGAGAAGGAAAAAATTCCATGTTACTTTTTGGGACTTTCCAACATACAAACGTTACATTGAAGGATGAGGCGGTTTACTCATGCGCTCAGACCAAAGCAACGTCAAGTTTACAAAACACTTCAACACGCGTGACGTTTATAAACAACTCAACGTTTGCTTGCACCACACAGCTGCTTGATATAACTTGTCTTGCTCATTGTATAACCATTAGAGTGATAGCACATCAAGGTGTGAAACTTCAAATGAACAGAAACACCAATTAATTAATTAGCACACTTGAGTGCCCAATTATGCTTTGACGCAGAGAGAGAGAGAGAGAGAGAGAGAGAGAGAGAGAGAGAGAGAGAGAGAGAGAGAGAGGACTGATGAAGAAGAAACGTTTGTTTCCCACGGTGACATGATGATGATGATGGTGACGATGACGACGATGATGATGATGATAATGAAGATGACGACGAAATGCGTGTAAATTTCCAACGCATTTACCACTGAAACTTTCATTTAAATCTATTTCAATACTACTTTCTTGTCTCATGATAAATTCCAATCCATGTGACAATAAGGTATTACTGAACTGAGCTGAACTCAACGTTCCGATTCCGTCTACATGCAAATGACATGGAAATGCACCAGTTTACAAGCTTGGAGTTGTTGCTACCCGTTGCCAGAGAGAGGGTGGGTGGGTGTTTGGGAGTTTAACGTCCTTTTTTCCACCACGTGCGGGTGATATGTTTGGGAATTTAACGTCCTTTTTCCACCACGTATGGGTGATATCAAAGCGGACGGGGCGACGAGAACAAGGTCAGCATAAAATAGTTGGCCCCAGCCAGGGGATCCGAACTCACGTCCCGAGCATTGAAGGTCCAACGCTCTACCATTATTTTGGCTATCCCGGTTCCCCGTTGCCAGAGAGAGAGAGAGGGGCGGGGGAAAGAGAGAGAGAGAGAGGGGGGGGGGGTAGAGAGAGAGAGTGAGAGAGAGAGAGAGATGATGATGAT
Organism: Batillaria attramentaria; assembly: GCA_018292915.2. NCBI lineage: Eukaryota > Metazoa > Mollusca > Gastropoda > Batillariidae > Batillaria > Batillaria attramentaria. The sequence continues at coordinate 606,804 of JACVVK020000313.1, read as the reverse complement.
GATGATGATGATGATGAAACGTTTGGTTTTTTTTTATTCAGGATAGAGCATTTAGGCATTGCTGCCTATCGTACATGCTGTCCTGCAGAGAGAGAGAGAGAGAGAGAGCAATGGGGGGAGAGGGGGTAGGGGCAAGGGACGTAAGGACCTCGCTTGGGTGAGCAGAAAAAGCAACAGAACGTTCAAGAGGAGACGTTCATCTACTAACTCAAAGCAAACTGTTTTCGGGAGAAGGGAGGATTTTCACCCTCCAAGTAAGTAGAGGGGTATTCATCACCCCGGTTGGAAGAACTGTCTTCTTCACGAACGATCCCTTCTTTCAAGTGACAATGCCAAGTTCCCTCGCGATATACCCCTGCGCGCGGCACCGGCAATGTCTCAAGCAGTCTATTCAGCGGAGACTCTAGAAAGGTAATTGCTTGATTCATCCAGAAAATGAGAGTGACAACTCTTCTACAGATGCCATCTCCTAACTGCCACAGCCCTGGAAAACGATGGTGCGATTTTTCTCCCGGTTCCTTTAAACTCCTAACCCCCTCCCGGCCCTCCACCCCCCCCCCCCCCCAACCCCACCCCACCCCTCTATCTTCTTGCCTGGGTGCCGAGAAATCGTTAAATTCTTTTCACGTTGCGTCAGTTTGAAGCGGCAGCAGAGTTAAGTCGGCAGCTAAAGAGCCCTTAATCGCTTTCTCTGGTGCAACAGATCGAAGACATCTTCCGATCCGCTCTCTGGAATCTAAAAGGGATCGTCCGGGCGTGTTGGTGGTGTGACCGCCGCCATTTTTTTTACCCTTTTCCTGATCTCCGAATGTAAAGAGTTCTCCAAGGGAGGCGACGCGCAGGAGGGAAGCAGAGCTGCTGCTGCTGCTTCAAGATGCAGGGCGGACGGATGGAGAGATGAAAAGGAGCGGGACTGATCAGATACAGAAAGAAAAAGAAATACTCTAGAGCGGACAAAAGAGACAGAGGAAGAAAAACTAAAAAGGGGATATCTGTAATTGCCCATACGAAGCAAAAAAACAAAAAAAAAAAAAAACGCGGTGAAAGAGACAGCCGGTTGCGCACAAGAAAGACAGAGTGAGAAATGAATACAGAAAACACAAGTCTTAAAACGGATTGGGTTTGGGTTGGTGTCTGTGTGTGGGGTGTGTGTGGGGTGTGGGTGTGTGTATGGAGGGGAGGGGGGGGGGTCTGGGGTGGTTGCCACGGGGTGTAGCTGGAAACCCGGCTTATGACAAAAAACAACAAACAACAACAACAAAAACCCGTTGAGTGGGTGGGTGGGTGTTTGGGAGTTTAACGTCCTTTTCCACCACGCAAAGGTGTTATCAAAGACGGGGCAACGATAAATAAAAAAAAGGCCAGCACAAATATTTGGCAACAGGATTCAAACTCACGACCAGAGCATTGAAAGTCCAACGCTCTATCATTCGGCTATCCCGGCTCCCCAAAAAGAGGTTGAATTAAGGTTTAAAAAAAAAAAAGGGGGGGGGGGGAGTGATCGCTTCTTTATCGACAACGACGATGACCAAGGTGATAACTATCATACAAGCCGCAAATTATAGTGAGTGTTAATGTGAGTAGATGAGATGGCCATGAAGATGAGAATGAGGATGAAGTTTGTTATTTTGATGATGAATAAAAGATGAAGATGAACAAAGAACTGAACGGTCAAGACTCAAGCGTGGGTCCTCCCCCCCTCCGTACGTAGCCTCGGGGGCTTCCGGCCCTTTTCGAAGAGAGGGCAAAAGTTCAAGATGACTACCCCAATTTGTTCACGCCCCCCAAAAATAATAAGCCTCCACCCCCCTTTCTCCGCAACACACACACACACACACACACACACACACACACACACACACACACACACAGAGCTCAGGATGTGGACTCTCCCATTTGTTCACAGCGAAATAATGACACCCCCACCCCCACCCCTCAGGTCACAACGAGAGAGAGAGAGAGAAGGAGGGGGGAGAGAGAGGGAGAGAGAGAGAGAGGGGGGGGGGGAGAGAGAGAGAGAGAGAAGACGCGTGAAAAAGTGAGAGAGACTCTATTGTCGCCGTGTTTCACGCCCGTTACCATTGTTAACGATGTCCATTATTAGCTAGGAAGTAGGATCTGCAACCGGCGGTCACACGGCGCGACAACTTGTGGTGAGGCGCGAGTAAACTGAAGCAGAGTAACTACCTTCTGCTAACGGTGATCAGTCTTTTTCAGAGGGTAATTTCTACTTTTAACCACCAGTATTATAAGCTCAGACTAGTTAGTTGGTAAATTAGTGGCGAATCAATTTTATGCATCGTGTCCTTTCTTATCAGTTGAGTTTGCTCGTCTTGTATTAGTTATACATAGTGAAGCTGCCTTTAAATATTAACCCTTTATTTTATTTATTCATGCCCCTGAACAAAAAACAAATTTGTTCTTGATGGACACAATAAAGTTGTTTGAATCTTGAATCTTGAACTAATGGGAAAGAATGAAAGAACTTCCGAGGCTATAATGATGAACTCCTTCACAATTTTCCAACCTAAGAACGTTTTCAACGGTTGTCCACTTCGTTTGTCTACTTTTCCCTTTTTGAACCGTCTTTGACGTCACCCTTACTAAAAGAGGTTCAGTGAAAAGGACGTTATGTTCGCGAACAACCAACCAGCCTGAAAGGACTGTTACTATAGCAACACACTTGTAATGTCAGCGCCTAAACCGAAATTATCCAATCGAAAACCGCAGTGCAGACACCTGCGTTTTGGGGACGTGTTGTCAGTTGTTACCAGACCAAACAAAAACAACAAAAAAAAACCCCAACAACTACAACAACAACAAAAAACCTTCAGCTCCTCCCCCTCCTCCACCCGCCCCCTCCCCCTTTTTAACGTTAAACTTTACGACCGTGCGTCAGTGTCTGCACCATGGCCACTAATTTGTGGCCGTTTTGTAAAGACACTGATGGAGTGATAGAGAAAACCGCACCTGCCAGGCAATACGTTCACATCGCGCGCTATTCTAAACGGCAAAGAAGACGAAGTGTAAAAGATTCCCGCGCTTAGCAGGCAGATGTTCGTAGCAACGAAGATGGCGCAGCAGGTAGCCTCGTTATGGAAACTCAGCCCCGTTATGAGAACGGGGCGGGCCATAAAACCCGTGCAGTTAGAACTGCAGGACTGCTGTGAGGTACAATCAAGGAGAAATCCTTTCTATTATTCTCTTTTTCTCTTCACTTTGCTTTCCCCAGCGGGAGAGATGTGAAACTGACGAAGTGATATGGTCTCTCTCTCTCTCTCTCTCTCTCTACTGCTCTGTGTGTGTGTGTGTGTGTGTGTGTGTTGTCTGCCGGGCGCGCGCGCACGTTCAGGTATTGTGTGTTCGGTGGGTGGCGGGTGTGCGCCGAGTCAGTCAGTAAACTTGAGCTTATCGGATACTTTTCATGATCGTTATATGAACGTTTACCATCTACGTGTGTGTGTGTGTGTGTGTGTGTGTGTGTGTGTGTGTGTGTGTGTGTGTGTGTGTGTGTGTGTGTGTGTGTGTTGTCTGCCGGGCGCGCGCGCACGTTCAGGTATTGTGTGTTCGGTGGGTGGCGGGTGTGCGCCGAGTCAGTCAGTCAGTAAACTTGAGCTTATCGGATACTTTTCATGATCGTTATATGAACGTTTACCATCTACGTGTGTGTGTGTGTGTGTGTGTGTGTGTGTGTGTGTGTGTGTGCGTGCGTGCGTGCGTGCGTGCGTGCGTGCGTGCGTGCGTGCGTGCGTGCGTGTAAGTGTAAGATGGTGTGATGATAAATACCACGCAGTCAGCTGAGAAAGACCTGTGAGAATACAAATGATAGCGTTGGCTCCTTTAGACAACAGCCAGTCCAAAGCAGACTGCTTCAGTCTTGGCATCCGGCTGACAGGGAGGTTGATGGGTGTAGGGGGGGGGGGGAGGGAAGGAGGGGGAATTCAAGCGTGACACGGTAGAGCGCTCTCATAAAACGCGACTTGCTCAAGGCCAGTGAAGCGGAAAATAGTGTTTACAGTTGCGTAGGAAGCTAACGGCGGATAAAAAAGCGTAAACAATGAAGGGCCGGCACGCGACAATGTTCAAAGCCGACGCACCATCTGACTGAGACTACCACCCGCTGAATGATGAACGGCAATTTTAGCTTGAACATCCGAGGCTTACTATGTTAACGGTTAAACCTTTGACGTAATTCGTAAGATGTGTGTGTGTGTGTGTGTGTGTGTGTGTGTGTGTGTGTGTGTGTGTGTGTGTGTGTGTGTGTGTGTGTGAGAGAGAGAGAGAGAGAGAGAGGGGGGGTGAGGGGGGATTTAACGTCTTTTTCCACCACATACGGGTGACTCAAAGACGGAGCAAAGACAAAAAGACCACCACAAATATTTGGCCCCAGCCGGGGGAGGAGGGGAGAGAGAGAGAGAGAGAGAGAGAGAGAGAGAGAGAGAGCCCTTTTCCTCATGCACTCATAGCAGTTATCCCTAAAATCAAGCGGGAACCTACCCCGGGTACAGACGTCGTGCTCGTGAGAGACTAAGTGGTCCAACTAAAGGTGTCCTTAGCTTTAACGAGGACACAGGGAGCGTCGTCCGAGGTCGTATAAAGCACGGTCAGAAAATTCCTGTACTCAGGGTGGGAACACGCCCTTGGTTTGTGACACGCTGTGCTGTGGTGATACACATTAGCTTGCTATCTAGGCTCGTACATGTATCTGACAAAGTATAAGGTTGTGCGGCATAGTTTATGCATCTTCTACAATCTAAGAGATTGGCGCGCCTACATGTTGCAGGTACAGCACGACAAGATGGCGGAAAGCGGGCGTAATTTGACGAAATCGGCAAGATTTTAGTGTGAAAACTTCGACCGATCGCGAGGCCGATTCACCGCGGCTGATTCTGGTGCTCAAACGCATCCACACCGCACCAACTACGCTTCTCAAAGCGTTGTTTTTACCAACGTATCACCGCTACACAGCGTATCACAGACCGAGGGCGTTGTACCCTGGTACTACGGTCAGGCCATAAACGGGTACGTATCGCGGTAAGTGATCAGCCATCAGCCAAGGTGACTTTGCTCGGGAGTCGGGGAAGTGCGGGATGCCAATGGTGTTTCACGATGGCTTGAGTACTTGGTGACTGACTCTCTTTCGCTATTGTTGCATCACATACAGTGGGCAGGAGGGTGTATTCAACAAGGCTGTCGCTTTACCGCTGATAGAGCTGGGGGCAAGGTCTCTCTCTCTCTCTCTCTCTTTCTGTGTGTGTGTGTGTGTGTGTGTGTGTGTGTGTGTGTGTGTGTGTGTGTGTGTGTGTGTGTGTGTGTGTGTGTGTGTGTCTCTCTCTCTCTCTCTCTCTCTCTGTGTTGTTTCTGCATCTTTCATCCTCATCCTAGTAGTACAAAGTATCATCAACCCTCTCTGTCTCTGTGTCTGTGTCTCTGTCTGTCTGTCTGTCTCTCTCAATGTATCTTTGAATCCTTGCAGACAAGAGTATCGTTGTCATGCTTCAGTCTCTCTCTCTCTCTCTCTCTCTCTCTCTCTCACACACACACACACACACACACACACACACACACACACACACACACACACACACACACACACACACAACTTCAAACACTAGCCGCGCGACATCGGTACGCAAAAACTCCACGATGTCGTAAATTCAAGATGATCAAAATACACGCCCACCTAATGAGATATCGCCTCCTAGCCTAGCCACTGGAATTAGGGTTGCGCACGCATGTCTGTCCAATCTTAGACATCACATCAATGGGCCTGCAGCCATTACCACACACCCCCGCGTACGTACACAAGCTTGTGGTTTAGGTATCTCGTATAAGTTTTTTTTTTCTTTTTCTCAAAGTTTAATTTGCAGCTAGTGAATTCAAAGAAAATCTCCCTCCATTTTCTTGTAAAAAAACAGCACAACAAACCCACGCTGTGTCTTCCATTTTCGTCTCCTAAAACACTGAACCGCCCACGGGGAAAACTCCATTCTCGCAAAGCTGCCAACAACCGTACACAAGTCGTAAAACGTAAGCCGTAAAGTAAGTAGCAAAGTCGCAAACTGTCCTCTCTCGCACAATCAATAGGAGAGTGCTTTCCTGTCCCCAGTCGGCTGCAATCTGTCTCGTACTTGGCAGTAAAACGGACTAAACGTTGACTTATGTGACGTCGTTTCCGTTTCTCGTGCAAAGACGTCACGTTTCCTTCGAGAAACAAACGGCACTGCCGTGACATTAATCTTTTCAGATCTGTTTTGGTTTCCCAGTCCTGTCAATTTTATTTTGGATTTGGATTCCCAGAACTGGAACAGCATGCCAAAGAGTTTCAAAATCTGTTTGAAGGTAAGGGTTCTACTGCTGTTAGGCGGGTTTTTATGTGTGTGTGTGTGTGTGTGAGAGAGAGAGAGAGAGAGAGAGAGAGAGAGAGAGAGAGAGAGAGAGAGAGAGAGAGATGCTGCTGCTTATGATAAAGATAATATTTCAGGATAAAGTTGTTAGGCATCGTCTTAATATATACTGAAGAGAGAGAGAGAGAGAGAGAGAGAGAGAGAGAGAGAGAGAGAGAGAGATGCTACTGATGATAATGAAGATGATATTTCAGGATGAAGTTGGAAATCTTAGAAATCTTACATACTGGAAGAGAGAGAGAGAGAGATGCTGCTGCTTATGATAAAGATAATATTTCAGGATAAAGTTGTTAGGCATCGTCTTAATATATACTGAAGAGAGAGAGAGAGAGAGAGAGAGAGAGAGAGAGATGCTACTGATGATAATGAAGATGATATTTCAGGATGAAGTTGGAAATCTTAGAAATCTTACATACTGGAAGAGAGAGAGAGAGAGAGAGAGAGAGAGTCCGCCCTGAGACCGGCAGAAAGAATGCAAAACAACAATTGACGAGTGACATTTCACTCGCTCAACCAGAACTGCGCCACAACATCAAACAAAGCGTGGGACGCAGCCGACTCCAAACAAGAGACAATTGTTTCTGTTTGAACGGCCATTATTTTCCCGTTCAGGAATCTCAGTAAATGTCAAACAAAAACCACCCACCACCGTATTGACCATTCCTGTCGAATGTAAACATGTCTTTAGAATCTGATTCTGTTGGTCTGTTTCACAAAGGATTACCGTAGCAGTTTTGTTGAAGCGTTTTGCGTTTTGATATCAGCTTGGACGACAGACAAGTCAGTGTCATTGGAAACGACAAAACAACATTCAAAATCAGAGTGAGATTTAAAAAAAAAACAACCCAAAAAACAAAATAAAACAAATGCACGTTTTGGCCTTTTCAGTATACAAAGCATCCGTGGCTTTTAAGCTTCGTCGTGAACAGACGCTGCTGTGAAAACATCGGCGCCTAAAATATCCCCGAATGAATGACAGTTCTGAAAGGGTTGTCAAGAAACCTTTCACTTAATACAAGAAAAGTCTTTGGCCTTTTCAGGCGATTGGTTTAGTCCACGGTCAACTTCCAGTTTCGACTCTCTGGAAACTAGTTTCGTTCAGTACCAAAGTGGTTTGAATCTTTCACCATTTGAATTTTCAAACAGAGACATGAGCGACTCCCAAACCTGTTTCAAACAGACGCTGAGACTATTGCGTCGGTAGGCTTTCCAAAGAGCTCTTTCATTTTTTTTATGCAAATTGTTTGTCACGTGACAGGAACTTGTTTCCTTAGAACACTCGGTGCACCCACCGATTTTTATCCATAGGTTTCAAGTTCCATGAGAACACTCCTGCTGTATCCCCCCCCCCCCCCACACACACACACACACTGCTTCAACAGTCGTCTGTATCGAGAGAATGTGGATGGGAACCTTGACACATGTGACAGACACGTGAGTTGGCGAGTTCCAGTAGAAGAGACTAGTGGCTGTGGTGGTGGTGTGAGCTGGGGGGTCTTGGGGGGAGAAGGGGGGGGAGGGGGTAAAAGACAACAGAAAACAATACAGGTCATCACCTCCAGTCGACAATGACGTAAACAACACGTGCGACACGTGAAAACCATCCACTTTCCTGCGTCCTGTTGTAGCCAGCCAACGAGTGTACATATACACGGCACGTGATGAGAACAATGACGGGGCGGTATACGAACAACATATCCAGATTACAATTATGATACAGCCTTGCCCACATCTGTTGCCAGATGCCCCAATAAAGCTCTCATTGTAAAAATTTCGCTGCGCAACTGTCGCCAAAAAGACCCTGTTTCTGTGACGGTGTATAACCACAAGCAATATCCCTGGGGCGTTATCAGATTTGTCTGTTTGTGTAGATTCAGGACACTGCTTGTGTGCGATCATAACTATTATTTTAGGATACTGTGGATGTATGATCGACAACTGTGATTGGTGTTAATATAAACACTTAACACAAAACCGTTAAATCCACACAGAACACAATAGCTATGGCTTTATTATGAGGATAAATGGATATGCAATGTTTTCCTGGGGGGGGGGGGGGGAATACTGATTACAGATTCTGAAGGGAAATCGCTGGCCAAATCAGTGAACGCTGAAATACCGGATGCGAACAAAACCGGATGCATACAAAACCGAGATGGAACTGGCTGCCGTACTTTTTTTCCAAGTAATCATGGCAAGCCTTTAATTGGAGGAGAGAGAGAGAGTATTCCCATAAAGCAAAACTACTGGGATATTTCGCCACGTCCCAAAAGACTTGTAAATTGACAGATTCAGATCTCACCACCCCTTATCAATCCCCGTAATACCCACGTTTGTATTGTCTGTGATATTTGCACGATTTTACCCAAAATACTCCTCCCCCATTCACACCGACTGTGGCCAAAGAACAAAGTATTATAACGATCAAAACACACAGACAAAGACAAAGAAAAAAAATCCCTCTTCGCTCCCATCACTTTTCTTCTATCGTCATCATTACAAAATGTCAAACACACCAGTGTTTACCCGCGGGCTGATCCGCAGTTACGACGCTCGCGCGATCTGACTGGTTGAAAAATATGACGAGGGGAATATAAAAGATAACAGCCTCAGGCTGTTTGCCCGGATGATGGCTGCGTGCAGTGGATCTGTCAGACCACGGTCCGCGGGCGCCTGTTACAACCAGGATCGTTATTGTAACATTTGCATTTCCGGGGCGAACCTGGCGCCAGCCGCACGTGCGCTGGTTTATTCGGAACAAATATGCATGGAACGATTTTAACTGTAACTGGGATGGGTTCCGGAAAAAAAGGAAAGGGGAGGGTGTGTGGTGTGGGGGGGGGGGGGGGGGGTCGGTGAACTGAACGCTCACCGGCAAAGCAGACAGGTGATCAGGGGCATGCCCCCCCGGGAACTACCTTAAAAATTAGACTAAAATCTGTGCACTTTGGCATGATTTTAAGTACTTCAGATGAGGACACACATTTCTGGGAGGAAAATATTTAACCCCTTCAGCCCTGAAGGAATCTCAGTAGCGATAACGCTCTCTGCCTGGGAGTTTTTGAAGTGTGCTAGATCTAAAGCTGGGCTCTTGTATACAAAACCCTATTTCTTAAGAAGTATGGGATCCATCCTACAGGGGAATCTTCCACTGTGCAGAGCGTATGAGAGTCGGCCACATGCACGCATACTGTTGTTAGGGTCTGTGAGACCGTAGGTGATACGGTGGCAGGGCTGAAAGTGTTAAATTAGACTAAAATATGTGCAGTTCGGTGTGTTTTGACACGATGTTAAGTGCTTCAGAAGTGGAAACGCACGTTTTAGGCGGAAGAAAATTTTTAGCCAAAGAAAGAGATCAGCCAAAAGTTGGACGATTTTAAGCCATGACAGTATACTTGCCACAAAAACTTGTGTTACTCTTTATTGTTGAAATGCAATTCTGTTCAGTGAAATATCGTTTGAAAAAAAAAAGGTACGTAAGTAAGTAACCACAAACGTTTCTTTCATACTTTTTTTAACCCTCCACTTAAAGGATGTCTTACTCTTGAAGTCAAATACTGCCTTTTACTCTAGTTTCCAACTGAGACAGACAGGGGGAAAGGGGAAGTAACCATGCGACACAAATGCGTGTTTTCGGTTCTCTGAGTCTCGAGCCGATCAGATAAAGCACGGTCGATCTTTCTTAACAAACAACTTTTAAAAAATGTCATTGTTCCACAACAAATCTGGAAACATGTTAGTGATCCGACGGAACAAATGATAGCAAAACTATTCTAATTTTGCGGAGGATGGATGGCGATCCTGGAAAAATATCGGGGGAAAAAACACACAAAAAAACCAAACAGATACATTCGGCTTCATCAGGTTTGTTCAAAGTTTCTGTGCGTGACTTCACTGACATGTCTGGCTCTGATAAATCGGGTACAATAACCCACGTCAGTGCAAAACAAGAGTCAAGGCGATCAATTCTCTTACTGCTTTGTTTGCAGCTGAATGAAATGGCTAAAACGTTACAGCAAAAACCGAAATGGCAACAGGAAGTTGAAACGCGTGCATGTTTGAACAAGACAATGACGCAGAGGTGGTCGATTTCAAGCCAAAGTTCAACTTCAACTGAAGTGGTTGATTTTGTAGCAATTAAAATGGAAGATGGTTTTGTATACGGCACGTTTCATGCTCGAAGAAGCAGATCAGCTTTAAGTGAAACAACCGAGTAGCCAAAAAAAGAAAATGCAAGCTAATCATTTTTTTTTAAATTTTATCATTCCACGCTACACGCTTTCACAAACTGAAGTCGTGGTAGGGAGAAGGGTGGGGGAGACCACACACTTACTGGTGCTTTTCTGCTTCCAAAGCTGCCCAAGGTGCAGGGATAGCTGAATGGTACAGCGCTGGACTTTCAATGCTCGGGTCGTGAGTTCGAATCCCGTGGCCTTTTTCTCGTCGCCCCGTCTTTGATATCACCCATACGTGGTGAAAAACAGATGCTAAATTCACCGATACCCACCCACCCTCCAGAACTGTTTCCCCCCCCCCCCCCCCCCCCCCCCTCGTCTGCAATCCCATCAGCCCCAGTCACGCTTTTGTTTGCCTTCGGCTGTTCTCGGTAATATTCGGTAAATCTCGGGAGTCTCCGCCGTAAATCACGATCAGGTCTCGCCGGCGGGGTCCCTGGTGGCGCCTGTAACTGCCGACAGCTTCGCCGATCCCATTTATTGGCTTCTACGCAATCAGAAAGAATGGCTCCGGGATTTTTGCATGGAAATGGCTAACGCCGGACAATAGAAGGATTGGGGGTGGGGGAGGGGGGTTGGAGGGGGGCAAAAATGGTGCGACGTCTCGGAGGAAACGTGGAATATTCCTGTTGGTTGTCTGGGTCGCGAGATGCTATATAGCGCCTTTTGGTCGCGACCGGCTTGTCACTTTCTCTTGGGGACTTTGGGGTGAAGGAGTCGTTTTCAATACAATGAGCGGTGGAGAGGGAAGCAGTTTCAACAGGACTGTTCTACAAAGTCGCTACAAACCAACAAATAATGCAACAGAATAATTATGCGTATTTATTGTGCATGTCATGATCAACTTGTTTGGGTCGATGGGAGCTAGACAGACGCACAAACTCCAAAGCGTGACCTTGACCCTGACCTTGAACTGACAATCAGATTGGTAGAGCGTGCGAGTTGCCATGTTTTGCGGCGGAGACTGAGAGAAATAAAAAACAGAAATACTAATTCGCGGCTCAGTGTGTGCACTGCTTGAAAGCAACAACAACAACAACAAAACGCGACATCGTAGGAGGTATGAAGGTGTATATAATGAGTAATAACTGGTACAACAACCCCTTAATGTCATTAGTTTAACCGACGCAATGGTAGATGTTGCATGATTTCGTCAAAAAAAAAAAAAAAAAACGCGCTACAGTAATCTTGCAAGGCAAAATCGTCAGATCTCCCCTCTGGTAATTATTAGTCACAACGGTAACCAAACAGTGTGAAATCAACGACTGACCCCATACAACTGACTCTTCCGCCGAGGCTTTGATAGTCACATTCATGGACTAACAGGAGTCAGTGATTGATCTTTGGAAAGTCCACTACGCGGGCAACAGCCCTAAACAAAACGCTCTCTATGGTCGGCGAAGAAAGGCACACGTCCAAGGCATCGCGTCGCTGATATGAGAGGCGAAGTCTTCAATACACGGGCTGACAGGGGAGTGTGATTGGAAAAGTGTCTGTGTGTGTGTGTGTGTGGCGCCCCCCCCCCCCCCCCAGACACAGCAAAGAGTTTTTCCCATACAGTCTCCAGTGTGTTGAAAGTGAGCCCCCCCCCCACCCCCCCTCTCTCTCTCTCTCTCTCTCTCTCTCTGCCCCCTCCCCCCCCCGCCCCCCAACGTTCCCCATACCATCGATCCCCAAGGGTTACCAAGCTCAGTCGCAATATATTGCTCGGGGAGAGAGAGAGAGAGAGAGAGAGAGAGAGAGAGAGAATCATCCCAAAAACACATAAATATACATCTAGGAATTCCAACGCAGAATCCGGAAACATTTTCAGAACTCAATATCAAAATGTATTTTCGTAACTACCGCTGTACGCAAAACCCTTGGAGTCCATCTGTCCACCCCTTGGACGCAGAGGGTGAGGGTGGGTGGACGGGAGAGGAGGTGGGGAGGGGGAGGGGGTTGGGGTTGATGTTGATGGGGAGGGGAGAAAGAAAAGCAGGAAATGCTTGTCGACACAGATGTCTACAGACTGTCGATGCGGTTTACTTTCAAATGATTCTGATGACGTCAGCTGTGACCGAAAGTCAACGACCTAATTTCCACAATCACAATGTGTGTGTGTGCGTGTGTGTGTCAGCGCGTGTCAATGTGTGTGTGTGTGTGTGTGTGTGTGTGTGTGTGTGTGTGTGTGTGTGTGTGTGTGTGTGTGTGTGTGTGTGTGTGTGTGTGTGTGTTTGTGCGTGTGTGCAAGCGCGACATTTCAGACAATAGAAGAGGTACGGACAGGGAGGGAGGGAGGAGAGGTCAAACAGACACCACGAACAATGGCTGAGAAGGAAAAGAAGAGCAGACAGGACAGCAAGAGCGAACCCTGGCAGACCCTCTCACGTGACGCCAGACCGTGTTAGTCTATGCCACCATCCCACCTTTTATCACCTTCCATCATACACTCTGTCCCGACGGTCGTCCGCTGGGAGCACACTACAGTCGGCCTCCAATCATACATCTCTTACGGTGATTCAGCCTCCTCTCTCTCTCTCTCTCTCTGAGAAGCCGGCGTAACATGAGTCAACTCCCCGGCATGGCTACCCGGCTGCTCATCGGAGGTTTCTCTCCCGGGTTATCCGGCTTTCCTACCTCAGCAAAATTTAAAAACACATAGACATTGGGGTGGCGCTGCTCCGCGGCGACGCGCTTCCCTTGGAGAAAGTCAGCCTGAATTTCCCAAAAAGAACAATAATATTTTTTTTAATTGCCTCAAGCATTCAAAGTCCAACGGTTTACACACTCAGCTATCCCGCTCCCTGTGAATTTAAAAATACGTAGATATTGGGTGGCGCTGCACCGCGGCGACGCGCTTCCCCCCGAGAAAGCAGCCTGAATTTCCCGAAAAGAACATTAAAAAAAAAAATGCCCCAAGCATTGAAAGTCCAATGTTTCACACACTCAGCTATCCCGCTCCCTGCAAATCTCCTTCCTTCAAACGCAGGACACAGACAAACGCAAAAAAAAAAAGAAAAAAAAAAAAGAAAAAAAAAAAGAAGCGCAATCAAAACTGCTAAGCGCAGCGCTTATCCTAAACAGAAACACGCTCATAAAACATCAGCGCGGAACAAAATCATAAATGCGCAACGGCAGAGCACCGCCTAAAGATGTTCATTTGCATAGACTGCCGGCCTTCGCAACAACTTGCCATCGTTTATTCATTGCGCCATTTACTTTCCATTACCGCAAGAAGGAGCTGCAAAGCTATCCTCCTCATCCCCCCCCCCTTCCCTGTTTTATTATTCTAGTCGTGCCGTGAGATTGTTTGCAAAACGATGGCTATTGATTTTGCAAATATTCAAAGCAGCTCAGTTTCACATGACGTCACACGGAGCGCGTTCTGCTGGGAAAAATTTAAAGCGCTACACTTCACACGTCCGTGGCCATCAAAACAATAAATTATTGTGGGCTGCCATGGTAACGGGGCTGTAGACTCTTAGAACCGGAAGGCATCGTGTGCGAAAGTGGCGGGCAAAACGGGGAAAACAAATGAACACTCACAGGGAAAAAAAAAAATCGTCTGCCGTTACATTTCAGTCGTACGTTTTCAAAAGCGGCGAGAGTTGTCTTGCTGCAAAAGAAAAAAAAAAGTCATGCTAAACTACAGTAAAGTTCCTTTGTCTGAGGAGAAAATTTAAACGGTCGCACGACACTTAAACCTCCATGTTCGTAACGTTGCTGAGATGGAAAACTGTCCCTTTCGAAGCTCTCAGGTTCGTTTACCAGATAGAAGGATGTTTCGTTTAGTCAGTGAGACCGTTTTCGCGACTTCGTGGCTTCTAAAATTAGAGAAATACGACTTTCTTTGAGCCGACGGTCAAGTTCTGAACAGACTGGGACTCGAAAAAGCTGACAAAAATAGCAACCAATCAGCGCCGTCTAGCTGGTCCTCAACCAAATAACGTTGTCTGCTCAGTACGTGGTACACTTCTAGAACAACTTATACGCTGGACAGAGTCACCACAATGGTCTTTCACACGCCGTTGTATGCATGTCGATGGTATTGAGACTTTAAATACCCCGCAAAAGTTCTAAACTTTTCAAACTTTCATTCGACTTCGAACATCGAGAAAACATGCACATTTTGGAATAAGCAATAACGACTGTCACAAACACTGATGCCATAGCCATTCTGCAAATAATTATGCAAGACATTCTTTTCCTCCCAATAAACAACAACAACAACAACAAAATAAATAAACATGCAAAACATCATGGAATACGTTACAAAGACTGTCACAAACAAGCCGCGGCTATTCTCAACCTATGAAAGAAGGAATGTTTTCTCCACATACGACTTGTCTTCTCTGCAGGAATAAAATAATGCTTCAAAAGTTCAACCCGTCTTTCAAACACGGACATTCAAAATATCTAATGCAAAACAGTGTCTTTAAAAATCTGCAGCACAGAGAAGAACACTTGCGATTCCAGCCTCCGGCCATTGTTGTCCGGGATGAAAGTGTTGAAATCGATTATTCATGGGCAAAAATTACCAGGTCATTATTTCATTACAACGCCTGCAGAAAATGCCGCGAAGCCACATTGGAAAAACGGCCTGCATACTAATTGTAGGAATCGCCTCTGTAATCCCCAAACCTGCTGTAAATTGCAGTTGCTGGCTTTTTCCTTGCGTTGTCTGTAATTCAACACCCCCCCCTCCCCATCCCCCACGCCCGCAAGGCGGACAACTCCAAGGCAGCAGTGTTGTGTTCCGAGAGTAATCGTTCTTGCTCAGATCTCTCTCTCTCTCTCTCTCTCTCTCTCTCTCTCTCTCTCTCTCTCTCTCTCTCTTCTCTCTGTCGGTGGCCGAATGGTTAGAGCGTTGGACTTTCAAAGCTCGGGTCGTGAGTTCGAATCCCGGATGGGGCCAAATATTTGTGCTGGGCTTTTTCTTGTTGCCCCGTCTTTGATATCACCCTTATGTGGTGGAAAAGGACGTTAAACTCCCAAAATCTCTCTCTCTCTCTCTCTCTCTCTCACCCCCCCCCCCCCCTTTCCTCGACAATCTTCCCCCAGAAGACATGGAGTTTTTCAAAAAAATTATTTCACCGAGAAACAGTATGATGGAAGCTAATTTTATTTATACTGACTGAAAAAAGGTGGTTATCTCGGCAAACGATAAACAACCAACTTGAACCCATGATACTCTCTTAGAAACAGGAAATGTCGACGCATGAAACCTTTGGGACACACACACACACACACACACACACACACACACACACACACACACACACACACACACACACACACACACGCACGCACGCACGCACACACACGCACGCACGCACGCACGCACACACACACACAGAGGATGCAAACAAAAAAAGTTTTTTAAAAGAAATTTACAGAACATGGAAAATGAAAGATTAAAGAAAAAAAAGTAAAATGACGGTAAACTCTCCAAGCTGTGTATTCGTCAGGTGATGCATACGAACAAAACCAACAAAGAAACAAAACAGCCCACATTCTTTTTTTCAACGATTCTTTGATGTCTTTTCTACAATCAGAAGCCGAGGAATAGGGCGCTGCTTCTTGCACAACACTACAGTCTTTTCTTCGCGAGAAATCCCATTGATTTTTCACTCACACGAACTTTCCTAGTATCCAAATCATGGCGCATGAGGCTAGTATTGCACGTGCGAACGTCACATTGGACCAAAGAAAGGAAAGAAAAACAAACGAAACGAAACGAAAGAAAAAGGAGGGGAAAAAAAGCTGCAACTTCAGTATAAAGCGTATCCCTTTTATCATCGCTCCTTTCATCCGTCACAAAAGCGTATGGGTGTTGTTGTTTTTTTTTTTTTTTTTTAAATCCACATATTTACTGGACTCTCGTGCGTCACTCATCGATTTAGTATTAGTGTCTGACGCTGTATCTGGCAGTAAGTCTGTTGATGTATGACAGACGATGGGTGTTTTCTTGGTTTTTTTTTTTTTTTTTTTAAGCTTTCATCTTTACATGAATTGACGCATGATATATCGACTCAGTAATAGTTTCTCACGTTGCATCTGCCAATACGTCTCTTAATGTAAGACAGGTTATGTTAGAGTTCAAAGAGGGGGGGGGGGAGGGGAGGGGGGGGTCGTGTGTGTGTGTGTGTGTGTGTGTGTGTGTGTGTGTGTGTGTGTGTGTGTGTGTGTGTGTGCACGCGCGCCGTTGTTGTTGCTGGTTCTTCAGCCCCCATCCCCCCCCCCCCCGCGCCGCAATCCCGGAAATCACATTTGCGGTGCCCTTAAGACGCTAAATAAAGTTAAGAACACTCATTCATAATTCTCTCTTACGGGTATTCGACTGGCTCAACACGACTCGAGGTCTGAAGGTTGATGGTTCGAACCAAAATTTGTACAGGCTTCTTTCCGGTGCCTCTCCCACCCCCCCCCCCCCCCCCCCCCCCACCTCCCCCCCCCCCCCACTCCTGCGACATCACCCTCGCGGTGGACAAAGGACGTCATACCTCAACCCACTCACCTACCCATCCTTCACTTCCTCGTCTGATTACTAATGTGGCGACAAGGCACGGTAAAGGGGCTCACGCTACCGATGTTTTATGCTCACAGACAGTTCTGAGCCGTTTTCGTGGTTATCTTTCCTGTCCTGACACGACTTAATAGACACCTGGGCCCGTATGTAAAAGTCGAGGTTAGGGCTTTTAGCCCCGGGTTAGAGTCTAACCAGCTGTAGGGTTAACTTTTTTTTTTTTTAAATCAAGAAGCGGGCCGATTCCTGCAAGCCGTTATAGAGGGATTTTTTCCTTCCTTTCTTCGCTTCCTTTGGTATTTGATTTTGCTTTTGGGTTTCTTTTGTCCTAGTCTGGGTTAGGCCCGTAGCCGTTGGTTAAATTAACCTCGACTTTTACATACGGGCCCTGTGAGGGACAGTGACTGCGTTTGTAAATGCTCACCGTGCCTACAGCAGCGGACTCGATGACGATGCGATCACGCTGAGCGCTCCGGTGGTGTAACAACAGCCGCATATAATAATGTTCGACCGCTCGCGCGAAGTGTAAACAACACTGTATCGCATTAAGAGCTGTACTAATCATCAAGATAAGAGTGTTTAAAACGCACAGATGCACTCAAGAGCAAAAACTGCCCCCAAAACAAAAGCTGACTTAGCAAACACGGAATAAGCTCGTTTTCAAACCACATCAACGACACTCATCGACCGCTGCCGGTACCCTGCACTGTAGTCATACTCAACAAGCCGCTTTCAATAGCCAGGCTAATGGATGCCACGCCCGTATGAAAGAACCTACATACGGAGCACGCTTGATTAACGAGCACTGACGACTGCCTCCATCGAACAAGATAATAGCACATTGCGTACCGCGTACGCGTATCCCAGGGTTTTGAGTCTTTTTCGGTTCTGGTCTTCTGTGCGAAAATCAGACGAGATTAACGGTTCCTTGACGTCTGTTACTGAAGCAAGTACGAGTATAATCCAAGTGCAATACACCCCCACAAAGGCAAGCTTAAATCCATGCGGACATAATGATGATTTTTTTTTTTTAATAAGTGAGGCCACTGGGGCACAGCCCAAACCTTACTTGGTAAGCAATAAGTGAACAAGAGCGACCACATAGTACGCGACATAGCCAGAAGACACACGCCCAAAAACAAAAAAGAAAAGAAAAAAAAAGCCTGACCAAAAACAACAGAAAACTGTGGGCAAGCAGCTCAAACGGAAAGCAATCTCGAAACTAAACACCGAAACCAAGCGTCTCCGCCACCGCTACTTCCTGTCTCCTCTGTGTGTTTTGCCCTGACGTCATGTTTGGAAAGGAAATCTCGGCAGTGCTTGGCGAACCGACTGAAGCGTGCACGGCCCGTCCCGAAACAGCAGAGCCAGGTTCGATCTCTAAGCTCCGGAGAGCCTGCAATGTGACGCTACAGCACCAGCAGGGTGGCTGCTTCCGCTTGACGTAACCACGGGGGTGAGCCAAAATGGCGGAGAGTCTTTCAGGTGCCACTTAGATTCGAAAGGGTGGGTGGGTGTTTGGTAGTTTCATTTCTTTTTCCATCACGTATGGGTGATATTAAAGATGAGGCAACGAGAAAAAGGCCGGTACAAACATTCGGCCCCAGCCGGGATTCGAACTCACGACCCGAGCTTTGAGTCAAAAGTTTTGGATAAAGCTAAATGTTTGACAAAATGAACAGGCCGACGTCTTTGCACTGTTTACGTTTTCAGCCGTTTTTGTTTGGTCGATCAATGGCTCCTTTTTTTTTTTCCTTTTTTTTTTACACAGCGACAAATCGAAATCAAGGCAAAAGTAACACCGCGTTCGGCCATTTTCAACTACCAGAAGTACCAGGGCCCGCATGTAAAAGTCGCGGTTAGGGAGTTTAGCCCCGGGTTAGAGTCTAACCTCAAACTAAACTAGCTCTAGGGTTAAATTTCCTGTTGTTTTTCGTTTTACATCAGGAAGCGGGTCCATTCCAGCAAGATGCCTAGGTCGTTATAGAAGGATTTTTGTCTTTCTTTCTTTGCTTCCTTTTTACTTTATTTTGTTTTGGGGTTTCTTTTGTCCTAGTCTGGTTAAGGCCGGTCCGTAGCCGTGGGTTAGATTAACCTCGAGTTTTACATACGGGCCCTTAACTGAAAACTTCCTGGATTTCGGTTTATTGATGTAAAAGAAACGGGTTGTTCATGAACAAGTTTTTGCAATGTCAAAAAGCGTGCAGGCTCGCATACGGCTTTACTTTCGAGCATCCGTCATTCAAAAATGTTAATTAAACCGAAAGTGGCACTGGAACAACTCAATCTTGACGCAGTCTTGACTAAGCCCCGTGTCTGAGCCCCCAGGAGAGCCAATGACGCCATTGCACCAGCAGGGTGGCTTCTTCCGCTTGACGTAACGACTTAGGGCATCGATAGAAACTTCGAGAGGAAGGGAAGGGTGGGGTGGAGGTGAAGAATGGGAAGAGTGGGGGGAGGGGGGAAGAGGGGAGGTGGGTGTTGAGCTCGGAGGAGGAAAACTGACTTCCCGCCAAGAAGGAGGCAACAATGCATGATGTATGGCGGATTATGAGAGTGTGAAGGGAATTGGTAGACTTCACGAATAACGAAATTACCTTGGAGAAAAAAAAAAAAAAACGAAAACATGGAAAAAGAAAAAGAAAGAACGAAAGAGAGAGAGAGAGAGAGAGAAAAAAAAGGCTTGTGGGGAACAGGAAAACGGGAGACAGTAATATGTTTTTTTCCTTTGTCGCTTTCAAACAGGACTGAAGAAAACAAGGAAATAGATATAAATTAGGGTAAAATTCTGCGTATTCCCTTTCTTCTTCCATGACCTTGTCTTACTTCTTGTCGTCACCCAAATCCCCTCCCCCCCCCCTCCCACCTCCATCAACAGACTGGCACACGAGCATCACACTGTACGGCCACGCCGTCCTTCACCTTTTAATGTACACAACGTCACAGACAAAAGATTTAAATTCCTCGACCAGTTAATTAGACCAATGAGACAGCGGGCGCTCCCAAGACAAAAACCCATTTCCTCGAAGTTTAAATCCAGGGATTTGGCGCAACAAGGCTAATTACCTTGCTTTTTAATGTGAATCGGAAACCATCCGTAAGGTCAAGTCCTCTCCTGTAATCGACTGGTTTAGTCGGTACAATCCGGTTCCTTGTCTTGCTGTAACAAGGCGCACGTGTCTGATCTCTGCAATACTCGATTATCCGAAATCAGTCGATGTACGAAGTCCACATTACCTCCTTTAAAATCCAACCTTCCGATATGACCATGCTTCAGCTTAAGTTCTGGAAAAGAGTTTGTGCCTGTGAGTGCGTCTGTACGGTTGAAGTGATCGCCCTGCAATTAGTAGAGCTGAAAATGCAACACACTGACGTTTGCTGGCCGCGCGAACAAAAACTTCAACGACTCAAAGCTCTCTTAGTCAGCCGTGTTACACGACTGTGGCAGACGTTGTGAGTTTCGGTTTGTTTTCTCAATGCCTGCCTGTGTGAGGCACTAACTGTGCATATATCGTTTTGACTTGTATAGCAAGTTAATTTGACTTCTTTGACTTCCATAACAAGCCAAAACGATATGCCACCCGCGGAAATGCCCTTCTGTGACCCATCTTTAACGAAGCAATGCTACGTTAACTTAGGTAATTCCACACTGAAACACCTCGGCAGCTGGAAACTGACTACCCAGACTCGCAGGGGAAAAAAATCGCGAAAAATCACGTGTGAACACTGAAGGGAGAAGAGGGCGGGGAGGTAATCACGACTCAATTCCGGGCTAAAGGGCGAGCACCCAACCCGCTGATTTTGCCGCCACAGTAATGAAACTTTACAACCAGGTAATGCCGCGAAAAATCAATGTCGTCTGCAATTATACGCGTGAGGACACGTGAGGTGGAGATGGTGCTGAAAGTGTTCAAGTATGCCAGTAAGTAAAGACGAGTACACGCACAGTTGGGAAAGAGTTGTAGTATGTCAGTAAGTACAGAGACAAAAAGTGCAGGGCACAGGAAATTGTGTAGTGGTTACTGAGCAGCTCGGACCATGGACCGGGAGACCCGGGGTTCGAGTCACAACCGAGACACGCGTGATTTTTCCTACCTAGGTCGGCTCCAAGCCGGGATATCCCGCCGGGATATTTATGACAGGAAGCGTGGAATGCGGCCATGTCCCGCAGCTCCAAACCACACAGACCCCCATAGCATCATCATACCATCATCATCATCTCCATCATCATGCATGATAAGAATGGCACCAGCTTCCGAGCCCTCCGTGGATTCCACCCATGACCTGGGAGGAACGCCGCTGGAGTTAGCGCAGAGTTGGGGGGGGGGGGGGGAAGTAGCAAATCTGAAATAGCCCCTTTGATAAGCAAGACAGCGACAATGCTGGTGATTGATAATCGGATGACAAAAGCCAGTGATACACTTAAAGGAGGACTGGGTGGGTGGATGAGTTGGTGTTTTTAAACTGGAACATTCTAGTACACGGTCCAGAGCATACTGACACCCTTAGAGTGCAGGAGAGTTATGCACGGGCAAAGACCACGGAATCTCCGAGATTAGCGTATAGTTTACTAATGCATAGTCTCGGGCTCACATTCTAGTCTTCGTCCATTCGTAAGTTCCCACAAGAGGGAAAATGACGATTCCGGAGAGACAGAGAGAGAGAGAGAGAGAAAAAAAAAGAAGGCGTACACTGCTCAAATCTTGCACCATCTGATATTCAAACACTACAGTCAAAGATCTTGGAAACATATCATGAGATTTTATTTCCTGCAGTTAAGACCTGGTTTTCTGAACTCACTCTCTAGTACCGTGGCGTTGCAGTTCCTGGTCAAAATTTCCTCTCGGTATATTAAGAGACTACAGTTGCCTCTGTGTAGCCTACATGGTCAGTCTTGGTCTCAATTTTCACTCGTTTAAGTTACGCAAAACGTACGGGTCGCTACACACACTCCCACAAGCTCTCTCAACAGTTATACCCTGCCGCATTGTGTGCTTAATGGACGGTCCCCCCCCCCCCCCCATTCACTGCCATGCCCACTTCATTTACGCAACGACCTGTCCCAACCACGGTCAGGTAGCACAAGAGGGGCTTGCTCGCCACTGGAAGACCATAAGCTCCTCTTTGCCTGAAAAGCGTAACAGCCAGGGGAGACAATAGGTAAAGAGCGCCACCCGGCTGGTGGGACGGAGGTTCGGAAGAAGCAAAACATGGCTTCTGTCATCTGGGGAAAAGGGCCTAAATGCCTGTCAAGTCCAAGAAGTTTAGGTCGTTTTTCAAGGTGAAGGTAGAAGCTAACTCTCACTACAGGAGGTGGGGGTTATGCTTAAATTATGCGCAACTCCGGGGTCATTTGAACAGAAGGTTCTGTTCAGCTGTGAAAATCAGCTGAGATCACGTACTGTTGTGAAGCTGTGAAATCAGGATCTGCGATGGCGCAGATACCCATAGTATGACTCAACCAGAGCATGGTCACGTGCAAGCCAAAAGCTTCAAACCGGAAAGGTCAATATTATGAGCCATGCCTGGGCATCAAGAGATAGATTCTACGCTCGTCCTTGACTTGCGTAATCTGGTTTGCCTGAAGGCTTACCCGATTTCTAGTTCCAACGGAAATCCTGATCAGCTAGTTCCTGCTCTCAGCTTACTTCATTTTCGAAACTCCTCTTTCGGGTGTAAATTTTACTTCACCAGTACAAAGAATGAATGTGTAGGTCAAGGATACGCGACGCCAAGTTACTGTATCAGCAATTACTGCATACCAACCCAGTACCCACGCTTATTCATTTCAGTAAAAAAAAAAAAAAAAAAATTTGCTGGAGTTGTGATTTCAGCTTCCATTTCAATTCACTTCACTTCAGTTTAGTTCAGTCTGGTTTACTTCGAAGCGCGCTAGGAAAAGCCCATATGCGTTCCTCTACATATTTTCTCAAAAGTCCCCAGCGTCGGCTTTGAGACCCGTTCCAGCTACTGCCTGTGTTAACTAGGGCTCTGTCGAGCTCGTTTTAAATTCAGGATTTTTTTCCTCTCTCTCTCTCTCTAGTTTTAATTCATGAACATCAATTCGGGCCAGTGCAAATTTTTCCTAGAACCACGACAACTCAGGGTGAAAGGGGGCTGTGCAAGTACAGGATAATACCCTACCATAACCCGGCTGAAATCGGCGAAAACGTGACAGTCAATTTGTTTTCTGCACACAAAATAATTTTTAAAAAATAAAAATAAAATAAGGATTGGGTCTTTTTTTTTTTGGACAGAGCAGCTTCCTTTAGCTGAGTTTGACAGGTTCTGATTTCTCCAATGCGCGATCTTAATTCGCTGCCAGTTAATTTCAGGGTCAGTGTGACCACGTCAAACATTCAATTTCGACTTGTCAAACACGCAAACACGTCACTTGGGCGTCCTCAGCCGGTCCCCTCCTCTCTCTCTCTCTCTCTCTCTCTCTCTCTCTCTCTCTCCGGAACCAGCCTCCCTCTCTCTCCAAACTCTGTCTGTTGTCTGTCTCTCTCTAGCTGCTTCCAGCCCCCCCTCCCCCTCCTATCTCTCTCTTGTTGGTTCCACTTTCACGTAAATGTTCAGGAAGACATTGGGAACTGTCAGATCCTCGTACTTGTTGTACTGGTCAATGCCCCTCGTCGTGAATTCAAGCGAAATAGAGACACTCGGTCATCCCTTTCCTCAGTCCAGCCTGGCATTTCCAACCACGTGTTGCTGTCTTTGATAGTGCTCCGTCCACAGTTTTCTGTGTATGGATATGGGTATTTTGGTTGAAGAGGGGTTGTCCGAGTATTTTAACTCCCTCTCCTCCCCCTTCCCCCAATTGTTAAGGACCCACGTGGTCTGAACAATAAACCATTTGTATTCTCTCTCTCTCGTTTACGTTCTGCTGATAGAGCTGAGGGCAAGATTTCTCTCTCTCTCTCTCTCTCTAGCCGGTGCCTGCCTGTGTCTCTGTCTCTCTGTCTCTCTCTCTCGCGCGCGCGGAAACGAACATGCAGCGGCAGCAGAAACGGTGCAACGGGCGGGATTTCCTCCCATGCTGTAGGCTGACCTCCCTTTGCCTCAAGGGAGAGAAGTCAGCCAGCTATCGATCGCCGAGCGCCGCAACCCGGGGCCAGATTTTGCAGGATGGCGACTCCGGCACTCCGGTCTTCGATCCTGCTAGGGGTGTTGCGGTGGTTAACACGACCAATGATCACTTCATAAGCGCCGTCCTTCCCTCTCTTGATACACGGGGGCCTGGCCGTCCAATATGGCCGCGCGCCAGTCTCTCCGGCCCCACCCCTATCCCAGTTACTGATGTAAGGCTTCGACTTCTTCGATCCGACTGAAAAGGTCGGCCGTTAGCAAATGGAGTGAAGCACGAAATGAACTACCCACCAGGGGGTAGTGTCGACCTTGTGTGTGTGTGTGTGTGTGTGTGTGTGTGTGTGTGTGTGTGTGTGTGTGTGTGTGTGTGTGTGTGTGTGTGTGTGTGTGTGTGCGTGCGTGTGTGTGTGTGTGTGTGTGTGTGTGTGTGTGTGTGTGTGTGTGTGTGTGTGTGTGTACTTTCGTCCTTTTTTGTTGGGGATGTGTGTGTGTGTGTGGGGGGGGGGGGGATAGGAGGATGTGTGTGTGTGTGTGTGTGTGTGTGTGTGTGTGTGTGTGTGTGTGTGTGTGAGTGAAGAGAGAGAGAGAGAGACAGGCGGGGGTGGGGAAGAACGGCGGGGGGGGGGGGGGGGTCAAGCTGACAGCAGTGCGTGCCTACATAGACCTGAAAACGTTCAGGTTTCTTTCAGTCTTGCACGTGTGTGACTGTCGTCTGGTCTGGGTTCTGTGAATTTGAACAGGTGTCTTATTCGTGCTTTCTCACAGTCAGCGTTAGCCATATAGTGTTTTAGGATTTCTTATCTGATGTTTCATTTGTCCTTCTTTCCTTCTATGGCAGTATATACAGGCCTTACCGACCAAACCAGCCACATGCCATGCAACGTCACATCGAACCAGCTATGTATGCGTAAACGTAACAGCGCCGGACGAGCCATACGTTATGTAACGTAACAGTGAACCAGTCGTGCGCCATGTAACGCCACGTTGAACAGAGCCATGCGTGCGCCACGTAACGTTATATGGAACCAGTCGTGCGCCAGTGTAACGTAACATCGAACCAGCAATGCAAGCGCCATATGACCTAACAGAGAACCAGCCATGCGCCATGTAACGTAACATGGAACCAGTCGTGCACCATATAACCGTAACGTCGAACCAGCCATGCGTGCGCCATGTAACGTAACGTCGAACCAGCCATGCGTGCGCCATGTAACGTAACAGAGAACCAGCCATGCGCCATGTAACGTAACAGAGAACCAGCCATGCGTGCGCCATGTAACGTAACAGAGAACCAGCCATGCGCCTTATCGCGTTGATCGCAAATGAATAATGAGCCATATCTCGCAACACCAAAACATTTATACGCCATATCGCGTAACAGCAAAGCAGTTAATGCTGCGCATCGCGTAACAGCAAATTAGTTTTGCGCCGTATCGCCTAACAGCAAATTAGTTTTGCGCCGTATCGCCTAACAGCAAATTAGTTTTGCGCCGTATCGCCTAACAGCAAATCAACTGCGCGCCATATCATCAAACACTGAATTACATTTCCGCCATATTCGCCGGACGCAAACCTGACACCCCGAGAGGAGAACTGTGCACTCCGTCGCAGTTATGCGCATGTCCATCAAACAAGAATGGCCTTCCGATGAGTCGGCCATATTGATTTCTACACGGAGCCGAAAATGGGGGAGATGCGGGGAAGGGGAGGGGGGAGGGAGGGGTAGAGGAAATATGCCTCTTGCAGTGTTTCAACTTTTATCAGGCGTCGCTTGCACGGCTGGCTGTGTGTTTTGCTGCAGTAAACCTACGCTTTACAACCCGTTCGGAGCCCAAAGAATGAGGCCCGTGTTAGGTCGATCGAATCAACAAGCAAGCAAATCTAATCGGGGGGACAGTCATCAAACACGCCACGCGATTATTTGTCGATCGGCGATTGAGCAGCGCGCCGTTGTTTTTAAGAGCAATAGGAGTATAGTTTCTGGTCGTACGGGCGGGTGTTGGCAGAGCAGTTCTCTTGCTCGTTAAGGGAAGTGCCTTGGTGTTGTCATAACTGCCACGGCTCCGGAAAGAGATCGCGAGCAAGACAGAAGACTACTATAGTAAACAAGAAGGCAATTGAGCATGCGCGCGCGCACGCACGCACGCACGCACGCACGCTCGCGCACACACACACGATTTACGGTTCCTTAACGGCTCTTAATGCCGAGAACACGAGTATATTAATCAAAGTGCAACACTCCAAATAGGCCAAATTTAAATCCATGCAGACTATGAATTAATTATTAGTTGTTTTTAGTACGGCCACTGGACAGTGGACACAAACCCCAAACTTACTTTCTGGGACTTGAAAAATCAGTAAAATCTGAGAATTCTACGGATGGCTATCTATCTATCTATCTATCTATCTATCTATCTATCTATCTATCTATCTATCTATCTATCTATCTATGAGGTACATTCTCTGTTTACCTACGGGTGGGGGTGTGGTATCTGCTTGTAAGCGCACGTTGTGTGTGTGTGGCTCAGGTGGTGAAATAAAAACAATCTCGCAGGAATGCTTTCTCCAATCTGTGAGTGATAGCCACGGGCCGGTAGACAGAACAAAGAAAACTGATATCAAACAGCAACACACCATGACACACAAAAAGACGAGAAAACAGAAGGAACTACTGTCAAAAAAGAAATGATGAGAGAAAACTTATGAAAATACCAGCAGGCTTCATAAATAAGATGGAGCCGCTGACTTCAAAACAACGCCGTGCTGCAGCATTGTTCAAGCGAAAGGTCGCAGTTCCGAACAAACAATGAATAAAACCCGTTAAAATGTTTTTCTTCGGGGTTCTTCTTAACTCATAACGTACCGCGCGCGAGGATTCCAATTCATACGTTCTGAGTCCGCCCATGCGAAATCTGTTTCTTCATTATTTCGCTGGCGTGGTACACGTAGGGTGGAAGGTCGTTCTTAGCTCAAGATTTACAAAGCTTCAAATGTTTTAATAATAATAATAATAATGAGTATTGTACAGGCCCTTTACCCAATTTCATGAATCGGCTCAAAGCGCCGCGAACTGAACCCAACACGCACGCTCACGTGAATCACACGCATTCTCTCACACACTGGACATAAACACATTACAATCACGTGGTGCGAAGGGTCAGCTCAGTTATTTAAATTTCGGAATTTAGAATTGCATTTTTTTTTTCAAATTTGGTGGGCTGAACATGTCCAAAGCAGAGGGGGAGGACGCCGGAGTACCGACGATCGGCCCGAATGAACGGTGCCACATACGAGAAGGAAAAATTCTTTGCCCCGAGTGGGGACTCGAACCCCTGACCTCTCGCATTGGTGACGAGTCTCTTAACCACTAGACCACCGACCGCCCCATGCTTGGGCCGGGAAGTAAGTTCCTTCATAACCTGAGTGGTACGAACTGAGTTAAATCAACACCGAATCATGTTGGCGTCAAAAGGAAAATAAAGCCGTGACCAGTCATGACTCATTGGCATAGCGTATTCAGGAATTCAGCCGGACTTCTGAATAGGCGGGGAGAGGAAAAACCAAACACGGGTGACAAGGACATGAGAATTCTGACGACAAAACAAAGGCGAGGGTCAAACATCGGCCATCAGAACTTGAAGGAAGCTTTTGCTGTCCGCCACCAGCGAAATTTGACCTCCTCAGTCTAACCTCGTCACCTGTGCCTGTCCTGTGGATCCACCCCTTTTACACCCGTGTGTACCCCTACAGTCACTGCCGTTGGGACACTAACAAGAAACGGGAGATGGGTGGGGATGCTGAGGTGGGGGGCGGGGGATGTTTAGAGTGGGGAAGGGGGATTAAATGGGGAGAGGAGGGGGGGGGGAGGTTTAGAGTGGGGATGCAAGAGGGTGAAATGTAGAGGGAATTGCAACACACCACATATCCCTGTTCTTTTTTTCCCCCTGATGTTTCCCCTGAGGAACACGGAATTATGCAACAGAGTTCAGACAATGTCCATGGTCATACTCTGTGACGATGTGAACACTAATACATTCAAATTTCAATAATGTATTATCCCAAATGGGAAAGTCGGTCATGTGGAACATAACACGAGCAACCAGACAATACATGCAACATAAAATGAAAAACACACACACACTGATATTTAGCACACTTTAAAATTAGATAAAGATTTCAAATAAATTACTTCTCAATATTAATAATGTGCGCCGTTTAAAACACCTACTAAAATACAACAAATCAGGTAATTGTAAAATGAAAGTTTCAGCAAGTCTGGCCACCTTCTCTGGAAAGATCATCACACTGTTGACAAGCCCAACATGCTCTGACAATCTGTCCCGTGGTCAGACGTGTACCTGCTCCGTTATTTAAAGACCGCAGCTCTCCTCCAGCTCTCACCCCTGAGGCACTCCCCACTCACCCCCACCCCCTCCTCTTAACACCCCAACCCACCCCTGCTCGCTCCTCCACCAGGTACAACGTTTACAGACACTTAAGTCAACGCCGTCCACTTAAAATACCCTCTCCTGTCACTCTCTCTACCACCCCTAACCCCGTGTCCCTCCCTCCGACCCCCCCCCCCCCTAGGCACCCTCCACCCCTCTCCCTTTTTCAGGGCATGTCCCCAGTGGGGTATCAGGTTGTCCCTCTTCGGACATCGGTCAATTGCGGGGTGGTCCCAGCGCCGTCAACAAACGAGGTTTCGCGAGAGCGAACGAGACGACTAGAACAAAAACATTGTCATGTCTCGGAACAACCGCCCCCCCCCCCTCACACACACACACACACACACACACACACACACACACACACACACACACACACACAACCGTCATCTCACAAGGCTTCAAGAAAGAGTGAGCGTGAGACGTTCAGTGCCAAAACATTGTCATGCAATGTCTCCAAACAACAGCCCCCCACCCCTCCCCTCCCCTCTGCTCCCCTCCCCCCAATCCCTGATGTCACCGCACGAAGCTTCCCGACAACGACAAGAAAACTGAAACTTTAATTTTTCAACGGTAGTAATTTGGGCTCACGTGCCTTCTGTATTTTGCCGTCGTTAAACTACGCGAGAGAGAGAGAGAGAGAGGGTGGGTAGGTGGGTGGGTGTTTGGGGGTTTAACGTCCTTTTCCACCACATAGGGTGATATCAAAGACGGGGCAACGATGAAAAAGCCAGCACAAATATTTGGCCCCAGCCGGGATCGAACTCACGACCCGAGCATTAGAAGTCCAACGCTCTACCATTCGACCACCCCGGCTCCCCGAGAGAGAGAGAGAGAGAGAGAGAGAGAGAGAGAAGAAGAAGAAGAAGAAGAAAGAATGGAAAGATTCCGTAAAAGAGACAGCGAGACGTCTAGAACTAAAACATCGTTATGTCATGTCTGGGAACAATCCTCCCCCTCCGTCTCCCCCACCCCCCCTTCTCCCCTCCATACACACACCACTGCCCCCCCCCCCCCACCATCCCCACCCTAGCGGGCAGCAGACGACCGACAGAGAACGTCCCCTGACAAGCCGCAATTCCGGGCGACCACAAAAAAACCCGGTTAATTCTCGCGAAACATCGTTTGTCAGTCTAGCCAGACAGAGGAAGGCAGAAGTCTTAGGGTGGGCGCGTAAGTAAGTATTCTCTGGCACGAAGCGTAACACTTGCCAAGAACCTGTCAGAATTTTGTGAAGACCCTCTGTCGCGTTCGGCTCGTTAAAGGTTTATTATTGCGGGACAATGGTGTCTACGTAGTGTTAAGACTTGCTCAGAGCGTCTCAGAATGTCGTGAAGAACCCCTGTAGGCTTTGCTTGCTAATAGGTTTATTATTGCGGACAATGGTTTCTAGGACTTGCTGAGCATCTGTAAGAATATTCTGAAGATCCCCCTCCCCTCCACTAGTAGTATACTATTCGCTCATTACGAGGTTCACAATTGTGAACGACCGTTTCTGGGTAGCGTAACACTACTTGCCAAGAACCTCCTAAACCTTTTTGAAAACAATTCTTCCTTCGCAGAAATCTTATCATGTACAATACATTCTTTTCTTCACAGTGCCACTCGACATGTAACACATTCCGCGACCCTCTCAGAATATTTTGAAAGGCCCGCAAGTGGGCTCTTGCAAAAATGCTATCATGGACAATGCTTTCTTTTCTTCTTAACTCCACACGTAAGTATACTTTGGCACGCATCATACCTCTCAGACATTTCTGAAGACCTGCAACTCTTCTCTCGTTAAAAAAAAATGTTATTACGGACAATGGTTTCTTGTCTTCATAACGCCGTGACACGATACGCGAAAGAAGAAAAGTTTTTTGTCCTGGATGTAGATGCCATTTCGGATACGAGAAGCAGGCAAGCGTCTTGAAGGATTGCTACCTTCTGCGAGAAAGACCTCGCGGAGGGGTACGGTGTTGCTATTTCGAACGCGTGCGGAGAATACAAAAGGTGTTTCCGCGGTCTGGTATTTCCTTATCTCTTTCCTGTTGTCTGTCTTGTTCAAAAGAGAAAGGCTTCTTTTTGTAGTTTTCTTTGTGCTGTAAGTCCCCTTTCGTTGCAAAAGAATGTGCGTTGTTTCCTGTGTTTTGCTGAGAATTTTGTAAAAGTCATTTTAACGATTGTCTTCTGTAAGAGCCACATTTGTGTTTGTGTTTTTAAGAAATAAACGAGCAATACCGTTGTCTGCATGTAGGAGTATTGTACAGTGACAATATTCAAATATCTTTTAATAGCCTTTTATTAACGTTTACAACACTTTTGTTTACTCTGCCTGCATCTTGTGGAAAAATAAGTACAATGTACAAACTTTTCTCTTAAAATCACGTTGGCGACGTTATCTCTGCTAAAAGTAATTTCTGACCGGAAACAGATCATTTCTAGAACAAATTTGGAACGCAAGATGATATTTTTTTTGTTGCAGCTGAGCTCTCCTTACTTGACTTGTTAAACAAATTCACATTCAAGCAAACCGAAGAAAGGTTCATGTGGACATGGGTTACAAAAAAAAACCCTACACAAAAAAAATATTTCCTTAGACAAAACTCATAATTGTCTTCTAAACTTAGAAAGAAATGCCATTTCCAAGACCAGAATATTCCACTGTATGTGATCGAACAATGTATTTCTGTGCTCGTCTTTCTGCAGAAATGTTGCTACATTGATTTCTGTCATCCAGTCTCCTACGTCACAAAAGGCGCGCGCGTGCAAAGGACTTGCGCATGTCACCCGCCAGTCGATACAATCACGTGCTATGACATCATCGCGCCCTAGATGCAGCGTCGCCAGGGAAGGGCAACGATTGGCTGAAATTTGTCAGTCGTCGAAAAAGAACAGTCAAAGTTGTAA
Source organism: Batillaria attramentaria (assembly GCA_018292915.2). Classification (NCBI taxonomy): domain Eukaryota; kingdom Metazoa; phylum Mollusca; class Gastropoda; family Batillariidae; genus Batillaria; species Batillaria attramentaria. The sequence continues at coordinate 575,225 of JACVVK020000313.1, read as the reverse complement.
GATGCGCGTTCTCCTCAAAATAGCATCTCGATGGGCATGTCGTGATGCACTATAAGGTCATACTTACGATTTTTCTTCTGTTCCGCGTGCATAAGTATGGCTGAAAATAAACCGAATGTCGCTAAATCTGAATTGAAATCGGCCATAAATAATGCAAGGGATCGGCTTAAGTCACGTATTATTGGAAAACACCCCACAAACTACTGACAATTATCTTGAAAGCCTCTGAAAATAAACGCAAAGAGGAGAAAAAAGAACATGCTTTCATGTACATGTAATTGTGATTGTCACGAATTACGGGGGAACACCTCTAAAACAGGCCTTGATTTCTTTAAACAAAGCCTCATTTTCTATAAATAAATCTACATTAATCCAGAACAGCTATCCTTACGATATGCCTGTGTCGTATATTGATACCTGTTACTACTCGTCACGAACTATCGGAAAATGCCTTTAAAAACAAAGGACGCTATTTTAGCTAAGCCACTGATAGGCTTGCCAAACGTAAGGCTTTCCTAAAGGAGTTGTAATTGCATCAGACTTGCGTGCACCCATTCCTTGGACGCAAAATTTACGATGCAGCGTGGGAGTGTCGTTACGCTGACTTTCTTTTTTCAAAGGCACGGGAGCTTTTAGCGTCTCTCCTGCACAGCCTCGTTCTGGTCTTGTGCAGCCTCGTTCTGGTCTGGATCTCATTTCCATTCTTGGCCTAGACTTCATTCATTCATTCACTCATACCCCCAGAACCTGTCAATAGTTTTACGATGCCGCCTTTACTATGCGACGTAAACGAAGTTTTACGGGGGCGAGTTACTCCAGTTCAACATTGCGTCGTATGAGCGTAAAGGGTTTTTTTTTTTTAAATTTTATTTTTATCCTGGGCGACATCGTCTGCACTATTTCACTTGCCATTCACTGTCTGAGATGTTCGATACTTTTAATAAAATTCCACCCACGTGAAAAGTTTTGAAATGAGGTTTCCCAGAACCGCAATAAATTTGATTTTTTTTTCTCTCTCTCAAAGTTACTATCCTCTCTCTCTCTCTGTTTGTGTGTGTGTGCGTGTCTGTGTGTGTGGTTATTTTGAGGTAAGTGGTGGTCTGGCAATGCCCACACAATCCATAATTACAACTCAAGCTTGTTGAACAGGATGTCATCATGTTCGATTTTACATCAACAAGAACTAATTTCCTTGCCAGAACTCTCTCTCTCTCTCTCTCTCTCACTCACACACACACACACACACACACACACACACACACACACACACACACACACACACACACACACACACACACACACACGTGCGGGATTGTCTGCCGGAGTATTCGAGAGTTCAGTTCGCAGCCAAAACGTCCTATCTCTCTTCTTTCCATCTGTTTCGATGGGAGGGAACCCTCGATTTGCTTCACAAAGCTGCCATGTAATGGCAAAACACAGTAAATCCGTAACACCACTTTGTGGAAAAAAGACCATTAGTTAATGTTTTTCATCTCGAAATCACCCTCTTTTCCCATCAAATGAAGTCACGGACTTACTCTGTTGTGCCACTGCACGGCAGAAAGAGATTATATGGGTTGCCATGGAGGATCAGAGGGCGTGGCAACGGGCTTGTACAGACGGTAACAGCAACATCGCAAAATGACTCGACCAGAGGACCGTTATCATTTGTTAAGATCAAGAGTTAATATCTTTCGGCTACACAGAACACACGCTCAAACTCGTTCTATACAGCAACAGCTGGCGTTGGGGCGAGTGCACGTGAGGTGTCTTGATATGGCGTTTTCACAGTACATGAATGCTTGCATCAGATACAGTTTCCCAGTTCTCTTCTGGTCGATCGTACGCACTTCTCAGCAGCTGTGTTCGCGTCTAGAAAGGCGTGGGTAATCACAGACCAAATGACTCCCCTCCATTACATGCCCCTCCATCCTCCCTCCCTCCCCCCCTCTCTCTCTCTCTCTCTCTAATTAGCGCGCCTGTTTCGCGCCTGCATTATCGTTAAAATGTAATTTTCTACACGGTGTCGTCATAAAGACAGTTTTGTGTGCAGCCCCATTTCCTTCTATATATTTGTTTTTCACCTGGGAAACGTTACCTCACATTACGGCTCCCGGGCTTTCCGCCCAGGTGATATAAGTTGCACTTTAGCGAGAGTGGGAGAGAAGAGGGTTGGTTGGTTGGCTGGTTGCTGCCTTGTTTGGTTTAAACAAGTTTATCGCAATGCAGATTGTAGCAATACAACAACTGATGAGCATGAGCAAGCACAGCTTATGGCAATTCTCAGGGTGGAACAAATCCATTGTGACAGTATTGTAACGACAGACTAAATCGATACGTAATTCGTATGGTAAATCAGCATTACAGGAGAGAGAGAGAGAGAGAGAGAGAGAGAGAGAGAGAGAGAGAGAGAGAGAGAGAGAGAGAGAATGACAAAAATGACAACGGCAATGGCAATGGCAATGGCAATGATCTTTATTTTCCAACGGTAAACGTTTTGTCAGAAATACCATGTTCGAACTTGCCGTTGCTAAACTACGAGAATATGAGCAGAGAGAGAGAGAGAGAGAGAGAGAGAATGGCAATGGCAATGGCAATAATCTTTATTTTCCAACGGTAAACGTTTTGTCAGAAATACCATGTTCGAACTTGCCGTTGCTAAACTACGAGAATATGAGCAGAGAGAGAGAGAGAGAAAGAGACGTGCTATGTGTACTGCCTTGCTTGCTTGGAGGCTAGACACCCTTTTCCACTACTTCAGGGTGGATACCAAATGCGCGGCATCCAGAAGAAAAACGCAAGCACCATTGTTTTTCTCTGCCAGACGAGAATCGAACTCACGACCAGAGCAGTGGCAGCCTAACGCTCTACTAGACTGACTACCGATCCAAGCTGCTTGGGGGCATAGAGAGAGGGGGGGAGAGAGAGAGAGATTGCAACCCAAATATTGTGATGCTGCCAGGGCAGAATTGAGATGCATGCCCAGCGTGAGATATCGCGGCCCGTAGCGAAGACAGAAGGAGATGGCGAGAGACAGAGAGAGAGAGAGAAGTTTCCATACCAGCTGTGTTTCTGCCTTCTGGTGAGCTGGCGAGGTTTAAAGATGGCTGACAAGACGTGAAGCCCAGGTGATAGGCAACACCTGAGCTCCACAGCCGACACACTGATCACAGAAGCGGTTTTTCGGTTCTTGTCCCCTCTTACTTTACTTATGGTCCTAACTTTCGTGAGTTCGAATCCCGGCTGGGGCCAAATATTTGTGCTGGCCTTTTTCTCGTTGCGGCCCCGTCTTTGATCACCCTTACGTGGTGGAAAAGGACGTTAAACTCCCAAACACCAACCCTCCCACCCTCGACTGTGTCAGTTTGAAAGAACTTGTGAAATTTAGACGAAATTAAAGATATCTACAATTTACACTTGACAGTTACCACGGCTCTCGACCATTCGAAAAGCTGGACACTAAATGGTTTCGTTTAAATTCGAATTTATTGGGGGGGGGGGGGGGGGGGTGTTTCTTTTACGCTGCAGCATTCGTCGGGTTGTACGAATAAAAAGCGGGTCACTTTAGCCTTCTTCCATAGTCGCTTGATGCCAAGCCCCTCTTGTGTTACTGATGGGAAAACGCTTCCTATGATATCATTTTACCCTGTCCTCGTATCAGATTACCAGATAGGAGCTTACCTACCTTACCTGTACCATTGTTTCTCTCACACAGGTCCTGCAGTTTCAAGTGTCAAAGCCTCTCATGTTACCCCCACCTCCACAGTTATGGAGTACTAACATATACGTTCAGTTTTTCAGACCTACTGTACACAGCTCTTTTGCCACAACACCTATCTCAGAAAATCAAGGTTAATTTCAGAGGAGCACGAGACGGTGTGAAATTTCAGGAGACTGTCTCTTGTTGAAGACGGAAATCTGATACTTAATGTCTCAGCCTCCGAAACGTGACACGTAACTGTGGGAGGGAAAACGATCTAGGAACCCAAAACCGCCCAAAAGAGAACAGATATCCAGAGCACTGACTGACTCAGTGTAAATCTTAACAGCGGACGTCCGCGCTTAGTACAGTGAAAATAGCCGTATTGCAGATACATTAGAAATGCTCTTCAGCAACCAGCAACACTGAATAAATGTACTTTTCGATTAAGACGACCTACAGGAACAGTTAGTTCGTTAGTTAGTTAGGCTTATTTAGGGCTTAACGCGGCCACCTACAGGAATAAAAACTCAGCAACTCAGACCCGTCCGAAAGAAGCTGTACATCTGAAGCAAACTCAACCTTGTCAGTGTTGTGTGAACAATGCATCCGTAGCTCCCAAGACCCAAAACCGACCCTCACGGATTTGGCTCTGTGCCGAAGGTAGGCAGGTATGATACCAGTACTTGTGCATGTTGCATCGTTCAGCTGAAGCCCTCAAATCACAGCTGTACGCGTGTTCTACGCGAACTACGAAGAATTTCACCTTTGCCCCCAGACCTGCGTAGCAACAATAGGGCTCTAATGATTCTTGTTACCGGAATTATTGGCCCCTACCTTTACTTGTTTGCCACCAGAGGGCGTGTTTGGGAGTTAGTCAGTGCTTCGGATGTACAGCTTCTTTTGGACGTATGGAAGCGTCAGGCCAAAGAAAGTCAAATGTATCTACAATTAATAATAATAATAATAATAGGTCTTATAAAGCGCTAACAATCTGCTCATAGAACACTCCGTGCGCTACACACACACATTCTCACGCATACATGAAACATGAAACACTAAGTATGAGTGCGGGGGGGGGGGGGAGGGGGGCTGTCAGGAGGGGTAGATGATGCTACAGATCATATGCTATCTTGAAAAGGTAAGTCTTTAGTTTTGACTTAAACTGTGGGAGGGTCTGGGTGTATCTACAACTAGAGGCCCGGCGCGAAGTCACGAAAAGGGTCGCAATGGCCGCCCAAAGCGGGAACATCGATTCACTTGGCCAACAGCTTTAGACCTTTGTAAGCGGCAGTTAAACCTCAGAAGCCATTACGAAAGTGGAGACTTTAAAGTAGGAAGGTTATGGGACCATCCTTACCTCCTATTTCTCTTTGGTTTAAACATTTTTATTCATTGAAGCCGGATCACCGTCAAGCAGTAAACAGTATTACGTTGAAAAGAGCACAACAAGTAAAACTTATATACGTGCTCATCTGAACCAGTTTACACAAAAGCATGGCGGAGAAAGTGGCGTGGAAAAGCCGGCTGGACTGAAGTGTAAAGACGTAAAAACAAGACAAAGAAGAAGAAGAAGAGAGCAGGAAGAAGAAAGGAAAGAAGAAAGAGCATATCAAACTTTACTGTGAGTGGTAGTGGCAACAGCCCGTCCGCGTGGACACAGGCTTAGAAATTTACATGGCGAAGAGACCCGGTAAGTCAATAAATTGTTGTACTGTTTGGAAAAGGTTTGTATTTTGATATAGAGACTGGGTGGGGCCTCCTCTCAAGAGGACATCGACGTTGAAGTCATACGGTCATACCAATGGTTTTGGAAGCGCGTGCGTGCGTTCGTGACCCGTTGCCCCCTCCGCGTAATGGATGTGTACCGTTACGGTCAAGTGCAAATGAAGGTGACGACAGCTCATTAACTTCTCATTCCACGCTCCACTGACCATTCCTTCCGCGACAACTTACATCTCATAGACTCACGTCATGCAAAGGGCCCCAGACGAACCGACCACAGAGATAAACCTCAAGGCATCCTCATTCTCATTTACGTGTCTGGGAGGGATCTGCTGGTGATTTAGATCTGCTGCGGCGTGGAATCGAAGAGAGAGTAACACTGACGGTCACGGGTGATTAATAAATGAAGACGTTTTTCGCCACCCTGTCTGATTGAGTCGACTTGCTCTGCACGCGATCGGTGTCTGGATAAAAGTGTCGTCTGCTATCGGGGACGTGGATGGTACGTCTGCGTGTCCGCCTATGCCCCTCAGGACAAGAGGGAATTGTGACAGAAGATGGACTATCGTTCTATAATCGTTCGTTCGGAAATTACTTTCAGCAACTCAGGTGGGATGAGAACTGGATCTAAACTTGCTGGTTCGAGTCCCAGTGGGGTCGACATTTCTATTGTTATCTGGGAACAGGGCTCATAAGCGCCATGGGTGTCACAAAATTTAATGCTTCGGCCCTTCTTCTAGATCTTCTCAGAGCGTACCGTCTTTTCAAAATAACAATCGCGGAAACAAAAAAGACGTTGTCAATAACACAATACAAAGCAATTCCACAAAATAGATACAGTGTATGTTGATCTGTTAAACTTTGCTTGATGCTAGCTAAGATTATTAGCCACTGCTGCACAAGCAGGGTTTTCATAACAAGACAAAAACCTCCTTGTTTTCAGATGCAGTTGGCATCAGTATAAATAGAAAATCCCTCCACCCAGCAAAAACTGTAACGAGCGATACGTAGCTGGATCTCACTCACACACACACACACACACACACACACACACACACACACACACACACACACGCACGGGCACGCACTGGCACGCACTTTTACGTTCTTTCAAAACTTTTCCCGTATGACAGGTGATACATGCACAAACGCCACACAGACGACAGAAACTACATCCTGTGCAGCAGCAACTTGATATCTCTTCGCTTTATTCGCTTGCGCACGTCGTCGCATCATTGACGTCGATTTCATACGAAGACCTTTCCACTGCAGTCGCGCTGGCCGCTGTTAGATTTTACTCCCGCCGGTTACGTACCTTTAGCTAGGCTGTCCCAAGAAACGGCGCCCGTCAATATTTCAACGACAAGCTTCACGTCAACCTCTCTCTAGTACGGCCGAGACTTCAGCGAGGGTTGCGTGAGAGAGACCAACTCCGATACTATTCTTCAGCATCAACCCCGCCCCCCACCCCCCACCCCCCAACTCCCACCTCCCTTCCTTTGTCTCTTCTACTTCTTTCAGACGTTGGACAAAACTGAGAACCTTTCTGCCTGAAGAATTTTAATTAAAATGGTGTTAGATTTCAGCACAACCTGTGGGCGTGCAGTGCGCATGCGTCGCGGCGGTCACGAACATGAATCCATACAAACTGGACAAGCCAGTAATTGGAATTGTGTCCAAAAAGCGAGTCAGAACGTTGAAGTCAGCCGCCAGCCCGTTGTCGTGGGCGTTGGGAAAGAATGAGACGGGATCAATGTGAGCGTACACTCATGGTTGAAAATACTACAAAGGACAGCCGCTGTCGTTGGGAAGCACCGGAAATAGAACAACGCCTCCGCGGTGCTGACCAGATTAAACGTATCCAGCCAAAGTCTACTAGCGTTACGGACACACCAGTGTCTTCCTAATACGCTTTAAGCTGACGCAAGCTCTTTGGTGTACAGACAGATGGTGTATTTGTGGAAGCGAAGAACAAAACAACCGCAGAAGCTTTCATCTGCTCTTAATTTTTAAAGAACACGCCACGTGTTTCAGATGTAGAATACTTTCAGCCATTCTTTTACCGGATAAAATGATTTCAGGCATTCTTTCGCCTTAATATAATGATTTCAGCCATTCTTTCACTGTGACCTTCCAGGCTCCACCCCCCCCCCCCCTTATGTTGGTTAAACTTAGTTATGTTCGTCTATAACGTTTCGTTTCGCTTCCGGTGGGATGTTTTGTGCGTCCTTGTCTGCTGGTTGGTACCATGTTATCAGACCACATTACGTACATGCCTAAGCATAGCACAGATACAAAATTTTTATGCTCTTTGGGCGTACGCGTACACAAGCAACAACAGCAACAACAGATTTGATTTCCATTCAGAGGAGAGTAACAGAAACCAATGAAACGTCTCACAGACCACTACAAAGACGTCGACTGACACACGATCGTTCGCGAACTACGTCACACGAAATTCGAATCTGCCGTCAGCCGCGTCCGACGCCCTACCACCGCGCATGCGCCGCACTCTTGAAGAAGATGTTTACGTGAATGCATGGTCGTTGATCACAGAAATACATTTCCGATACCCGATGGGTGTGGTCCTCCGTGCTCCGGATCTCGCTGAGAGCTCGGTGGGATATTTATGTTCGGTTACTGCGCGCGAGCACACTACTTCTCCTTACCTCTGATTACGTACGTAGGCATAAAATGGCTTACATGGACCGCTCGTCTTACGCTGAGACCAGAAATAAAGAAACGAGGGAGCTAAAATTACATTTTACATGCGAATAACTTTCGTGGAGGGCGCGTACCTGATCTGCGTGATGCTGTTATTGATGTTATGGTTACGATGGCAAACAGCCCCCCGAAATAGATACGGTGATGAGATGTTGAAGTCTGCAAGAATTACGATTTGATTTATTTAATTAAACGGTCTAATTCCATCTTTGCTGAGCTAACTTCTGTTTTGGAACAATTTCGCTCGTGATTGCGCCTGTACGCTCGAACTACTCCATCTTTGATGATTAGTACAGCTCTTCATGCGATACAGTGTTGATTACACTTTGCGCAGGCGGTCGAACGTTCAAATTCTACAACTGTTGTTACACTAATGGACCGCACAGTGTGGTCGCCGCGTCATCGAGTACGCTTCTGTTGGCTCAGTGCCAACATTACCATTACAGACGCTGTCACTGTGCAGGTGTCTGAGTGGTGTGGTGGTGACAGATACCACGAAAACAGCTCAGAACGACCCGTGAGCATAAATATGGTAGCATTAGCTCCTTTAAGCTGGGGGATGAGCACAGACGTAAAGAGATAGACGCACCGCCGCACGCTGCCACCGCTGCTTGCGAGTGTCGCTATCGCGGCCATCTTACTGATACCAGAACTCAGAGGCTCTGTGTATAGGACGCCTCGTTCGAAATACAAAGTTCTTTAGAAAGACGTTATCAGAAATGTGACGTAAGATAGAGCGGACCAATGCTATGCGCGCTACGTAAACAGCTGATAGCGTCTGGCCAATGCTATGCGCGCTATGTTATCAGCTGGCACTTCCAGGTACTAGCAACATGGCGCGCGGCGGCGTCACTTTTCCGGCACCGCGGTGCGTCTATCTCTATACGTCTGTGGGGATGAGAGACAATGAAATTCTTTCCTCTTTACCTTCACGCTCTATGTTATGGATAGGCTATACATGGCTACACTCGCTCTATGTTATGGATAGGCTATACATGGCTACACTCGCTCTATGTTATGGATAGGCTATACATGGCTTACACTCGCTCTATGTTATGGATAGGCTATACATGGCTACACTCGCTCTATGTTATGGATAGGCTATACATGGCTACACTCGCTCTATGTTATGGATAGGCTATACATGGCTACACTCGCTCTATGTTATGGATAGGCTATACATGGCTACACTCGCTCTATGTTATGGATAGGCTATACATGGCTACACTCGCTCTATGTTATGGTTAGGCTATACATGGCTACACTCGTACGAGCCACACAATGGAGACACTGGCTGGTTACAACTACGATGCTAAGAGCTTCTCAATGAAACATCCACGTGTGTTTACGCACACGCATCCCTCATATATTATGCTTGCTTATAGGCACGTGTAGTTCCTTGGGGAGGAGGTCAGAGGTTAGAGATGGACGTTTTGGGTCTGCATCAGTCTTTCATTGAAAAAACAAAAACAAAACAAAAAAAAAAACTTCATCTTCTCCTACGATGGCATTAAGCCTTAAGCCGCCTACAGCACACATTTGTTTATTGAAAAATATCATTCGTTATCGACCATCCACTGGATGTTCTGGGTTGTAGACATTTATTGTTGTCGTCATTGTTTTGTTGTTGTCGTAGCTGTTTTACACCTTGGCGGGGGGGGGGGGGGGGTGTTTGTTTGGAGAAGTACCACCAGAAAATGTTCAATGCAGGTAGGCTGCGTCGTTGAAACAACGTGGTCAGATATGGAGGAGCGTTACAGAGAGAGACAGAGAGAGAGAGACAGAGAGAGAGAGAGAGAAAGTCTCGGACACTTTATTTCGTTTCCTCCTGCCCCCAAATCGACCGCCTGTCTGCCCTCAGACGCGATTCATCTCAACACCGTGGCTTCCCACGGAATTTCCCGACCGATTGTAACTAGTAACCGATCGCAAACAAATCCGGGCTGCCGCTGTCACAACTCCGAAACGGATCCCTATAGACTGAGAGCGATCAGGGGACGGCACTCTATAGCGACACTCTTTGGCGTGAAAACAACAGATAGCCTATCAGTTTCCCGCGGGATGCTCTCCACAATGCATGGTCTGATACCCGGGGCAAACAGCAAAAGTCAGACAGGAATGAGATCGTATGATAGTGATTATATATACAGTGGTACCCTTCTGGTACGCCTAGACAAAGATGGAGGAACATGGTAGGCATTTTTTGTAATGTAGTGTATTGCATTCCTTATTGGTGAAAAAGGACGTAAAACTTCCAACACCCCCCATCCCCCCCCCCACACACATTCCTTATTGTATCTACTCTATATGCCATTGTATATATTCTACGCGCTATTGTATAAATTCTATATTCCTTTTCATGAGCAGTATAACAGTAAAATAAGAACTGCGTGTTGTATGCGCTTTACTTTGTATTTTTACGACTGCAACTGTTTAATATTACCAGTAACAAGATTTTGTTTTTTTTTCAAAAAGCTACAAAATAAGATTGAGGGGTCATTTTCGTTAGCATTTGCAGACAGGAAGCGTGGGTGGAAGGGGTAGGGGTGGGGGAAGGTCAGGCTCACGCATTATTATTGTAGAGAACAAAAAAAAACAACCGCGACAAGCTCGAATGTACTATAGCACAAAGTTTCCATCGCTCTCACGATTCCATTACCGTGCATGCACACCATCATAGCACAGCAAACACAAAACCCATTTGTAATCATCTAAGGGGCTTTTTTTGACAGCAGAAGCGACACAAGTAGCGGTACTATGGCAACGGTCGCCGGGGGAGACACTCGCTAAAATGCGGGGACCGATGCAGAAAGAATTCGATTGGGCGACATTTCCTTTGCTTCGCCTGCAATCTATTTTCTGCAATTTTCTGTCATCCAAAATTCATGAGGTCGGGGTGGGGGGGGGGGGGGTAGACCTGAGACCTGAGGAAAGGTTAGCTTGCGGAAACAGGATGCGTGCGCAACATTTTTTGAAATCACTGCCTGACTGGGCTGAGTAATTGGGAAGTAAAAGGTTAATGACTTTGGATACGCGACTAGATTTTGCTGTAGTGGCCATCTCCATCGGCATTGTCATTGTTATTATCGATATATTTTATTGAAAAATACATGTTCCACGTAAACGGCGATGTAGTATTGTTCTGGCAAACACTGGCAACTGTATAAATGCTTTGTTTTAGATTAGCTAATACTTGCCATGTGTGTGCCATGTCCTATGTAGTTAAAAAAAAAATCGTTTGATACTAATGCTATCTTCAACCTGTCTGCCATACGTTTTATATACCAGCTGCGTTCTCCCTGTACGTTGTCAATGTCACTGTTTTCGTTGATGATTTTTCGAATCCCGGCTGGGACCACATGTTTGTGCTAGCTTTTTCTCGTTACCCCGTCTTTGATATCACCCATACGTGGTGGAAAAGGACGTAACCCCCCCCCCCCCACCTTGATGTTTGTGTCTATAGTCCTGTGTAAAAATGAAAACAACAACAACAACAAAATCGTCAATTTTAATATCAGGTACAGGTGTCTTTTATCACCATTGCCAACCAGAACATGGTCACGCCGACAAACATCTAATCCGCAAACGCTATGTACTGTGCTCAGATAAACACGAAGCTGGTACGAACACCAAGACAAGATACCGGGTAATACAAGATGATGTTACCGTCTGGGTGTCTCATGAACAAGAAGTCACCGATAAGACACGCCTGTATCTTTTTTTCGATATTCGGCTAAGGCCATCTCACGTACTTGACCTACTGGACTCGTAACACTAGGTTCACGGCAATACATGAGCTAATAGCTTAGCGATCGCGAACGCAGTACGTCGCACACGTGAGTATTTTCTGAATATGATTAATGTTTGCTTTATCCTGTGCTCTTGTTTCTATGAGAAAACAACGGAGCACACATCTTCGCCGGCGAGGCAAGCATTATGTGTGGCCTGCGCCTAGGTAAATCAGAGAGGGAGAGGAATAATAAGCGTGTAGCTTGCAGGGACGGTAAACATGACACTGGGGAGACTTCTGAGCGATGGAGTGGAGGCCAAAAGGGCTTTTTTCCCGCGCAGAAATGCCAGCTAAAGCGTTGACAACACCAACAATAACAACAATAAAGTAAAATGAAGAACAATGCCAAGCTACATTAGAGGAACAAAAGGAGTCAGCTGTGCGAGGCATACAGGCAGCTGAGGCCCAGAATTGCCCTTGATAATTATACGAATGTATTCCATACACACGTCCGCACTGAAACGACCTAAAAGTTATTAGACTGAGTGACTGAAGGCTTCGTGTGCAGCAGACGAGACACTAGATTCCCAGATCTATGCGCGTGCACGAGTGAAAAGATACGTGCATACATGTAGCTTATATCGGAGAGGCAGCCACGTGATATCAATATCCAAGGCATGCACAGCACGAATTCGAAAGTCATGCGTAGCTTGTCAGAGATCATGTCGCGACGAAGACTGATGGATCGCATGAGTATGCATGATATGGCCGGTACGTTCCCGTTAGCTACATGACGGCTATCTTAAAGGTCTGCAATCTCAGCAAAAAGTCACAGTGTTTTTTTGTTGTTTTTTTAAATGCAGTCAGCTCTGTCACAGTTACAGAGTTTTCAGCGTCCCTCAAACCCCTGCACAAGCCAAGGGAAGTCTGATTTCACGGCTCAGTTTGCGTTTTGACACTGAGCGAGAAAGATCGCAATGGCTAGTCTTCCCGTGCAGCACAAAACACACGCTAGACGCTGTAGCGATGTGTCTCGCTCACTGACCAAAAGCACAATGAAGTCACCCAAACTCACGCCCTGGTTTTTATAAGGGTCTCGGAAGAGCTGAAAACTCTGCAACTGTGACAGAGTTGCCTGTATTAATTTATGCGCACTCGCAGGAGTCGCAGTTTTGAAAAACACACACACAGACATATATACACACACACACACAATGTTTGCGGCTCTTCATTGAGATAGCAGACCTTTTACATGTTTCGCAGAATTCAAGGAAGATCGTCAGTGACTCAGACAGGAAAACCGTTGCCCGTCAGTCGGTAATAATGTATGATTATGACCTGAGACGTCACGTCCGAACTCCGATCGAGAAGCAGTCATTAGCCGTGTCACACGCAGTTGGGACTTTTGACTGATGGGTGGACAAATTTATACGTCAGTTTCATTCGATGATTGATGCCTCGAAGCTGGAGAGGGGCAGGAGGGAGGGGAACTGAAGGGGTGGGAGGGGGTGTCGGAAGTGTGTGTGTGTGTGTGTGTGTGTGTGTGTGTGTGAGAAAGAGAGAGAGAGAGAGAGCAGGAGGGAAGGGATTCAGGGAAGATTGGGTGAGCGGGAGGGGATGTCGGAAGTGTGTGTGTGTGTGTGTGTGTGTGAGAGAGAGAGAGAGAGAGAGAGAGCAGGTGGGGGGGGGGAGGGGGAGGGATATGTCCTCGGGCACATACACGATATTGTCATGACATATAAAAACACGGTTCGACAGTTTCTGTGACCTTAGCGTGGGTGAGGAACGGGTAATGATGGTGGTAAATGGATCAGGAAGGAGGGAGTCGAGGGCGGGGTGGAGGGAGGGGGGGGGGGCGTGGCCGGGACCGGGGACGATGAGGGGAAGAGGGACAAAATGGAATGAACAGCGTGCACGCAAGAGACAAATTCGACAAGACGCCAAACAGCGATGATTACATGCTTTGATGGTTCAAACAACTATGCAACGGTCCTGCTACGAGGAGGAGGGGGGAAGGGGGAGGGATGGGGAGGGGAGCAACAGGTGAAACTGGCGATGGGACCAAGCGAAAGGTGGGGGAGAGGGGCCTTGCAAAAGCGAGTGGTGGGGGGGGGGGTGAAGGGGGTGGGCTAGGGATGCAGGTGACGGTGCGGATGTAAGGTCACAGACAACAGTGACTGTGAGATCTAAGGGTGGAAGGGGGAGGATGGAAGGGAGTGGGAGGGTGAAAGGGGGTAGGTGGGTGGGTTAAGAGTGTGTGAAGGGGTAGACACAAAGGCTCTCTCTCTCTCTCGCTCTCTCTCTCTCTCTCTCTCTCATACACACACACACAGAGACCCCCCCCCCCCAACACACACACACACACACACACACACACACCACAAAGCTCCAACAGACCACATGAGTCAAGACACAGAGCAACAGGCGGGCAGACTGTAGCCTACGAAAGATGCTGAAGGAAGCCGGAGACTGAGAAAGAAGCAGCCACACTGAGACTGGCTTTTTGGCAAACTTTCACTAGATTGCTGTTGCTGATACAGGTCCCGCGGGGGTAGAGATAGAACCTTGATGTGTACACATGCCACTCACAATCTGAATGCAGCCTCTGTGAGTACGAGAGTCACAGATGATGATGATGATGATGACGACGACGACAGCGCACGGTGACCGTCGATGACCATGGCAATATTGACAGTGGTGGCGGCAGTAACGACTACGACGATAACTGTGATGATATGATGATGATGATGATGATGGTGAGTATGTGGTCATTTACTTGTTATGAGACTGGCGATAATGATGATGGGTGAAAAAAGTTGGTGACAGAAAAAAGACAAGAGTTTTTTGTGATGACAGCAGAATGGGCAACACTGGACAGTCAAGCTGTCACAGACATGCCACGCTTTCGGTAACCGATAGACCACCAAGCTCACAGACAGAGAGAGAGAGAGAGAGAGAGAGAGAGAGACTGAGACAGACAGACAGACAGACAAACAGATTTGCAGACAGATTTACAGTCAGACACATACACATACGCAGACACACACATAGAGGCGACCGTGAGAGACAGACAGAAGAAATAATGAACACAGAGGGGAAACAACTCCAAGCGCTTCGTACTCACCAATTCCAGGAGCCGCAGCAGCTCAGCGGGTCGCTCCACGCAGCACTTCTGCCCGTCCTTCGAGTCCCTTTTAGTGAACACATTCAGCATGGCTTCCTCGTCCGGGCTGGGGCCCAGCAGCACCTCGTTGCAAGGCACACACAACTCCTCGCGTTCCAGGATCTTGGCGATCTGCTCCCCGACCTTCGGCTGGTGCGAGTGGTGGGTCAGGTCATAGTACAGCTTGGCGTACAGCGAGGCGATAATGGCGATGAGGATGATGCCGCCCACGACGACCACCACGGCCAGCCCGTACAGGTAGCTCGTCAGCTTGGCCACCTTCCTGTGGAGCCGCTGGTTCTCGGAGAAGCCCACCATCCCGGGCGCCTGCCCGGCCACGTAGGTCTTGCTGGAGTCCGGTTTCTGCTGCACGCCGTTGGTCATGTTGGTGGAAGGGTAGAGGTGCGCGGGGGGCTTGTCCTGGTGCAAGAGGTTTCTGGCGCTGTCAGGGTCAGAATCCATTCTGCGCAAACACGAGGTGACTTTGGGAGAACCTAGGCCCGCAATCTTGAACGTCTAAGCTGGAAAGATACACAGAAAAAAGAAAATTGGTTGGTTGGTTGGTTGGTTGGTTGGTTGGTTGGTTGGTTGGTTGGTTGGTATGGGTTTAATGTCCTTTTCCACTGTATATAATGGTGATACCGGCAACGATGGAAACTTCTTGTTCTCAGCCAGGATTCAAACTCACGACCCTAACATTGTAAGTTGAACACTCTGCCACAGAACCAGCTCGACTATCCCGACTTCCCCCGAATGAGGAAAAAAACATCACCATCATCATCATGTCGTCATCGTCGTCGTCATTATCAACCGTATGACTTGCATCTGGTCATGGATTTGAGTTGAGCAGGTACGCAGAATATTGATGTCACTATAGAATGAAACTTATATAACGCATATTCAAAAGCCCTAACCCACAAGGGAGTGCAATACGACAAAATTCATGGAATATACAAGAACAGGACACTTGTCCCGAACAGCAAAAAAAATGGCTAGAACCTTTCCTACAATCAGACACAGCACGTGTAACGCCGTGTATTCATTCATTCAGCTGCCTCGCCGTAAGATCAGAAAGCCCATATAGCACGTACAAAGAAACCGACTCAACTTTTGCCAGTCGTATTCCTATTTCAATAATACACACAGATGGGCGTCAGTCTCGCTTCCTGTAGCCCGGAGGCTGAAGAGAAGATCAATACCTATACGGAAAGAAAAACAACAAAGGGAAACGCATACATACACTTTTAACATCAGCTGCACCTGTCAATTTACAATTCATAAACCCGGCAGACACTGGTAGGCACAGCCGCGACCGGAACACCACTGCCCGTGGAACAATGTAAACTGTTTCTCAATCCGGTCAGTGGTTGTAAGGCTGTCCGACTGTGAAACTAATTCGTCACTGCTACTGCCTGGAACCTGTAGGAACACCGTAAGTTACGAACACTGACCCTTAACTCCTGGTTGAGGCGCAAGATTGCCCAGCTGTGATACAAAGACACCATTCCTGCTTGGAACCTAGGAACACTGTAAGGTAGGAAGATCTTAAACCGTTGGTTGTAAGTAAGACTGCCTTCTTGTGGTACGAATCCATCATTCCTGCCTGGAACTTCGGAATTTAACCCTACGAGGTTTGGAACGACAAAACTGACGTTCAATAAAAGCCAGCGGTTGTAAGATCCTAGGATCGCGACACTGGAAAGCTCATCATCCCTACTTGGAACCTAGACACATCTAACCCAGGAATATCCTGGACTATTCCTGCAATGGACAATAGTCAATAGTTGTAAGATTGCCCAGTCCCGATACATCAGTACCCACCGGCGACCCATTGGAACACAGTACACTGTTTCTACACTGGCCTGAGGCTGTAAGATCAGGCAGTGATGATTTTTTTTTTAATTCAACCCAGGCATAACTTTGAAACACCTTAGGGACAACCCAACATTGTTCCTTTGTATTGGACAGTAGTTGTAAGGTTGCCAAGCCATGATACGAGCTGGTGGCTGGGTGAGTGTTTGGGAGTTTAACGTCCTTTTCCACCACGTATGGGTAATATCAAAGACGGGGCAACGAGAAAAAAGGCCGGCACAAGTATCTAGCCCCAGCTGGGATTCGAACTCACGACCAGCCATGATAAGAACCCATCAATTCTACCAAGCAAACAAGAAAGGAAGCAAGCAAGCACACACACACACACACACACACACACACACACACACACACACACACACACACACAGAAACGCCAAAAAGAACATACATTTGTTTGACTTTTTGTCTTTTTTGTTCTGGTTCCGGAACAACCCTATACCCTCCGCAGCTGGTTATCAGGAAACAAAGAGAAAAACGGGAAAGGGGGGGGGGGGGGGACAGACCCCCAACCGGCTTAATTGAAGATGACGGAGAGTGATATTGCCAGTAGGGTATCAGACAAATGTTGATCGATTTTTTTCCCTTTCTTGAGGCGTTTGGCCAGGAACGTGCCTACAGCGGTCATAGCCAATGGTAGTTTGGCTGCTTCTTTTGGGGGGCTCGGCGGTCACTTCTGCTTTTTGGGAGCTGACGGGCTGAGCTGGAAGGAGCGCTTCAAGTTTGTTTCGTGCGCGTGAGAAATTCGGTCGGTGGCAGTCACTTACGGTTATGAGAGGAAGTGGTAAAATCACGAGCGTTACAAAGGCACTTTATGGGATAGGTATGCGTGCCGTACATGTGTCCAGATAAAATGAACATGTTGTAGGGGACTACACGACTGATCAGTCATGCCGGAAGAAGTTATGTTGAACCGGTGGTTATCTGTGTCCCGGCTGACACAGTGTACATGGCATACACGATCATGCAAAACAAACGGTTATGCTGAACCGACGGTTGAGTAACTGCTGTCAAGCCCGTCATGGCCAAGAATTTTGGACTGAATAGGGAAAGATGTGACTGCATGTACGCCTGTCGGCGATTACAGTTGTATCGTGTTCTAGCATGTGGTATGCATGTTAAGCATGTAAGCAAGTATGTTTGTGTCTATATGTCTGTACGTACATGTATGTATGTAAGTATGTATGTCTGTAATAAAAATTTTAAAAAGATGTGACTGGTCAGCGGACGCCCTGAGCTGTGGACAAAAGCAACTTCGGTGAAAAGATGAAGATTTTTTTTTAACTTCCCCGGGCTAAAACGCAACATGTAGATTACATTTAGACATACATTTTCCGCCACTGGTACCTCAGTGGCTAAACCCGGCTTTACTGACAGTGCAGAGGTACGTGTCAGTTGACATCAACTGATTATCACTCGCTAAACGTCAGCAGTCACTCAGCAGTCGCATAGGATTGACTCTCCATAAACAAATCATACTTGCTCTCGTCCGAGGGGCCGCGTGCATAAAACCGTACTCAGTCATCACGAGCATTTGGCCTGAGTGGGCCAAGCTCCATACACACACACACACACACACACACACACACACACACACACACACACACACACACACACACCCTACCGATACGGAGAGAGAGAGAGAGAGAGAGAGAGAGAGAGAGACGGGGGGGGGGGGAGAGCAGTCAGTACAGACAGCATACGATCACATCAGTCAGTGAGCGTGTAAGCAGCAGCACTGAGCTATCACCCCAATTTCCCGATTCACAACACACACACACACACACACACACACACACACACACACACACACACACACACCCCTTGCAATTCTCCCATCGATACAGCTAGGGAGAGAGAAAGCTATACTAAACATACGATCACTTCTGTGGGTAAGCTCCACACACGGCTATCACCTCCCCTTCCCACCGATTTCACACCACAGCGCACTTTGCGTCTGGACCGGTGGAAAATTGGCCCCAACAGAGCCAGCGGTGCCGTAGACAACTCTCCGCCTAATGAAAGCTCGGCTCGGAATCCGTCCGTTGCCTGAAACTCTTCCCCCTCCCTGCCTTGTTCTAGAGCTCATTACACTGATAGCATTAACGCCTGAATGGGCAGTTTAGAAGGCAGACGGCAATCGTGAACCTTCAAGCGAAAACTCCTAGACAAACACGCGAAGGCAATCAGTCCGGTAGTCAGTGCTTTGTCAGTAAATCACGCAGCCAAAACAGGTACTAGCTCGTAAACTCGCCGGGCAAATCAGTCAGGGTAAAATCTTAGCCTAACAGTGATGCCTGAATGAACAGATCAGAACAGAGTCAGTCAGTTTTGAGTATCACCGTTACCGCAGTCCTGTTCATGATCCGAGTAAGTCAGTCAGTGTACAGTACAGCGGATGGCAGTGTTGTCATACCGCCGTCGGCACTGATCTGTTCGCAGAATTTCGAAAAGTATGCTATACCTCACTGAGTACCGAACTGAAGCGATTTGCCACTAGTGAATCAGCTGGCGCTTACATAGGCATCACTGAGTTCCTCAGTCCATCAAACTTGACTTGCACTATTGTACTGACAAGCTGTACTGATTGAACGACGGAACTGGCTGGCCAGATGAAATCAGTACTTCAGTTGTAAAACTGACTATGATGGTTCACTGACTCTAACTCAACAACCTAGCACCGACAGGTCGGCTGAAAACCTCACTCACTGAGTCTCCGCAGAGTTACTCAGTCCTAGTTCCGTCACTGAGTTTATCAGTGAATACTGACTGACTCCAAAGCCGTGACCAGAGGCTGATACAAGTAGTATCTATACTTGTCTCTCTCCGGCGCCCGCGTCGAACAACAGAACTCGGATTCGTCGGAAACCGATTACATGTACCTGCACTGCCGCTCAGTGAACGGACAGAGCGGAAACGAACAGAAAACACTGAATAACTTGAAGTAACGATACCTGAGTATCAGGGGCACTGACTGACGCGAGAAAACACTGAATAACTTGAAGTAACGATACCTGAGTATCAGGGGCACTGACTGACGCGAGAAAACAAAAGCAGTACATCAGTGCACTCTATTTATCACTACAAATACACATGACGCCAAATTGATACAGCGGCCATGCCCGCTGTTCACTGATCAAGCTTCAGTTTGGCCCGAATGAGAAACTGACGAAAAGCCTGGTCCCAATGACGGGACACATAACCGGTGACAGAACTGACTCATCAGAGAACACGAAAGGAAAGCAATAATAATAAAAAAAATAACGGTAGTACTTACTGTGGCACGCGCCTGACTGAAACAAAAATCAGTAAACCCCTGGGGGTCGGTTACGGCGAGATCCGAGAGTCTAGTAACGTTGCAGGCGGCACCGCGATAAGCACGGTACCGTTATCACACACAACACGGCTTCGCTATCAGTCCTTCGCCCCGTGTGAACTGAGCCGGCCTCACAGCTAGTGGTAGCAGCAATCAGTGGTCCGTCACAGTTCAATTCCGATCAGCTAATGATGCCTCCGCTTGCCGCCGCACAGAAGTTAGGGCTGTTTCTGTCCTGGTATCACACACTAAAACAGCGGTGTCCGAGTCCTTTTTGTCAGTATGAATATCAGTGAACGATTTCAGCCCACAGTCACTCAACCCACATACGACTCTCTCTGTGTAGTTGCTCCACGCAAAGACACTGCGACAAAATACCCTACGGCAAATCACAGATATTCAGTGGGCGATGATATCTCGCAGTCAGTGTTTCGCTACAATCGTTGCTATGTGCTGCTGTGCCGCTTGTAGTGTCAGCCAGCCCAGGCAGCTCAAACACGTGAAACAATACAGGGATGATGATGACGCGAGTGTAGCTGCGAGTCGATTGCTTTCTCTTGTCTGCCGTTGTGCTGTTTTATTCTAGCTCCGCCTCGCTAGCACGCTCCAGTTGAGTCGGAAAGTCAGTGCGCGTGGCCCACTCTTTATCTTCCCCTCTGTGTGTGTGTGTACGGCTGTATTTTGAGACAGCACGCCACAAGTCTGCGAGTCTGTCTTGCTGCTACACAACAAGCACTACATGCACGCTACTACTCCTAGAGCTACCGATCAATCCGTGGCACGCGCGAACGCGTTTTTCGCCTACGGGGCTACACGCCGCACGCGCACACACGCCATGTACCGTTAGCAACACGTGCACAAAGTCAGTGTGGAGATCTGGGCATTTTCTGTCAGCTGGTATGAGCGGCGGCAGCGTTCATCCCCCCGTCCTAAACCAATTTCCATTTGCCTTCAAAACAAAACCTTCCCTCCTCCCAACCCAAACAGAAAGCTCCTGTTGGAAAGTTTCCCTCACTGAACACAGAAAACAAACCGCGGCCGATTCAGTTTTTCCCCGTAGTCAATTCTCGCACCGGTTCAATACTCCTCCTCAGCCGGTTCCCGTTTTGTTTTTCTTTCTTTCTTTCTTTTCATTTCCTCAGTATCCCCCCCCCCCCTCAGTTTTTTTTTTTCCTTTTACCATCCCCAACCCTTTTGACTCACTTTTAAAGGCAGAATGTGAAATTCTTAAGCGGTCGCTCTCTCTTTGTCCAAGCTAGAAAGTTTTGAAAAAACTGTTTGTTGTCTCACCTCATGAAATAACAGGCTCCTCTTCAGTCGGTGTCGGCCACTTCAAAGGCTGTGCTGAGCAGGTAAATCCAGAGAGCCCTCACACTTCGGAAGCTAGGCCGAGACTGGGAGGGTAAGCGAAGCCTCTTGATGTTCACCCCCTCAGCAGAACCTCACGCCCCCCTTGATTTCGCCTCGCGCGGGTGACACTCAGTGACGCCGTCAGTTGCCGCCGGCTTCGGACCGTCCGCGTCCTCCCTCTGCCCAATCATAGCATAAACAGTCACGTGACAAAACAGTCGACCAATAGCTCATATCGGGACAAACAGTGCATTGTGTGTTATTGACGAATGTATCGTAACCGTCGGTGATTTGTGTTTTAGCGGCCAGGCTGGCCGCGAGTGTGTATGACATGTGTAGCCGGGGAAAAACTGGTGTTTGCATGCATGTAGTAGTTGTGAAGCGAAACAGCAGCTGGTGTCCTTAGATAAGGCCACGGCGGGGCCGGGTGACAGATAAAATCAAACAGCAACCACTGACTGATACTGAGCAGAGGGATAACGGCATAGCTTAGTTACGGTGGGTTATTCGGGGCGATATCACTTTTGGGGACTATGATAGCAGTGTGCGTGCGCGTGCGCGCGCGTGTGTGTGTGTGTGTGTGAGAGAGAGAGGATGACGATGGTATCATTTCACGAGAGAGAGAGACAGAGGCAGAGACGCAGAGAGAGAAGGTGGGTGGGTGGGTGTTTGGGAATTTAACGTTCTTTTCCACCACGCAAGGGTGATACCAAAGACGGGGCAAAGCTTGCACAAATATTTGTCCCCAGACGGGACAGAGAGAGAGAGAGAGAGAGAGATGATGATGATGATGATAATGATGTTGATGTTTATGAATAATGATGATATTTTAGGGAGGAGCGGGGAAGGGGGGGGGGGTTACCTCCTCTCTCGTTTCATCAGTTTTGTGTGTTTGTCAGTCTATTTGTTTGTTTGGCGTTCTTGTTGTTTTTAGTGTTAAATCAATCACAATGTCAGTTATAGTGTAATAACGTAAACTTGACTATTCACGATTTCAGAAATAGAATGTGTAAATTTAAACTGAATGAGACGAAAATGGTCTCGTCATCCGACACATGAAATACCTGAATTAAACGGCTTTTTACCATAACATCCCCTCATCGACAACTACACACACGTACTCGCAACACCGGTGTTTCTGTCAATATATCTGACAGCCTCTCATCTTTTACTCCCTAATTTCAAGTGTCACGGTTCGTTGGACACACAAAATCAGAAGCGACAGCCTTCCATCGTCCGCACCAGTCGATCGGGGAGAGAGTGGGGAAGGGTGTGTGTGTGTGTGTGTGTGTGTGTGTGAGAGAGAGAGAGAGAGAGAGAGAGAGAGAGAGAGAGAACGAACGAACGATCGAACGAACGAAAGAACTTCATTTTCTAGCGGAAGTGATTTAACCGAACATGATCAAGTTTCAATCAGAGAGAGAGAGAGAGAGAGAGAGGGAGAGAGCAGGGAAGGGCGGGGGGGGGGGGAGGGAACTGAGGGAGAGAGTGAATTGAGAGGGGGGAGGGGCGGAGGAGAGAAACATAGAGAGAGGGGGGGGGGAATTGAGAGAGAGGGAGAGAGGGAGGAGGGGGTAAGAATTTAAAAGAGAGAGAATTGAGAGAGAGAGAGAGGGAGGAGGGGGGGTAAGAATTTAGAAGAGAGAGAATTGAGAGAGAGAGAGAGAGAGAGAGGGCAAACACATCGAACGTCAAGTTAGGAACATATTACTATTGGCAGATTGCCTGTATTCCGGGTCAGCTCTATAGGCAGGAGACGTTACGCGCCAAATTGAAATTGACAGTCATATGTTTGCTGAGTCTGTTTTTCCATTTTCATTGTACCGAACTAAATGAAAGCTGTGGCTTTTTTCTATCTCGCGAAAGTCTTGTGGTTATTAAGGGGACAGAAACGCTGCGTCACTTTCTCGAGTTGTCTTCCTTGAGCAAGTGGTGTGTATACAGGTTTTGATGTTGATAAAGTAAGAAAGTGTGGATCTGGAGATGAATACGTTTATCATAACGTGAATACGGTATAACCGAGTTGTGTTTTTAAAAAAAAATAGTATTAACTTTCGGACATGGAGTGACAGTTTTATTCTAATAAATAAAATGAAATGTGACATCTACTGCTAATATTTTTTTCTTTTTTTTTAAATTCATATTAATTTACTGCTGCATCTTACACCCTCCACCCACCCTTCCCCCCAAAATAAATAAATAAATAAAAGTGATGCAGATGCGTTATCCTCAACTGCTCAGTTTTGGAACGACATTTCATGAAGTACGATCTCTCTCTCTCTCTCTCTCTCTCTCTCTCTCTCTCTCTCACACACACACACACACACACACACACACACACACACATACCCGTACCCCCATCTCCTGCCTCAGCCCTAATCTACAGAGAGCATATATAAGTGTAGATCCGCAACCCATCCCATCTCGCCCCCTCCTCCCCCCCCCCCCCGCCCCCCGTTCACCCTTCCTTTCCCACCCCTCTCTAAACTACCCTCCAACCCCAACCGCTGTCAGTTGAGACGCCAAGTACTAATCACAAGTATATGAAATCCAGCTATGTGGGCGGACTTAAATACAAGCAAGTATTTTGTCCATTTTGTTCCCGTCAACCCTTCCATTGTTCCCATCTCCGGAACCTCCCCTCCCACCCATCACAGGAACCTCCAAAACTGAAAAATCATCCGCACTAAACAAAAAACATTGGCCTCGCAAGTTTTGACACATTATCAAAAAGGACAACCCTGCCTTTTGTGTCGTGTGCGAGACAGAAGACAAGGCCGAGATCGGAACCCGATGTTTTATAATCCGGGCCTGTAAGCTGACTCTGTCATTAAACTGGCCCAGCGGAACATTATCTCGAGAGGGGACCACTTCGCACAATGGATGAAAGCTGAAACAAAATACGTCTCTACGTTTGAGGGGGGACTGTTTGGGGTACTGATCCCGTATCGATATGGGTTATAGCTCGGAGTATGGTCCTGTTTGGTTAAAAGTTTTCGGGGTTTGGGGTTTGTTGTTGTTGTTGTTGTTGTTTTGGGGTTTGTTTGGGTTTTTTTTATGTTTTGTTGTTGTTGTTGTTGTTGTTGTTGTTGTTGTTTTTTTGGGGGGGGTGTTATAGCAGCTTTTGATGAAATTTTTTTCCTAGCATTTTCGACTGCTTTCTCCCTCAGTATGTCTGCCTGCCTGCACGTCTGTCTTTCCGTCTGTCTGACGCCCCCCCCCCCTCCCCCTCCCCCCACCCAAACCCCACCCACGCCCTTACTTCCCCGCTCTCTCCAAAACCTCCAAAATGAATTATTTGACGGAAATTTCTTCAGTAAATTTCATTTCGGGTATACATGGTTGACTCGGTACCTCTAATTTCCCCCAGAAGAATACAGACTCAGACTCAGACAGAGTTGATTGTTTTTTAGGCCTTGGCCTATATCAAAACGTCACACAAGTTGATGTACATGTACATACATAGATGAAACGATACAAAAATGAATAAATTTAACACTTCATCAAAACATTGCGAGAAACCATGCGGGAAACGGACCCGTTTTCCAATTCCATTTTCCAGAAGAATACGTAATCAGGTATAAGACGGTGGGCCGGGTGTAGTGGAGGGTGTGTGTGTGTGTGTGTGTGTGTGTGTATGTGAGGGGTGGTGGGTGGATGGGTGGGTGGGTTGTAACGGACGTAAACCACTACTGCAGCGCCATTTACATGAAAGACCTTCTTTTTTTTTTAAATCGCTACGAAGACTGACCGCAAACCACGTCGTTACACGACAAATACCGATACAGGCCGTATCACTCAGTGCTTTACCCAAGATGGTAGGTGCCATCGGAGAGTGTAAACAAGTCCCTTCTTTCTTGTCTTCGGCATTGATATTCATAGATATACACCGTCTTGACTGGCATTTGCCTAACCACACACACCCACGCCCATCGCTTCTTCGCGTGTTATAGACGCGTCCTAAGGGTCAGTAACAGGATTATGCTAATTAGTAGTCCCAAAGACTGTGACTTGGGCTAAGATTTTTAGGTGGAACACGGGGGTTAATGAAAATGGCGGGATGTTCCACGGTGCCTCAATGAAGATGGCGGGATGTTTCACGGTGCCTCAATGATTCAAAAGGGTTTTTGTTTTGTTTGTTTCTTTTTTGCGACGATTGCTCTTGGGTGTAGTCACGTGATCACGGGGTGTAGTCAAAATGGCGGAGAGTGTTTCCAGTGCTACCCTGCTTCAAAATCAGTGACTTGGCGACCACACTGAGCGCTCCAGTGGTGTAACAACTGTCGACGGAAGAATTTGAATGGTCGGCTGCTCGCACAAAGTGTACACAACATTGTATCGCATTAAGAGCTGTACTAATCGTCAAGATAGAGTATTTCGAGCGTACAGGCGCACTCATGCGCGAAAATGTTCCAAAATATAATATAAGCTGGCTCAGCAAAGATGGAATTAGCCCCCCCCCCCCCCCCCGAAATAAATAAATAAATAAATAAATAAAAATAAAAATAAATAAAAAAACTTACTAAAGCGTTACTACGATTCATACTCTATTTCAAACACATAGCTTTTTTTCTGGGAGAAATCACCAATCAAACTTTTCAATCGAAGAAGCACTAAAAAAAAAACCCTCATCGCCATCTTGCTAACCTACGAGCATTTTTACACGGTCTATAAGGGGTCAGAGACAGGCTTATGCTAATGAGTTGCCATGACAATGACCTGGTAAAGATTTTGGGGGGTGAAGTTTCAGTCGCTGCATATTATCTCACGATCTCAGCTAGAGTTACGTGTAGCTGGTTTTAATGGATGTCTGGTCTTTGTGTTTAAAATTCGGGGTCATTGTCGAGGTGAAATTGCTGTGTCAGCCTTGACGAAGTAGTTAGTGGCGTATGAAGCGTAAGGTGTCGGTCATTGTCGACATGTTGATAACTATGCCTAATTCATAGACATTTTTATAGTGAAGGACTGTGAAGCGAAGGCATCTAGGTTGATGTCATTTTCAAATATGGTGTTTGTTTGGCTTTTTTTTTTTTTTTTCGTTGTGAGTACGCATAGTACCTCTCTCTCTCTCTCTCTCTCTCTCTCTCTCATGCCAGACGTCTGTGACTCGTATAATAGATAAAAGGCTTTCTTCTATAAACCGTTCAGAAGTGACAGGTGCCGTCTATCTAGATCTTAGGAAGGCTTTTGATGTTGTCAACCATTCAGTCCTGTTAAAAAAGCTTCAGTTGTACGGACTTGGTTCTCCTGCGCTCTGTTTTATAAAATCTTACTTGAATAACAAGAAGCAAAGTATTCATCTTAATGGCAACTAC
This sequence comes from Batillaria attramentaria, assembly GCA_018292915.2. Taxonomy (NCBI): domain Eukaryota; kingdom Metazoa; phylum Mollusca; class Gastropoda; family Batillariidae; genus Batillaria; species Batillaria attramentaria. The sequence continues at coordinate 548,331 of JACVVK020000313.1, read as the reverse complement.
TCCTATAAAGGAACAGTTAAACATGGGGTTCCCCAAGGGTCTGTTTTAGGACCTCTTTCGTTCTGCATGTTTATTAATGACATGCCTATGCACATTTCTGTACAGTCAGTGCAGTGTGATCTCTTCGCCGATGATAACACATTGCACGTCTCCAACAAAAACATAGCTCAGCTAAGAAAGGACCTTCAACAGAGTTTACACGATGTTCTCTTATGGTGTGAATCCAATCATATTCAATTCAATTCAATTCAATTCAATTCAATAAATCTTTATTGTCCCAAAAGGGCAATTTGTTTTGCGGCTGTAAAATATATTACCTATAATGAAAATAAAAGTAAAACAAGATAGGGTATTAAACTGGATTAAATTAATTAAACGGTAAGTAAAAACAACAGCATTTTTCGTTATATACATATATCACAAATCCTCACTCAGTCCTTCCCTCCCCCACCCCCCTGCTCCTCTCTTCAAAAGGTACAGCCACCACACCCTCACGCACGCACCAAGCACACATTTAGTATGCACTAAACATCCGCAAACTAACCACACACACAATAAACACAAAACACACATGATTTACGAGCCAAACACTGAAGCTGAAACTGTGCCCTACAAGTCAGAGTTAACCAGGATGATTGCATTTGCAACAAATGACTGACGGTATCTCACTGTTTTCACTTTTGGCATTCTAAACCGCCGTCCAGATGGTAGCAGGACAAACTCAGAATGAAGTGGGTGCTGAACATCATTCAAAATTGTTGTAAACTTCCGTCTTGTCTGCCTTTGATACAAATCGGCGAGACAGAGCTGCTGTACCAGACAGAGCTGCTGTACCAGACAGATATGCATATTAACCCCCCAAAATCTGAAAGTATGCTAATAACCACTCGCCAAAAACACCAGCTCTCTCCCCCTCCCCTCGATCTTTCAATAGGTAATAACAGCATCAAGCAAGTTTCTGAACACAGACTACTGGGCATTATTGTCGACCACCAGCTTAACTGGAAGTCACATGTTGACTATGTCTGCAAAACCGTTGCAAAAAATTTATTTCTGCTATCCAAGCTCAAACATTACATTGACTCTGAATATTGTAAACTGTTCTATTTTGCACACATCAAACCCCACATTGACTACGTTTCCAATGTCTGGGGCGGTCGGTGGTCTAGTGGTTAAGAGACCTGTCACCAATGCGAGAGGTCAGGGGTTCGAGTCCCACTCGGGGCAAAGAATTTTTCCTTCTCGTATGTGACACCGTTCATTCGGGCCGATCGTCGGGGGTTCTCTCCGGGTACTCCGGCTTCCTCCCCCTCTGCTTTGGAAATGTTCAGCCCACCAAATTTGAAAAATAAATGCAATTCTAAATTCCCAAATTTAAATAGCTGAGCTGACCCTTCGCACCACGTGATTGTAATGTGTTTATGTCCGGTGTGTGAGAGAATGTGTGTGATTCACGTGAGCGTGCGTGTTGGGTTCAGTTCGCGGCGCTTTGAGCCGATTCATGAAATTGGGTAAAGCGCCTATATAATACTCATTATCATTATCATCATCATAACTGCAGCCAAATCACCTTAAATAAACTTAATTCTCGTCACAGAAGAGCTATCAAGCAAGTCCTACCTAACGCATCACTACCGACTGAACAACGATTCCATCAGCTTGGCCTGTTATCTCTACACAGTCAACATTATCTAAACAAGCGTTTACTTATGCACAGCGTTGTACATGGTCAGGCTCCATCTTACTTGAAGTCATTTGTTACGCTGCCCAACCAATGCTCTCATAGCATTAACAGCACCAGGAGCAGCTGCATACCACTTCCACTGCCTAGGATAGACCTCTACAGAACAAGCTTCGCTTTCTCTGGCCCATATGTATGGAACTCTCTACCCGCCACGCTAAAAGCAATCCCCTCTCGGACACTGTTTAGAAATAAACTCTATTCCCATTTAATAGAAAGGGACAAACCAAGATAATAAATATATACGTGTACATCCTACAAACAACTATGAATGATTAAAGACAAACCTTCCAAACAGCTAGGCCATTGGTGATGAAGCATCGATCTCTGTATATACAATATTTGATGTATATTGTTTAGAGTGGCCGGAGGTTACTGGTCATCAATATGCATTGCTTGATAACTTCCACCTAGCCGTCGATGGCCATTACTCATGTGTGACCTTAACATGTCATTTTATATCCTCTCGACAGGGTATGCAAAACGTATGCTATTTTAGATGTGTGTGTGTGTGTGTGTGTGTGTGTGTGTGTGGTTTCTTATATTGCAATTTTTTATTTACTCATGTGTATGTTTTCCACCGTTCATAGTCTTTTCTTTAGTCATTTTGTAGTGCCTTTTTTGTGTAGCAACGGCTGATTGAAAACTGACCAATGTATGGCCAAATCTTTTCCGTTGTAAAATAAAGTTCGTTCGTTCGTTCGTTCGTTCGTTCGTTCTCTCTCTCTCTCTCTCCCTCTCTGGTAGTTTTAATTTATCGGAATTACTGACCAGTTTAGCCTGACATTGCGATATTGTCAATATGTACTTGTCCCCCCCCCCCTCCCCCCTCCCCCGGGCATTATCATAAGCGGTGCTTGTTTATCCTCACTAACTGTTTACTTGTATGACTTGTGTTGCAATAACCCTGTTTAAACCAAATATGTCACTGCAGACATATTAATTATATTGATAACTATGCTGCTGACAACAAAGACCCCTCCCTCCCCCCTCCCCCCGCTTCCCCACTCCGAAAAAAAAGAAAACAAAACAAAAATGAGGTTCCTTGGGATTCGAACTCATGACTCGATCATTGATAGCCGAACTCTCTTCCACTTCAGCCATCCGATCTCACCAAAACAATATAGACTGCAAAAGGAACTCTTTCTTTCTTTCTTTCTTTCTTTCTTTCTTTCTTATTTCTTTCTGTCTTTAGTGTGTGTGTGTGTGTGTGTGTGTGTGTGTGTGTGTGTGTGTGTCCGACAAAATATCAAAAGGTAACAAGGAAAGCGTCTAAATACAGACGCGAAAACAATTTCTTAAGATCACGAACACAATATAAAAAATCAGCTCGCACCAGGTCCCACTGAAAGATTATCGGTAACTTGCTGACAACATGTCGCAACGCAAACGACACGATTGTCGGCAACTTTTAGCTCTAGCGACTTGTCGAATTTAGTCCGTACGTGCGGGAAAAATAACAATAGAAGCAAGCCCTTGCACAATCCATAACGTCTCTGGCATGTCTGGCAAAAGAACAATTGAAAGGATCTTTACACAAAGAGATAAATTCTTTTTCTGTTTCCTACTCGACTGAATAGCATTTCGCAATGACATTTTAGGAAACCTTTCTACTACACATTGAGTCGCAAAGGTCTGGGAACGCCCTGCGCCCGTCGGGGTGTAACCAAAATGGCGGAGAGTGTTTCGGGGGTGCTACACAGCTTCAAAAGCTTGCAATTTCTTAATCACGTAATTTTAATTGGCAAAATCAGTATGCATAAGTAAATACAGATAAGGTACACCTACAAACATAATAAGCATGTTCGAAAAGGAAACTCAGTTAAGACATTTGTCCATGTACTAATTACAAAAGCATGGATTTAAAACAGGGTGGCAGCTGACCGTAGTATTTGGTCTGCTGCGTATCAAACAACAAAAGAAAAAAGAGTGCGTGAGTTGCAGTTGAAAATTCACCACTATATATATATATATTTAATATAGAATAGGAACAAAGGCGTCGCTAAATCCGAAAACATGCGCTCAATCAGGTCAATTTGAAAGTAGGGGAAGTAAGTAAAGCTGAAAGCGCTCCCTAGATCTAGAAGATGTGTGCTTTGTATGCCAGTGGACAAGTCCGCCTTGCCCTATATTGGCTACAAGCCACATTGGAAAGGGGGGGGGGAACCTACCATGCTACAGCGGTAGCATGGTAGGTTCCCCCCCCCCCCTTTCCAATGTGGCTTGTAGCCAATATAGGGCAAGGCGGACTTGTCCACTGGCATACAAAGCACACATCTTCTAGATCTAGGGAGCGCTTTCAGCTTTACTTACTTCCCCTATATATATATATATATATATATATATATATATATATATATATATATATATATATACACATACCAAATAGTTATATGAATGTAAAAAAAAATTTCCGTTTAGTTTAGTATTTGTTATGTGTGTAGTATAAGTCAAAGAAGGAACAAATGAAGAGAGGCCAATCAAACAAAAAATTTTTTTGCAGAAAATTAATAAAAAGGTTTTGAGCGGCCTCCATGCTACTGAGGTTAAAAAAAAAGCACAAAAAAGGCACTTAAAAAAAAAGCTTTAAAAGCTTCGACGATGGTTCCTATCACGAAAGGTCATATGTTTGAAATACGAGCATGCACATGTCTTGGTATTAAAGTAAGGCTTTGGTCAAAATCGTTTTCTGGTCAATAAACATGCCCTTTCTTTCACGCTGACAAACGGAATTCAGTTGAAACCACTCGGTGCTACTCAAACCCGGGAGCCGGGATAGCCGAATGGTAGAGCGGTTGGGCTCTCAGTGCTTCGGGTCGTGAGTTCGCATCCCAGCTGGGGCCAAATATTTGTACTGGCCTTTTTCTCGTTGCCCTGTCTTTGCCAATATCACCCTTACGTCGGTGGTGGGAAAGGACGTTAAACTCCCAAACACCCACCAACCCACCCGCTACTCCAATTTGGAAATGGAAAGACTATGTGCTGCTGCTTGGAAACACTTTGTGCTGGCGGTACTACTATATGGAATACGCTCATATTTCGTAACTATGGTGTTGCCCGACAGGAGTCATCGTGGAAACATTTCAAGCGGAATAGCACCAGAAACACACGCCTCCATTTTGATTACACCCCGTGCTGCTAGGGGAGAAAAAAAATCAATGCTTTGATGCATGTCGGTACGTGCTTTCTTAAGAAATTGGCTGAATCGTACAACTAACGACGTAGGCCTATTCAAGTTTAGCATCCACGGCCTATTTTCACTGTGGGAATATATTCCTTTTATGGGCAAAAGCCGGGGAACCCTAAAAGGTCGTGTGACGTCGGCAGTGACGTTGACTTATGGCTGCCTCAGTGTCGACTGGGAAAGTGGGACGCGACTGCAGCCGGTCGAACTAGTCATTTCGTCTATTCTGCGGGAAATTCTACCCCGCCCATCATAGGAAGGAAAAACCAATCGTACACTGTACCTAGAGACTGAGCTATGGGTCTTGTTTCGGGCTAACGAGACAGCAGCTTAGCACTGTGTCTCAACGCGGCGTGGGCGGGAGGGAGATCTGTCTTTGGTTTCTCATGCTTTTTTTGATTAAAAAGTCAGGTCTTGTTTTCCAGTAATGTCTACGATAATCACCCCCGAAGAATGTAAGAAACTGTAAGTGCGTAGGCGAGGGGTAGGGGCTGGAGGATGGGGATGGGGGAAGGTGGTGGGGGGGGGGGTCTTTTCTTTCTCGTAGTGGTTTCATTCAAGAGTCGAGAAGCTCGTTTTCCAGTAATGTCTCTGATAATCACCGCAAGACTGAATGTAAGAAATTGTAAATCCGTCCTTCCTCTCTGGTAAGTGCGCGGGCGTCTGCCTGTAGCGTAATCCAGCTAAATCTCCGGTGTGTGTGTGTGTGTGCGTGCGTGCGTGCGTGCGTGCGTGCGTGCGTGCGTGCGTGCGTGTGTGTGTGTGTGTGTGTGTGTGTGTCTCTCTCTCTCTCTCTCTCTTTCTCTCTCTCTCTCTCTCTGCGTGCGTGCGTGCGTGCGTGTGTGTGTGTGTGTGTGTGTGTGTGTCTCTCTCTCTCTCTCTCTCTGTTCGTGCGTGCGTGCGTGCGTGCGTGTCTGTCTGTCTGTCTGTCTGTGTGAACAACATTTTTTGGTAACAAATTAGTGATAGAAACTCAGAAAGCCGTAACACTGTTGCAGCTCCGAGCTCGCGCTCTTAAAATACATCTTTCTGTAAATCCGCTGGCCGCCCACAGTGTCTGTTTTATGAGGTCAGAATATATCCTCTCTATCCTCCGCCTCACTCCCACGTCCACACGAACACGCACATGCACGTAAATTTTACCATCTTACGAGGGATCGACGGAAAATCTCTTCCTTCCGTTGGGTGGCTTGACAGTTACGCCGAATTCTCTGTGGCGGGTTGACCACAGATTTTCAGCTGAGGTCGATTTGGTTGTGCCACACAAAGCGAAAGAGCGAACGCACAGGCGCGTGCCCACACACAGACACAGACACATACACACAGACAGGGTGGGTGGGTGGGTGGGTGTTTTAGGGGTTTAACGTCCTTTTCCACCACATGCCGGTGATATCAAAGACGGGGCAACGATGAGAAAGCCAGCACAAACATTTGGCCCCAGCCGGGATACGAACCGGCTCACGACCCGAGCATTAGAAGTCCAACGCTTTACCATTCGGCCACCCCAGCTCCCCCCAAACAGGCAGACAAACAGACAGACACACACACACACACACACACACACACACACACACACACACACACGCACACGCACGCACGCACGCACGCACGCACGCACGCACGCACGCACGCACACTATAGAGAACCCAACTGCACTTCAACAACATCAAAGAGTTTTAGTTGTAGTTTTTGTTTGCTTGTTTGCTTGTTTTTGTTTTGATTGTTTTTGTTCGTTTGTTGTTGTTGTTGTTGTTGTTTGTTTATTTTGCTCTGGTTTGTTGTTGTTGTTGTTTGTTGTTTTGTTTTTTGTGTTTGTTTTGCTTTGTTTTTTGGTTGTTGTTTTGTTTGTTTGTTTTTGTTGTTGATTTTTGTTTTGTTTTGATTTGGTTTGGTGGTGTGTGTTTTGTTTGTTTGTTTGTTTGTTTGTTTGTGTGTTTGCTTATGTTTTTTTAAGTTTTGAGGATGCCTTTTTGGTTTGGTTTGGTTTGGTTTGGTTCGGGGGGGGGGGCGGGGGGGGGGGGGACACACCATAACACACAAACGTTCAGTACACCGCATGCACGAACAGGCCAACAAAAAGTCACACAAACACTAAACCCAAAACAAAACCACCACCACGCCTCACTGACCTGTCACGGCCCAACAACAACAACAACAACCCCAAACCAGCCTGATCGAACCACCCCAAAACTGATCAATACCCTCCTCCGCTCAGTGAACGGTGAATCTGATCGGGCGGTGGTGACTGGTGAACGGTCTTGACCGCTGGTGACGGCGTGGTGAATATAGAAACTATAAACATAAGCTCCGCTGGCCTCTTTGACAAGCCAGGAGGTTTTTGTTACGGCTGTGCCAGTCTTATTGGCACCCACACAAAGCAGTCATTCAGGCGCTCTGCCCATTCAGTCTTTTCAGCCCCCGCGGGCAAAATCCTATCAGTCGGCGAGTGTCGCCGCCCTGCCCGTTATGTGTATTGTTCTGCGGTAAATAAATAGACCCGCTCGTAGTCTGTGTGGATGTATAGAGTGGAGCGGAATGGCGTTTTGTGGCAGGGGAAAACCTGCTTAAACATGCACCCTCCCGATCTGCTTAATATGCAGTGACTAACACCCCGGTTAAATGGTCGTAAGATTCTAATGGGGGTAATGTTGCAAACTTTTTTGTTGCATCATAACCCTCAAGGTTATGATCGTTTCCTACTGGTCGTGTGATCTGAATCTGAGCCAGTGGAACAGAAGTAAGCATAATTATGTGGACAGCCCAGTGGTCTGTCTGGATTGAGCAGTGTTCATGTGGTCTACCGAGCAAGAGAAGGAAACATTTTTTTTTTTTCGCCCCGAGTGGGACTCGCGCGAGCAGTCGAACGTACAAATTCTACGATTGTTACACTACTAGAGCGTTCAGTGTGGTCGCTGCGTCATCGAGTATGCTAATGTTGGCTCAGTGCCAGCATTACAGACGCTGTCACTGTCCAGGTGTCTAAGTGGTGAGGATAGTTACTTGGAAAACATCTCACTACGATCTGTGAGCGTAAAAAAAATGTTGGCATTAGCTCTATTAAGTCCTGTCCTTTTTTTCTGTCATAAAGATCCCGGCGTTAATCAGGCCCGGGAACTACGGCACCTGCGGAGCCGGTCGTGTAATCATCCACATCATGAGATACAGTATGTCATGCCAAGGGAAGCACCCTCAAAGTCGCACCCGTGAAGTGGGTGAATCTCGGCTGTGTGGCAACAGCCTCCCCATCGGGCCCATAGCACAACCGCTTCTACCTAGGTAGAAAGAAAAAAAAATCCCGCTTGCCTCGGCTGGGACACGAACTCTGGGTCCATGTTCCAAAGTGCTAACCACTACACTACGTCGGCCGGTACTCCCTTTAAGTTTTACTGCAGGTTTCCGTTGGGCGTGGATCGAAACAGCGTGGTTGTTGTGTTTGTCCCTGTACAGGTATTATCGGAAATCTTGTAGGCGCCCGCTGTTGTCACTGTCTTCCTGGCATTGAGAGTGAAATATCATACGGCATCGGTTCGTTTTTTGAGGGGGTGGAACTGCACGTATCTATCGAATTTACATACGGAGCAGTTGGTGGAAGGTTGTGAATGAATGGTGGGGGATTGGTTAAGCTGTGGGTGTGTACAATTACGGAAGATATATCGAGTGATGAGGTTTAGTTTTGTCAAGTGGACTGTAGCTACGTAAGGAGAATGCTTGAGGTCGAAAATAACGCTGTCTGTCTGTCTGCCTGCCTGCCTGCCTGCCTGCCTACCTGTCTGTCTGTCTGTCTGTCAGCTTGTCTGTCAGCCTGTCTGTCAGCCTGTCTGCCTGCCTGTCTGTCTGTCTGGTTTTGTTTTTGTTTTTCTTCTTCTTCTTCCTTGTATTTCCTTTTATATTTGCTATTGTAGTCTTCATTTTTTTTAACTGTTGTAGCAACGGCTGATTGAAAATTAATCATTGTCTGGTTAAATCACTTCCGTTGGAAAATAAAGTTCGTTCGTTCTTCTGTCTGTCTGTCGGGCGGTCGGGCGGTCGGGCGGTCAGTCACTAGGACCGCGTAAGTGTACGAATCGTTTAACAATGTTCGTTGTTGTTTTTTTTTTCTTCTCCAAAAGTGTGGGTGGTTTTGCACCCAGCATGTATGGCGCGCAAAGTTCCTTCTTTAAAAGTATGCCGGGTGGCAGTTTTGCACCCACCATGTATGTCGCGCAAAAATCTTTCTTTTAAAAATCATGGGTGGTTTTGTATCCACGATGTACAGGGGCGGTTGTACAACGTTATTGTTGCTTACCTACTTGTTTATTTACGAACAAAATCACACACGTTTTGCACGTCACCAACACCCTTTCTGACAAAAGTCCAAGGATCTAGCGTAAAAAATGAGCCACGAACGCTTGGAATGGAAGTGTGGAGTGCAACTCCACCAACGACGTACGTACGGCGAAGGTTAAGCAATGATATGTCAACGACTGTGGAAATCTTGTATAACAGTTACTTACTCGCTCGCTGCGTGTCGTTTTAACTTTGCTCGCTCGAGAAGGTCACAGTGACCTGAGGTTATGTGGTTAGTACGAGCAGTCACTGAGTGTTAAGGTCCGGGTAGCGTGTATTTAGTTGGATTGATACGACATGTACTCTGTGTGTGTGTGTGTGTGTGTGTGTGTGTGTGTGTGTGTGTGTGTGTGTGTGTGTGTGTGTGTGTGTGTGTGTGTGTGAGAGAGAGAGGACTCGACTCGACTCGACTCGACTTTTATTGATGAGGCCAGAGGCCCATATCAAGGGTTACATGAGAGAGAGACAGAGACAGAGACAGAGAGACGGACAGACAGACAGACAGACAGGACAGATTCTGATATGGACATGTACCCTTATTTGATGAAAGGCTTTGGCTTATGCGCTATGGGTTTCATAAACACAACTCCTTTTAACCTTCTATATACTACGACGTAAAACTCCTAAACACCCACCCACTTCTACTACTTATTGCCGGTATAGTCGGACATACATCAGACCTCCATGTGGGGTAGCACCTTCTTAACCCCTAAACCCTGATTTTACTCTCCGATAACTTGATTAAACTGAAAAAAAAAAGTTACCATACCTGCCCTATCAATATCAACGATAACGTTCATACCAAACCAGTTCCTTTGAGGCCCAAACGATAAGCTACTCTGACAAGACCCGATTTATCACCCGCGAAGCCTAAAATATCTATGTTGATCAGATAAGTGTCTGAGTTCGGACCATGATATCATTTCCTAGGAAAGAATTTTTCACCGTGGATTTTCAAAGACGTCAAAGCTGACAAACAAAACAAAACGTGACATTGAAAGCATAAAAACAAGCTCTCTTCCGTGCACAGAGTTTGGCCAAGAAATTCGAACTGTCACAGAACCGTGAATTAAGTTCGAACAGGCGATCTTGAATGCGTCAGAGTTTGCATATACACTTATCGTATTTTATTGCTGTGATTCTGAAAATCTGATGTTTTAAAGCTAGATTTTAAAGCTGGAACTTAAACTGGATCTTCTAGTTGTGTGATTTTGCAGCGTGAGTTCAATGTATGTGGGCATTTTCTTTGTACACACGCACTGGCACATCTCGGTACGCGTTCATGACTCTGTCATTGTACTGTCTTGGCTCTGTATGGTTTACACGAATTACGGTTAACATGAACAAATTTTCACCATCCCCTGAAATTCGTGTTAAGCGGGTCCCACTGTGTATGGTATATGCGCCTCATTTAGATGGAGTTTTCCTTTCCAAATCGAGTCAAAATCACGGGCAGACTTGTTTACGGTGCCTGTCTCGCCCTCGTGTACACACGCACGCACAAATATCAAGCGCGCACGCTAAAAAAAAAAAAAATCCCACGTTCATCTTTCGATGAAGAGTAGGCTGTGGCCGGTGGC
>JACVVK020000313.1:527500-532500 GCA_018292915.2 Batillaria attramentaria | reverse complement strand
CACACACACACACACACACACACACACACACAAAGTGACTCAGAGAACCGAAATACGCAAAACGCGAACGGAACGTTACTGCTCCATTCAAACCACTGTAAGCCACTGACAATCGGAAATAGACACTGTTTAACTGCGCGTATATCAAAGACTGCGAAACAACTCTGCGCCGGTCTTTGACGATACGCTGTCGGCGGCTGCTTGTTCTATACCTACAGGCTGTTAATTACTGGTGTACGTTTCTTTTCATAGGGTCAAAATCAGACACGTTCGTTCACCAAATAATAATAATAATAGATATTCATATGGCGCTTATACTCAGCGAGACCTCAGCGCTTACGAAGCTAAGATAAATAAAAAGAAGTATAATGACATGAAAATAATGCTAGAGAGAACAATGAAAGAGAAGGCAGTTCCGGTACACACACACACACACACACACACACACACACACACACACACACACACACACACACACACACACAGAGAATTCTGTCAATCCTTCATTACAGTTGCTGGGCTGAGAACAAGTGTGTTATGAGCTTAGTGTTAAAGGGGGGGGGGGGGGAGGTTCACTAAACCGATATAAATCAAATACAGAGTTGGTTATTAAAAAGACAAACTCAATTCTCACCTTAGCAAAGAGTCCTGAAGGAATTCCTTCGTTTCTTAAAATTCACTACCTTACAACACAAAACACAACACAACTTCCCTCACCCACTCGGGCCACTAGCGTCGTCAAATTAACAAAGTCTATGTACGTTCAACCAATAGAAGGAAAATACAGGGTTGGTTATCAAAAACACAAACTCAGTTCTTACCTTCACAAAAGAGTCCTGAAGGAATTCCTTACTTTCTTAAAATTCACCACCCCACAACGCAAAACACAACTGCGTCAGCGGACGGAGCCGTTCTCGTAATCCAACACAGAAGTTGTACGTTCCCTGCCCTGCCTAAACCGCTCCGAACTCCACTCCTATGCCCTGTGCCCCTTATAGCATAGGCTGCGCGAGAATTGAAGTCAGTCAGCACGGATCGCGAGGAAGAACCAATCAACCGTGAAGTTCTCAAACCCATAGATCCCGTGTTATTGTATTGTATTGCTTGTGATCGGTTGTCACAAGTGATCTGTACGGAGCGGGCCTCTCCCTCTGTGTGAGTGTGTATACCTTTGTAGGAATCTTGCGTGCATATTTAAGGGTGTTTTTCGTTGGCTGTACTGCCCATGGAGTGCAGAGGTCGGTATAGTGGGTTTTTTTTTTTTTTTTGCTTCTTGGAAGAAGTACGGTGAAACTGTTAGCTTTCTTCTTCTTCTTCTTCTTCTTTTCTCTCTTTCCGGGTTTCGTTTTCTTCTTTTTGTCTTTCTACTGGAGCATTGAACTCTCTCTCTCTCTCTCTCTCTCTCTCTCTCCCCCCCCCCCTCTCTGGTGTGTGTGTGTGTGTGTGTGTGTGTGTGTGTGTGTGTGTGTGTGTGTGTGTGTGTGAGAGAGAGAGAGAGAGAGAGAGAGAGGGCGCAGCTGAATCAGTTCCACGAAAGAAAGAAGAATGCAGTAGGTTTCCGAAATACTGTTGATTCTGGCCAACACACACACACACACACACACACACACACACACACACACACACACACACACACACACACACACACACACACACACACACACACACGGAAAGAAAAACACATATGGCCCCAAGCTAACATCACTATATTTTGGTGTTTGTAAATATTATTTTTGCTTGACAGCTTACGTCACAAACACAATCCCACCACCCGTCTACAAAGCCAGCTACACCTGTCTATGCAAGTTTATCCTACCAGAGACCCCTTGCGGCGAAATCTCTAAGCTCTGGCAGTCTGTCTTTGAGCCTAAGGCCTGAATAATACACCACCAAAGAATTCATGTATATATACGCAGGCAGAAGGCCGCCACAAAAAAGGTATATCCTTTGGACACGCTTCAAACTCACCGCAGACAAAAGGTACCAAAATGTCGTCTGCTAACAGACACACGCTGACTGTTGGGCCAAATGCGCCCCAAAAAGGTATACCTTTTGAAACGCTTCAAACACATCGCAGACAAAAAGGTACGAAAATGTCGTCTGCTAACAGGCACACGCTGACTGTAGGCCCAGTGCGCCCAAAAAGGTATACCTTTTGAAACGCCTCAAACGCAACGCAGACAAAAGGTACGAAAATGTCGTCTGCTAACAGACACACGCTGACTGTATGGCTAAGTGTGCCCAAAAAGGTATACCGTTATGAAACGCTTCAAACACAACGCAGACAAAAGGTACGAAAATGTCGTCTGCTAACAGACACACGCTGACTGTATGGCTAAGTGTGCCCAAAAAGGTATAGCGTTATGAAACGCTTCAAACGCAACGCAGACAAAAGGTACGAAAATGTCGTCTGCTAAAAGACACGCTGAGTCTACGCCCAAGTGATCCACAGAAAGGTACTATATCCCATTCAATGCCTCAAACTCAACGCAGACAAAAGGTACCAAAATGTCGCCTGCCTTAAAACACTCGCTGACTCTACGGCCAAGTGCGAAAAAGAGTGGCTACCCTTTTCAACGCTCCAAACTCACCGTAGACAAAAAGTACCAAAATGTCGTCTGCTAAAAGACACACGCTGAGTCTATGGCCAAGTGCTCCACAGAAAGGTACTATATGGCTGAATTAGTGGTAAACAGTGAGCGTGGGTAAAGCGATTGTGTTTCTGGTGCAACTACACTTCAAACGTTTTCAGTGAAGATGGCGCTCCGGGAAAGCCATGTGTTTAAAGTCTCAGTGCGTACGATAGGCATACTACAGCGTGAGGAAATCTTTTCATCAAATGCGCCGAATCTGTGCATCAGAATCAGTCACTTGGATCACAGCATAGCATATAAGATCATTGTGTTGACTCTGGCCAGCGTATCAGTTGTTCTAGAAGCGTACCGCGTACTGAGCAGACAACGTCATTTTCCTTGCGGACTGAGGACCAGCTAGACGGCGCTGATTGGTTGCTATTTTTGTCAGCTTTTTCGCGTCCCAGTCCGTTCAAAAATGGACCGTCGGCTCAAAGAAAGTCGTATTTCTCTAATATTAGAAGCCACAAAGTCACGAAAAGGATCGCAATGTCCAAATGACACTTCCTTCTATCTAGCAGACAGCCTTACAGCTTCGAAAGCGGAAGTTTTCCATCTCAGCGGTGTTACGAACATACAGCCTTTAAAAATATGAGTTTACGCGCGTCCTTACATTGCGGTAATGTGTGAGTGAAAGCCGTTTCATGATCCTTTTTCTTTCACACAGACAAACCGAAATTCAAGGAGGTGTTTCCTGTGTAACAAGACGGTTGTACTCCGTGCGTGAAGTGCGTCGGGTCAAAGCATACTACTACTACCACTACTACTGCTACCAAACAAGGTGCCTCAAATAAACACCAAACATGACCCAACGCTCAAATTGTGTCCGTACCGCCTTCACTCTCCGCCATCTTTATTAACTCCCCCGTGTATATATATATTTTTATATATATATATATATATATATATATATATATATATATACATAGATATATATATCCGTGAGCTATTATAACGGCGTTCAGTAAGCACGGGTAAAAAAAAAAGTATATCGCGCTGTACAGCCTGACTGACAGCTGTGTGTTCAGTCCATTGTAACTGCAAGCATTGGTAATGAGCGGAATGGGCCGTGTGTTCCTGTACACAGTATATGCGTTCTCCTGTGTACACGGCTTGTATTTGTCGTGAAAGCAATCCGCTAACACTCTGAAGTAATGGCGGTTCAGTGATCGGGGGGTATTACCGGACAAAGAACGTATTGTTGAGCAGTTTCGTTTTCTTTTTTTCTTTTTTTCTTTCTTTTCTTTTTAGATCGGACCTTGAACAGATTGGAGGCGGTTCGGCGATTGTAGAAAGTTTATTACACAGTAAGGGTTCACTCGTAGGTCAGTCGGGACTTTCTTTTAACTACTTCATTATCCCTTTCGGCAAATTCGGGCTGCTTCACCCGGGGGAGAAACCCCCGATGAGCAGCCTGGTAGCCAGGAAACCGGTTTCACATATCACAAGCTCGACCAGGGCTCGAACCCACGCTTCATCGCCATGACATTGGTGACAGCCGTTCAGTAGCGCAGCGGCTAAATCCGACGCGCTACCTATTAGACCACCGCTCACAAACCACTAACTACACGAGAGTTGGGGCGGGGGGGGGGGGGTAACGTCCTTTTCCACCACATACACCGATACGGGTGATATCAAAGACGGGGCAACGAGAAAAAAGCCAACGCAAGTATCTGGCTCCAGCTGGGATTCGAACTCACGACCATTGACAGTCGTACGCTCTGCCATTCGGTATTTTCCTGCTTGTACCTACTGGACGTCCTTACAAGTATGGCCGTATCTGCTGTTTTGCGAGTAATTTGAATTAACTAGCGAGTTGGTGAGTACTGCTGTTTGTATTTTTGGTTTGCTAACAAATGAAAGAGGTGAATAAAATGAAAAGAGAAACAGACAGACAGGCGAACAGGGTAGGTAGGGAGGGACGGACAGGCAGACAGGCAGGTACACAGACAGATGATAGATGAATACATACAGGCATACATACGTACATATGTGGGTGAGGGAAGTTGTGTTGTGTTTTGTGTTGTAAGGTGAATTTTAAGAAACGAAGCAATTCCTTCAGGACTCTTTTGTGAAGGTAAGAACTGAGTTTGTCTTTTTAATAACCAACTCTGTATTTGATTTATATTGGTTTAGTGAACCTCCCCCCTCCCCTACACCTTTAACACTAAGCTCATAACACACTTGTTCACACACACACACACACACACACACACACACACACACACACACACACACACACACACACACATACATACATACATACCGTTATGCATGCATACATACATACATACATACATACATACATACATACATACATACATACATACATACATACATACATACATACATACATACATACATACA
>JACVVK020000313.1:520000-525000 GCA_018292915.2 Batillaria attramentaria | reverse complement strand
GAATAATCTTTCCTCTCCATAACCTTGAACGTACAGCCTAATTTTCTGTTAATCCCAGATATTCCTGCATTGGTTACGTGTGCAAACATGCTTATCAATTCCCTTGACTGAAACATGAATGCTTTGTACCCTTGTATACGTACCGCCCGATATGAGGAGAACCAGGGTGGGGTCAATCTAGTTTACCTGATTAGTTCAACCTCCCGGTGGATTACTCCCGTCGTTTGGTGAAAGGGATTAAGTGCTTATAACGTCCATGGTGATGCTGCCGTTTTACGAAAGGACGGTAAATTGGGGGGGGGGGGGAGGGGGGGGGGAGGGGGGGGGCTATTTCAGTGCATGTGTACATATCCACTCAGTATTTAACTATTTGTAGACGTGAGGCATGCGTGTGTAGCTCCCACGTATTCACGCTATGTACAAAGGCGATAAAACTTTTAAAAGATGTGGCTTGTGGGGGGGGGGGGAGGGGAGGGGGAGAGGGGATTTTACAGGTAGGGTGTTTAAAAACTTCACTTTTTTCCCCCGCCACAGAGAGAAATTCAAAGACGGGTGACAAAGGAGAATCTGTGCGAGCTTTTGACACAATAAGGACTGAGATGCTCGGGTCTAGAGTTCGAGTCCCGGCTGGGGCCAAATATTTGTGCTGGCCTTTTTTTCTTTTTTTTTCTTTCTTTTTTTCTCGTTGCCCCGTCTTTGACATCACCCGTAATGAAGGAAAAGGACATATAACTCACAAACACCCCACCCTCCCACTTGCGCCACTACCGCTGACAAAACAAAACGCGTTTTACAGTGCAGGAGTGCAGACACCGTCTTTGCTAACAGTTCAGTTTCAGTTTCTTTATTTCCAGAAACCCCATCACATATTTACACATAATATACATATATATATATATATATATATGTATACATTCAGCCAGCATGGCTACAGGTGGTCTGTAATCTGTACACAAGTCAGCAACAGGAACAAAGTACATGTATTCACACTGAGGCATATAATTATATACTTCTGTCTCCTCGTCCACATCTATACAGAGCACAGTAACAAATCAAACAAAACAAGATGGCCACCAGCCCAATATGTTGTTTCCATTCAATGACCTGCTGTAGTCACAGTCGTAGTCGTTGTGTCATGTATGCAGCCCGCGCGCACACGCAAGCATCCTCGTCCACATCTATACAGAGCACAGTAACAAATCAAACAAAAAAACAACCGTTTCTTCTTACATTAGCACACATATAGTTGTGCCTGGGGTGGGTGGGGTGTTTGGGGGTTTATCGTCCTTTTCCTACTTGCTCACATCTACATTAGATGCACGCGTACGCGCGCGCGCACGCGCACACACACACACACACACACACACACACACACACACACACACACACACACACACACACACAAAACCAACTTAGTCATTCGTATTTGCGTGTGCTAATACAGAGACTCGTATAGATATATACGTGCACTCCATTTTTTTGTCGTACGCTTTGGGACGGGCACACAAGGCGGGATGCGTCATTCGGTGCATGTCGGATCTAAACAGTTTCCAGTTTGCCAGGTAGGTGTCACATAGACTCGAACCACGTACCCTCAACACACAGCTAACACAGACTGGCGCCCTCAGCCTTAGATCTAGGCCAGCGTCGACCCTTGAAACAAGCTGAAAGATTTCGGGGGGGGGGGGGGGGGATGTGTAGTCACGGAGGGTAACTTCGCCACGCGAAGCACACGGAGCACGATTATAATCACTGAGGGTCCGTTTAAATAGTGCGGGGCAGGTTCAGATATGTGTGGGTATGTGAGGAAAAGTTAGGAAGAGCTAAATCATCTGAAAAAATAAACCGTAAAACAGCAACAAATGTACCTACAAACTTCATGTTGTACTCTGGTATACTAAATGCTGTAAGAGACTATAAAAGGAGGATTGGATTAGAAACAGATAGGAACTGCAGGGGCGCCGGAAGATGTTGGGGGGAGGGGGGGCAGAATCTCGGAGGGGGGAACGTTGCCCGAAGAAAGTGAACAGCGGGGGGGGGGGGGGGGGGGGGGGGCGATCAAATGCTGCGTAGACAAAACCTTTACGAACCAGGACGTTGCCCGAAAAAAGTGAAAAGCGGGGGGGGGGGGGGGGGGGGCAATCAGAGCAAAAACAGAAGTTCTCTGTTGGGTGGGATGAGGGAGAGAGCACTAAGAGGGGTAGGGGGAGAGGTAGGGGAAGGGGGGGGGGCATGGCTTTGCCCCCCCTCTTGCCATAGTCACCTGATTTTCCAGGGGGGGGGGGGCAAAAAGACACTCTTGCCCCCCCTGCTTGGGTACAGGGGGGGGCAGCTGCCCCCCCTGCCCCCCCGGTTCCGGCGCCCCTGAACTGTATTATTACCGATTATTCTAAAGTGTGGAATTTTACCCTGAATGGAGGATGTAAAGCTATTTATTCTTCGACAGATGAAAGTGACTCACTCACACACACACACACACACACACACACACACACACACACACACACACTCACACACACACACACACACACACACACACACACACACACACACACACACACACACAAGCAAAAAAAACCAAAAAAACAAAACAGAAAACTGTCGTAACATCACAACATTGTCCGAGATGTCACAAAAATATGACGAATATACGATCGTCCCCAGGGTTACATTCATCATGAAATAAGCGTTACATTTCCGCGTCTCCGCGGGCGCACACTTCACTGGACACACCTGTTCGCCTCAAGCGTCCTTCATACTGAGTCACGGGTTTTATACTCCCGTTGTGTTTATGATACAGTCATACCTGTGTAATGGCGGCCTTGGGGAGGGGAGGGGGGAGGGAGGGGGTGGGGACTAGGTTTACATGTTATTCATAATCTTAAAGGGATGTGTCTCCTTTTTATACGGGTTTGGTGGATAAGGAGTGTCAGCTCGCTTCATTGTTGGTCGCTGTGGTTGCTGTTGGTTGGTTGTGTTAGTTATTTAGTTGGTTTTGGTTTTGGAGGTGGGTGGTGGCTGCGTATGGTTTTGAAACTGTTCTGTTGTTTTGTTGTTTGGTCGGGTTTTTTTCTTTGTTCAAGTTGTTTGGGTTTTGTGTGTGTGTGTGTGTGTGTGTGTGTGTGTGTGTGTGTGTGTGTGTGTGTGTGTGTGTGTGTGTGATTTTTTTTCACTATTTTTGTGGGGTTTTTTTCTCTCTCGTTTTTCTTCTTCTTTTTTCGGGGGTTGGGGTGGAGGCGGGGTGGCAGTGGTGGTGGTGGTCGTCGTGGTGGTCGTTTTGTTAATACAGCCGTTAGTGTTGTACCTGTTTTCTCTGCTTTTCTTGTGGACTTGTGTGTGTGTGTGTGTGTGTGTGTGTGTGTGTGTGTGTGTGTGTGTGTGTGTGTGTGTGTGCGTGCGTGCGTGCGTGCGTGCTTTCGCGCGCGCGCGCGCGCGCGCGTGTGTGTGTGTGTGTGTGTGTGTGTGTGTGTGTGTGTGTGTGTGTGTGTGTGTGTGTGTGTGTAATTGTAGAGCGCTCTGAGCCAGCGTCTGCTGGGATACTGCGCTATATAAAAGCAATGTATTATTACATGACGAACGAGGGTTTGGCCTGAAGGGCAAGATGGTACCATTGCTCCACTGGCAGGTTCAACTGTACTCGCACCAAAAAAAAAAAAAAAAAACCTCTGTGTGTCACTGTTTGATCACAGGGCTCTCATAAGCGGAAACAGTCTGTCTCACTACAAACCGTTACAATCGTGAACATCTAGTCACGGCTCACTGCACGTTTGTTGTACAGACGTGACAGTTGATACGCAAGAGAGAATCTCCAAAAGCTCACCAGTAAACTTCAACGGTTGATGAGGACATCAGAATCCACGTGTTTTGTTATTGTTGTTGTTGTTGTTATTTTCCTCAGCCCCCAGAGGGTTGGAAATAAAATAAACTTGAGTTGGCCAGCTCACTGGTAGACACCCCCCCCCCCCTCCTTCACCCCTAAACCCCCCAGTTGGCTCCTCAGGATGCAACATGGCGAAGTGCCATACTTCTGATTTGCCACTCAGTTTCTAAAAGCGATAAGGCGCCGCCGTGTTTCAGAATATGCTCATGAAAGGCGTGCGCGATTGGACCCTGTGTTCTTCTGCTTATTTGTTCAGTCGTGCGCTATTTGCCTGCGAAGCTTTGTTCGTGAGACTTTCTCTAATTTGCTGAGCACATTCGCAAACTTTCCTTCGTCGGTTTCTCGTCTTGATTTTCCCCCCTCTTTTTCCTCTTGGGTGTTAAGGAGCTAATGCCACCATTATTATACTCACAGATCGTTCTCAGCTGTTTTCGTGGTATCTGTCATCACGTCATTTAGACACTTGGACAGTGTTGGGCTCATTAAACAGGCTTTTGTCCCATGTAGGTGTGCAGAGAGATGATGATGATGATACGTTTTTTTTTATTCAGGATAGAGCATTTAGGCATTGCTGCCTATCTTACATGCTGTCCTGCAGAGAGAGAGAGAGAGAGAGAGAGCGCCTTCCATCGTCCACACCAGTCGATCAGTCGGAGAGAGAGAGAGAGAGAAAGTGGGGGGGGGGGGGGGGGAATTGAGAGAGAGAGAGAGAGAGAGAGAGATGAGATGAGATGAGATGAGATGAAATGAAACTTTATTTGTAACGGTAAAGACATTGGTCCAGTGGTCCAGTTTTCATTTTTGCCGTTGCTAATGCTAGAGAGAGAGAGAGAGAGAGAGAGAGAGAGAGAGAGACAGACAGACAGACAGACAGAGTGGGTGGGGCGGGTGTTTGAGAGTTTAACGTCCTTTTCCACCACGTACAGGTGATATCAAAGACGGGACAACGAGAAAAAGGCCAGCACAAATACTGATGTGGCCCCAATGGGATTCGAACTCACGACCAGAGCATTGAAAAACAGACAGACAGACAGACATCGACATAGACACAGACACAGACAGACATAGACGGGTCACTGAAACATATGTTAGGTGTCTAAATCCAAGTGCAAATAATGCT